>JAXIVH010000144.1:5000-70000 GCA_036785325.1 Urophycis tenuis | reverse complement strand
TCTGATGTGTGTGTTCCCAACATGACAAAGCCCTTCTAAAGACACTACTGAGCATTACAGGACAAATAGGAACTATGTGTTCACACCTGTTGGCTGTGGCTCTTTGCCTGATGCAGTTCTTTCTGACTCTGGCTGAGCTGGTTCTGAGTCTGTGCGAGTTGGCTCTGAGTCTGGGACTGCTGGGACTGGACCTGACAAACACAAAAGCCCATCATGGATCCATACAATTATGCACCATCATCATATCATATCATGAACCTGTGTCCTCACATCAGAGGTTCCTGCTGTCCTGTGTTAATGGTAGATGGTAATGTGATAATGTGTAGATGACGCTAGCTACGTGCTTGAGCCATAATTACCAGTGTAAGCTATAGCCATAGCTACCTGTGTTAGTGGTGCTACCTGTGTTAGCAGTACTAGCTACCTGTGTTAGCGGTAGATGACGCAAGCGACCTGCATTAGCTGTAGCTGGCTGTGTCAGCGGCTGTCAGCTACCTGGTAGTGGTAGACGACGCTAGCTACCTGTGTTAGCTGTCCCTGGTTCTGAGACACCTGGGTTTGGACCTCCTGAAGCTGCTCTTTCGTCTTCTGGTTCTCCTTACGCGCCTCCTCCACCTCCTGCTGCAGCTTCTGGACCTGGGGGCAGGGAGGAAATATAAACCTGATAAGGAACAATAAACCATGAAACCTGTTGCAGTGGTCCAGTAAGACCAGGTCCCATCTACTCCATGCTGTCACAGTCTGCCAATGGCCTTATTCTATGGTTACCTCCTCCTGCTTCTTCTGTGCGTCTTCTTTGTGGGAGTTGAGTTCCTCCCTGGTCTTATTGAGCTCCTCCTGGACCTGGCTCAGCTCCTGGCTGGCTTCCTGTCCAGACCCAGCATCCCTTCCTGGTTTAGCTGCCAACTCCTCGATCAGCTACCGAACAGATGTAGGATGTAGAGGACTGAGAACTCTGACCAGGAGGGAGCAACTCATATGTTCTCTTTAGACAAGCACAACAATACCAATAGAACCACCAAATATTGATGAGAAAAGAGATCATAGGAGGTATTGATTAGATAGGTCAATAGGATTTTGATTAGAGATGACATTTGTGTACATATTGATAAGAAGATATTAGAGGAGATATCGATTTAAGAAGAAAGAAGAGACATTGCTCAGAGGAGAAGTTAGAGGAGATATTGCAGGAGATGGCCTCAGACCTTGTCGTGCTGGACCTTGAGCTCCTCATACTGGGTCTTGTAGCGTCGACCGATCTTCTTAACCTGTGTGATGGTCTTGTTCTTCTCCAGGATCTCGTTGTTCTTGCTCTCCAGGTCCTTCTTCTGGCTGTCCCTCTCTGAGCTCAGCCGGGCCACAGAGTCCCGGAGCCCCAGAAGCTGAGCCTGGGCCGAGTTGCTGCTGGCGTTGGACCTGGACCCCCACACACCAGGTCTGAGGCTACAGTGGTCCTAATATAAAATGCCCTTCTTCTAATATTGCACTCCTGAGGCTGTGTATGCCATTAGCTTCCTATGTATTCCCTCAGGGTTGTGTACATTGTGTGTACCTGGCTAGGTCAGTCTTCAGCTTGGCAGACTCCTCAGCCAGGTGTGTGATGCGTTTCTGTTGAGCTTCTCTCTCACTGGCCACTTTCTGTTTCTCCTCAACATCGCTGTCCTTCTGTTGGCTCATCAGTTGCTGTGGAAACCAAACCAAATCGCATCCAGAGTCACAGGTCTGCAGCTCCAAGCAGTGATGCTGAAAGCATCCCGTCGTCAGGGTTACCTGAGCACGGGCCCTCCAGCGTTTCAGGTCGTCCTCCAGGAGCCGCTTGTCAGCTTGCAGCAAGCCCAGCCGCTCAACATGCTGGGAGAGAGACAGCTGGAGTGGAGCTATGTCACTCTGGAGCTTACACACCTACAGAGAGAGAGACAGAGACAGAGACAGAGAAAGAGAGAAAGAGAGAAAGGGAGAGAGAGAGAGAGAGAGAGACTTTAGCAGTGACCTGCTGGAGCTGTTGGTTGCTATGGTAACCCTTACCTTAGCAGTGACCTGCTGGAGCTGTTGGTTGTTATGACAACCCTTACCTTAGCAGTGACCTGCTGTAGCTGTTAGTTGCTATGGTAACCCTTACCTTAGCAGTGACTTGCTGTAGCTGTTGGTTGCTATGGTAATCCTTACCTTAGCAGTGACCTGCTGTAGCTCTTGGTTGCTATGGTAACCCTTACCTTAGCAGTGACCTGCTGTAGCTGTTGGTTGCTATAGTAACCCTTACCTTAGCAGTGACCTGCTGTAGCTGTTGGTTGCTATGGTAACCCTTACCTTAGCAGTGACCTGCTGTAGCTGTTGGTTGCTATGGTAACCCTTACCTTAGCAGTGACCTGCTGTAGCTCTCGCTCCAACCGGTCCCGGTCGGCCTTCAGCAGTCGGTTGGCTTCCTGGACCACCCTGATATCCTCCATCTTGTTCATCCTCTCCTCCTGCTGGGACATGTTCTTCAGCATGTCCTGGGACAGAGGAACAGGATGAGGCATTATGGAGAAGCTTTAAGGCTATACACACAAACATGCATATATCCAACCCATTATACTAAACACAGACAACTGTTCCATTCCTCTGGGAGTGCCCTGGAGGGGCTCACTCCTACAGACCAGGGAGAAGTACTTCTCCTGAATCTTTTTCAAATGTATCAATTTACTCAATCAATTAAATCAGTACGATTGGGTGGATTGATTGGTGTAGAGACCTGCATCCTTTCCCTCTCTGTGTTGAGGGTGTCCTGCAGGTCTTTCAGCTCCATCTCCTGGTCCTCCACCCTCTGTCTCCAGCGAAGAGCCTCTCCTTCTGACACCTCGCACTGAGTCAGGGCAATCTCCTTCTCACGACGCACAAACCTGACACACATACGCAATGAATACTGGCTAGTGAGGACACCACACTCACCATACTGCAGTCCTCACACGTATAGCAGACAATACACACCAATTGACCATGCATGCATTACTGCACTCTTTAAAACACTTTGTAGCTTCCTTAATTTTATTTCATATTATAATAGGTCCCGCCATCTTGCGCTGTATTGATTGTTATTGTTATAGTTATAAACACCAACCTCCAAGTCAAAGTCCACTGGCTCCCCATCAAACAACACATCACCTTGAAAATACTCCTTCTGACTTTTAAAGCTCTCCATTACCTGGCCCCGTCCTACCTGTCAGATCTTCTCCCCCCCAATCGACCCTCCCGAGCCCTCCGATCCTCCTCCACACTCACTCTGATCGCTAAACCATCAAGACTCAAAACCTTCGGCGACAGAGCCTTCTCCTCAGCAGCACCCCGACTCTGGAACTCACTCCCCCAACCTGTTCGTGACACCCCCTCTCTTCCCACATTCAAATCCCTTTTAAAAACATACCTCTTCTTACAAGCCTACCACCTCCCCTATCCATAACCCTAACAATCCCCTCCCTTGCCCTCTCCCCTCCTCATGCCCCGCCACCCCCTCATCCCACCCACCACTCTCCCCTGCATCTCGGCCCATTGGACTGCTATTGCTCCTGTCCTGTCCTTATGTCTGGTCTTGGATGTCTTGTCTTGTGTATGTATGTACCTCTGTATGTATGTATGTATGTATGTATGTATGTATCTATGTATGTATGTATGTATCTCTGTATGTATGTATGTATGTATCTCTGTATGTATGTATGTATGTATGCGGAGGGAATGTTGCTGCGGCGTGGAGCGGTTTGTTATTTAGACGCCGGAGCGGCCGCTCTGTACCGCTCCAGTGTCGCTCCGATACCGCTCACACCACGAGTCTGAGGCATGCCCAAATCCAAACGTGTGTCTTCTTGTTGCACTTGTCTATCTTTTAAAATAAATGCGTGGAGCGATTTCAGTGGAGCGGCATGACTTTTAAGTGGAGCGGGGAGCGAAAATGATCGGAGCGTCCGGACGCGATTTAGAGCGAGGAGCGGCCGAGAGAACAGCCGTCTGAGAGAGGAGCGGAATATTCACACCGCTCAGCTCTGCTCACTAGCTCTGGTCCGGGCGGATATTGAAACTATGGCGGCCGAAATGAGACTATGGCGGTGCGCCACAGTCTCGTCAGTGTGTGGGAAACACTGTCTGTATGTATATATCTCTGTATGTATGTATCTCTGTATGTATGTATCTCTGTATGTATATATCTCTGTATGTATATATCTCTGTATGTATATATCTCTGTATGTATCTCTGTATTTATGTATATATGTATGTATATATGTATGTATGTATGTATCTCTGTATGTATATATCTCTGTATGTATGTATGTATGTATCTCTGTATGTATATATCTCTGTATGTATATATGTATATATCTCTGTATGTATGTATCTCTGTATGTATATATGTATATATCTCTGTATGTATGTATCTCTGTATGTATGTATCTCTGTATGTATATATGTATGTATGTATGTATGTATCTCTGTATTTATGTATATATGCGGTACTGTCGTCTTTCTTTGTTCTTTGTTCCATTTTGTAAGCGACTTTGGGTCTCTGAAAAGCGCTATACAAATAAAATGAATTATTATTTATTATTATTAACTCCTTGTATGTGCAAACCTACTTACACTCCAACAAACATCATTCTGACTATTTCTTTTCACATTAGTCCAGCCTTAAACACACAGTCCTCACATGTATAGTAAACTTGAGACCAGCCCTAAACACACTGTCCTCACATGTATAGTAAACATGAGACCAGCCCTAAACACATTGTCCTCACATGTATAGTAAACATGAGACCAGCCCTAAACACACTGTCCTCACATGTATAGTAAACATGAGACCAGCCCTAAACACACTGTCCTCACATGTATAGTAAACATTAGACCAGCCCTAAACACATTGTCCTCACATGTATAGTAAACATGAGACCAGCCCTAAACACACTGTCCTCACATGTATAGTAAACATGAGACCAGCCCTAAACACACTGTCCTCACATGTATAGTAAACATGAGACCAGCCCTAAACACACTGTCCTCACATGTATAGTAAACATGAGACCAGCCCTAAACACATTGTCCTCACATGTATAGTAAACATGAGACCAGCCCTAAACACACTGTCCTCACATGTATAGTAAACATGAGACCAGCCCTAAACACACTGTCCTCACATGTATAGTAAACATTAGACCAGCCCTAAACACATTGTCCTCACATGTATAGTAAACATGAGACCAGCCCTAAACACACTGTCCTCACATGTATAGTAAACATTAGACCAGCCCTAAACACATTGTCCTCACATGTATAGTAAACATGAGACCAGCCCTAAACACACTGTCCTCACATGTATAGTAAACATGAGACCAGCCCTAAACACACTGTCCTCACATGTATAGTAAACATTAGACCAGCCCTAAACACATTGTCCTCACATGTATAGTAAACATGAGACCAGCCCTAAACACACAGTCCTCACATGTATAGTAAACATGAGACCAGCCCTAAACACACTGTCCTCACATGTATAGTAAACATGAGACCAGCCCTAAACACACTGTCCTCACATGTATAGTAAACATGAGACCAGCCCTAAACACATTGTCCTCACATGTATAGTAAACATTAGACCAGCCCTAAACACATTGTCCTCACATGTATAGTAAACATGAGACCAGCCCTAAACACACTGTCCTCACATGTATAGTAAACATGAGACCAGCCCTAAACACACTGTCCTCACATGTATAGTAAACATTAGACCAGCCCTAAACACATTGTCCTCACATGTATAGTAAACATGAGACCAGCCCTAAACACACTGTCCTCACATGTATAGTAAACATGAGACCAGCCCTAAACACACTGTCCTCACATGTATAGTAAACATGAGACCAGCCCTAAACACACTGTCCTCACATGTATAGTAAACATGAGACCAGCCCTAAACACACAGTCCTCACATGTATAGTAAACATGAGACCAGCCCTAAACACACTGTCCTCACATGTATAGTAAACATGAGACCAGCCCTAAACACACTGTCCTCACATGTATAGTAAACATTAGACCAGCCCTAAACACACTGTCCTCACATGTATAGTAAACATGAGACCAGCCCTAAACACATTGTCCTCACATGTATAGTAAACATGAGACCAGCCCTAAACACACTGTCCTCACGTGTATAGTAAACATGAGACCAGCCCTAAACACACAGTCCTCACATGTATAGTAAACATGAGACCAGCCCTAAACACAGTGTCCTCACATGTATAGTAAACATGAGACCAGCCCTAAACACACTGTCCTCACATGTATAGTAAACATGAGACCAGCCCTAAACACATTATCCTCACATGTATAGTAAACATGAGACC
The DNA here is from genome assembly GCA_036785325.1 of Urophycis tenuis. Lineage (NCBI taxonomy): Eukaryota > Metazoa > Chordata > Actinopteri > Gadiformes > Phycidae > Urophycis > Urophycis tenuis. The sequence goes on along the minus strand of JAXIVH010000144.1, from coordinate 63,635 downwards.
AGCCCTAAACACACTGTCCTCACGTGTATAGTAAACATGAGACCAGCCCTAAACACACAGTCCTCACATGTATAGTAAACATGAGACCAGCCCTAAACACAGTGTCCTCACATGTATAGTAAACATGAGACCAGCCCTAAACACACTGTCCTCACATGTATAGTAAACATGAGACCAGCCCTAAACACACTGTCCTCACATGTATAGTAAACATTAGACCAGCCCTAAACACACTGTCCTCACATGTATAGTAAACATGAGACCAGCCCTAAACACACAGTCCTCACATGTATAGTAAACATGAGACCAGCCCTAAACACATTATCCTCACATGTATAGTAAACATGAGACCAGCCCTAAACACACTGTCCTCACATGTATAGTAAACATTAGACCAGCCCTAAACACACTGTCCTCACATGTATAGTAAACATGAGACCAGCCCTAAACACACTGTCCTCACATGTATAGTAAACATGAGACCAGCCCTAAACACACAGTCCTCACATGTATAGTAAACATGAGACCAGCCCTAAACACATTATCCTCACATTTATAGTAAACATGAGACCAGCCCTAAACACACAGTCCTCACATGTATAGTGAACATGAAACCAGCCCTTAACACACTGTCCTCACATGTATAGTAAACATTAGACCAGCCCTAAACACACTGTCCTCACATGTATAGTAAACATGAGACCAGCCCTAAACACATTGTCCTCACATGTATAGTAAACATGAGACCAGCCCTAAACACACTGTCCTCACATGTATAGTAAACATTAGACCAGCCCTAAACACACTGTCCTCACATGTATAGTAAACATGAGACCAGCCCTAAACACATTGTCCTCACATGTATAGTAAACATGAGACCAGCCCTAAACACACAGTCCTCACATGTATAGTGAACATGAGACCAGCCCTAAACACACAGTCCTCACATGTATAGTAAACATGAGACCAGCCCTAAACACACAGTCCTCACATGTATAGTAAACATGAGACCAGCCCTAAACACACTGTCCTCACATGTATAGTAAACATTAGACCAGCCCTAAACACACTGTCCTCACATGTATAGTAAACATGAGACCAGCCCTAAACACACAGTCCTCACATGTATAGTAAACATGAGACCAGCCCTAAACACATTATCCTCACATTTATAGTAAACATGAGACCAGCCCTAAACACACTGTCCTCACATGTATAGTAAACATTAGACAAGTCCTAAACAGAGTCCTCACATGTATAGTAAACATTAGACCAGCCTTAAACACACTGTCCTCACATGTATAGTAAACATGAGACCAGCCCTAAACACACAGTCCTCACATGTATAGTAAACATGAGACCAGCCCTAAACACACAGTCCTCACATGTATAGTGAACATGAAACCAGCCCTTAACACACTGTCCTCACATGTATAGTAAACATGAGACCAGCCCTAAACACATTATCCTCACATTTATACAGACCTGCAAACTGGTCAGAGAAAAAAAGGTGACAGCGTAATGGGGCCCCCCAAGAATTTTTTTTGTGATTTAAATATGTTAAGTACGCAATTCTGAGCGTTTTGACAGTAGGATTTCTGGAGGTACCGTATATAGTATGTCTATAGTGTGCCCTAGATTTTTTTTGTAGCAGTGGTGCTGTGTGTTGGTAACCTAGCAACACTAGGGGGGTCCGGGGGCATGCCCCCCCGGAAGAAAATTTTGAAAAATAACCCTTTAAATGGTTACTTCTGGTGAGATTTTGTATGAAAAAAAGTTACAGATTGAGCTTCCAAATATGACATAACAACCAACAGAGTCAAGGTATCTGCTGAGACCAGATCATTGTGAAAATGTGCGATCACACTGTTCAATATTGCGATGACGATATGACTTGCGATAATAAATAAGAAGAGTAAAATTTTGGTCATGGTGAATACGTCGATATGAATTTAAACAAATTTGCATATCGTGACGTCACTGACCGCATCTCCATCCCGTAAAAGTTTAGTGGTCTGCTTGACATCAGTCGACACGTCACTTTATAGCGGTGTCGAGATATTTCAATGCATTTTTTCATGTAGGACCTATTGCTACCGTGCATGAACCCAAAGTAATAATTTAGCCTTCTATAACTTTGAAAGGTGACTGCGAACATTTTCTTTACTGCAGCCGCAGCCATCATAACAGACAAGCGCGAACCATTGATGAAATGAAGCGAATATAAAAGAAAGAACGTAGCCTACGTGTGTATGTAGGCTATTTATATTCGCGATACCTTCTAAAATATAATTAATAGGGTTTAATTGTAGTTGCATTAGTTATTTGAAGAGTTAAAAAAACAACGGTCGGTCTTAACGCAAGTATACAACCGGCAAGTCGGTCGGACTAAAAGGGAAAAATAAATATTTGGGTCGGTCCTAAATTGACAGGGTGGGTCGGGTTACTGCAAACCACAATATTTAAGGATGATTTAAGGATAAGGATGGCCCGAGTGTGCGTGGCGAACTTATCGCATTACAGACCAGCTTTTGCGATGTGTTTATCATGAACGCTCACATCGCGATGACGATGAAAATTGAGACGATGAGTCCATACAAAGTACTGATAAACTAAATTAAAAAATGTTTTGCACTCTGTCGCTGTCACTCTACACGTGCAAAAAACTCACTTTTTGCCTGGCCGGCATGCGTGTCTCAGCCTCCACTTGATAAGCCAACGCAGCCTTCCCCGACCCCGACCCCCCCCCCCCAAAACAAAAACTCTTCGGATCTACACGAGTCACGTGAATGACCCCTTTGACCGAAAAAACAGCGATTGTAGCCGAAAAGCGACAAGTTTGCAGGTATGTTTATAGTAAACATGAGACCAGCCCTAAACACACTGTCCTCACATGTATAGTAAACATGAGACCAGCCCTAAACACACAGTCCTCACGTGTATAGTAAACATGAGACCAGCCCTAAACACACTGTCCTCACATGTATAGTAAACATGAAACCAGCCCTAAACACACAGTCCTCACATGTATAGTAAACATTAGACCAGCCCTAAACACACTGTCCTCACATGTATAGTAAACATGAGACCAGCCCTAAACACACTGTCCTCACATGTATAGTAAACATGAGACCAGCCCTAAACACATTATCCTCACATGTATAGTAAACATGAGACCAGCCCTAAACACACTGTCCTCACATGTATAGTAAACATGAGACCAGCCCTAAACACACTGTCCTCACATGTATAGTAAACATGAGACCAGCCCTAAACACACTGTCCTCACATGTATAGTAAACATGAGACCAGCCCTAAACACAGTGTCCTCACGTGTATAGTAAACATTAGACCAGCCCTAAACACACTGTCCTCACATGTATAGTAAACATGAGACCAGCCCTAAACACACTGTCCTCACATGTATAGTAAACATGAGACCAGCCCTAAACACACACACACCGGCTTACCGGAGTATTTCCAGGATCTGTTCAGTGGTTTTCCCTTCCTCGCTGAAGGACATGTTCAGAGACTGAGGCTGCTGTAATTGTTTGGTCCTGGAGGCCATCTGGTCCATCTGCTGGTGCAGCAGAGTGTTCTGTTTCCCCAGGTCCTCACAACGCTGAGCCTGGTTGGCCATGTCCTCCTTTAAAACAGATAGACCGATGTACATAAATGCTTTGCTGGGGCCGTTGGTACACCAGGTTGAGACTGATCCAACACAGGTGATACAACTTCTTTTCCATGTTGAAAATGCACTGAGGTGGTCCTGGGCAGTCATAGTGGTACACACTGGGCTTATATCACAGGTTATAAAGGGTTATAATATAACCCTTTATAACCTGTGATATAACCCTTTATAACCTGTATTATAACAGTTATATTACAGGTTATAAAGGGTTATATTACAGGTTATAAAGTGTTATATTACAGGTTATACAGGGTTATATTACAGGTTATAAAGGGTTATATTACAGGTTATAAAGGGTTACAGCTAACCCTAACGTTAGACACCTAACCCTAACACTAGATACCTAACGCTAACCCTAACCTAACCCTAACACTAGATACCTAACGCTAACCCTAACCTAACCCTAACGTTAGATACTTAACCCTAACGTTATACACCTAACCCTAATGTTAGACACCTAACCCTAACGTTAGACAGCTAACCCTAACGTTAGATACCTAACCCTAACGTTATACACCTAACCCTAACCCTAACGTTAGGTAGCTAACCCTAACGTTAGATACCTAACCCTAACGTTATACACCTAACCCTAACCCTAACGTTAGGTAGCTAACCCTAACCTAACCCTAACGTTAGATAGCTAACCCTAACGCTAGATACCTAACCCTAACTTTGGATAGCTAACGCTAACATTAGATAGCTAACCCTAACCTAACCCTAACGTTAGGTAGCTAACCCTAACGCTAGATACCTAACCCTAACGCTAGATACCTAACCCTAACCTAACCCAAACGTTAGATAGCTAACCCTAACCTAACCCAAACGTTAGATAGCTAACCTTAACCTAACCCTAACATTAGATAGCTAACCCTAACCTAACCCTAACGCTAGATACCTTACCCTAACGTTGGATAGCTAACGCTAACATTAGATAGCTAACCCTAACCTAACCCTAACGTTAGGTAGCTAACCCTAACCTAACCCGAACGTTAGATAGCTAACCCTAACCCTAACATTAGATAGCTAACCCTAACCTAACCCGAACGTTAGATAGCTAACCCTAACCTAACCCTAACGCTAGATACCTAACCCTAACGTTGGATAGCTAACGCTAACATTAGATAGCTAACCCTAACCTAACCCTAACGTTAGGTAGCTAACCCTAACCTAACCCTAACGCTAGATACCTAACCCTAACCTAACCTTAACCTTACCTTAGCCATAAAGGAGCAGGCAGCAGCTGGATCAAACACCTACTTGAGTCAAACATGTCAAATGTTTCTTATTCTTAGTATTTTTACGTGAAGCAGAGCGCGATATGTTTTGGACATTAGACAGCCCTACCTATAATTCTACACAGCCTACATGTATCCGGGTAAAACCTACCTAGCAGTCATACCTAGTGTAAATACATAAAAGCATCTCTGTGATTCTCTTGTCTTCTCCCTGGTTAATAATGGTGTGAGATGAGAAGCTCTCTAAATATTTGGACTGCTCCTCACCTTCATCTTCTTCTCAAGGGCAGCCCACCCAGCGGTCTTTTCCCTCAGGGAGGAGGAAGTGCTGTTGAGCTGCTCCTCCAGACGTCTCCTGCCCGTTGCCTCTTTCTGGATCTGTTTCTTCAGCTCCTGTAAGGCTTCCACGTCTGCTGCATGGAGCATCAACTCCCTCTCATACTTAGACTGAGCCTCCACTGCTAGCCTCGTCTGGGAGGAGGAGGCAGGAGGAGGAGGAGGGATAGGAGGAGGAGAGATAGGGGAAATCCTTTCAGGCACAGACATGTTATAAGCTCTATAGCAGTGTTTCCCAACCTTAGACTTTAGGGATACTAAAGTCAAACTTGAGGGGTACTATGATATTTGCAGTGCAAATAGTATAGTATGCAGAATAGTGAGTATAATGTAGTATAGTATAGTAAAGTGTAGTGTAGTATAGTGTAGTAAAGTGTAGTGTAGTATTGTATAGTGTAGTATAGTGTAGTAAAGTGTAGTATAGTATAGTGTAGTAAAGTGTAGTGTAGTATAGTGTAGTAAAGTGTAGTATAGTATAGCATAGCATAGTGTAGTAAAGTGGAGTGTGGTGTAGTATAGTATAGTAAAGTGTAGTATAGTGTAGTATAGTAAAGTGTAGTATAGTATAGTGTAGCAGGGTTTCCCACAGCCCCTTACAGCTTAGGCAGCCGCCTAAGCAACACACGCCTGCCGCCTTAACTAACCTCTTAAAAAAAAATAAAAATGAATTATATTTGCGATATTCGCCGTGTTACTCTGTCCTGTTTCTCCCTTTCATTTCAAACCATGACCAACGCCAGTATCCGTCCTCTGCAGAACGCATTTAAAAAACAAAAAACAACCAAAAAAAAAGGAGTTTTTAAAATAGAGAATTAGAAGGCTTCCGAAATCTATGCTGTTCGGACACACGGTTCGTGCGTCCGAACAGCGGCATCTAGTGATTTAACGTCATCGTTCGCGGGTAATCCGGGGTAAAAACAGAAAAACTTTTTTGGGAAGACGTTCATCTGGAAGTTGGATAGCCGATAATCAACCTGTTGCATCGAGGTAGGATAATTATTCATCTAAATTATATAAATACTAGGATAACCTGTCAACTGGTCGCTCATAGTAGGCTATCTGAAATTATTTTGATAGGGCCATCCTTAAAAATATGCTGGTTTGCCGTAACTCGACCAACCCTGTCAATTTAGGACCGACCCAAATATTCATTTTTTTCCCTTTGAGTCCGACCGACTTGCCGGTTGAAAACTAACGTTAAGACATTTAACTCTTCAAACAACTAATGCAACTACACTAAAACCCTATTAATTATATTTTAGTAAGTATCGTGAATATAAATTGCCTACATATACACGTAGGCTACTTTCTTTCTTTTATATTCGCTTCATTTCATCAATGGTTCTCGTTTGTCTGTTATGATGGCTGCGGCTGCAGTAGGTAAATGTTCGCAGTCACCGTTCAAAGTTATAGAAGGCTAAATTATTACTTTGGGTTCATGCAAGGTAGCAATAGTTCCTACATAAAAAAATGCATTGAAATATCTCGACACCGCTATAAGGTGACATGTCGACTGATGTCAAGGAGACCACTAAACGTTTACGGGTTGGAGACGCAGTCGGTGACGTCACGATATGCAAATCACCTCCACCGCCCGATCCCTGTCAACCCTCTAACCACAGAGGTAGTGGGTGGAACCCGGAGTGGGCTATGGACCCTAACCACAGAGGTAGTGGGTGGAACCCGGAGTGGGCTATGGACCCTAACCACAGAGGTAGTGGGTGGAACCCGGAGTGGGCTATGGACCCTAACCACAGAGGTAGTGGGTGGAACCCGGAGTGGGCTATGGACCCTAACCACAGAGGTAGTGGGTGGAACCCGGAGTGGGCTATGGACCCTAACCACAGAGGTAGTGGGTGGAACCCGGAGTGGGCTATGGACCCTAACCACAGAGTTAGTGGGTGGAACCCGGAGTGGGCTATGGACCCTAACCACAGAGGTAGTGGGTGGAACCCGGAGTGGGCTATGGACCCTAACCACAGAGGTAGTGGGTGGAACCCGGAGTGGGCTATGGACCCTAACCACAGAGGTAGTGGGTGGAACCCGGAGTGGGCTATGGACCCTAACCACAGAGGTAGTGGGTGGAACCCGGAGTGGGCTATGGACCCTAACCACAGAGGTAGTGGGTGGAACCCGGAGTGGGCTATGGACCCTAACCACAGAGGTAGTGGGTGGAACCCGGAGTGGGCTATGGACCCTAACCACAGAGGTAGTGGGTGGAACCCGGAGTGGGCTATGGACCCTAACCACAGAGGTAGTGGGTGGAACCCGGAGTGGGCTATGGACCCTAACCACAGAGGTAGTGGGTGGAACCCGGAGTGGGCTATGGACCCTAACCACAGAGGTAGTGGGTGGAACCCGGAGTGGGCTATGGACCCTAACCACAGAGGTAGTGGGTGGAACCCGGAGTGGGCTATGGACCCTAACCACAGAGGTAGTGGGTGGAACCCGGAGTGGGCTATGGACCCTAACCACAGAGGTAGTGGGTGGAACCCGGAGTGGGCTATGGACCCTAACCACAGAGGTAGTGGGTGGAACCCGGAGTGGGCTATGGACCCTAACCACAGAGGTAGTGGGTGGAACCCGGAGTGGGCTATGGACCCTAACCACAGAGGTAGTGGGTGGAACCCGGAGTGGGCTATGGACCCTAAACATGCAGGGTGGCTTTACCACAGCTCTGCCATTTTATTGCCTTTTTAACATTTATTAACTTGTGCCCCTTTTTTCTTTTAAGCTTGCATTGTAGCACTTTGAGATTGTTTAAATGTAAAGTGCTCTATAAATGAAATGTATTATTATTATTATTATTAGTGACTGACCACCTTTGCACATGTTTTGCACTTTCTTTAGTTAAAATTGCACATTATATTTGCATTGTTCTTGTTCCAGATGTTATTTTGAAAAGCTTATTATTTATTTATTATAATATTTTATTTTGATGTAATATAGTGTTTAATAAATAATTGTCCAACGTAGTAGAGTCTGTAGTCTATATCGCACCACACCGCACACCACCACCTGGCACACCACCACCTTAACGAACACATTTTCTGCGGGAACCCCTGTGTAGTATAGTGTCCCATTTGTACCCGTGCTGCTATGGCTATCCAATTTCCCTTAGGAGATTCATAAAGTTTGATCTTATATTATCTTATCTTAGTATAGTGTAGTATAGTATCGAGTAGTGTAGTGTAGCTCTCTGCTCCTGGTTGTGTGTTGGTGTATAATATCATACAGCATAGTAGTATGCAGCATACCTGCAGTAGGCTGTCCTGGGTAGCTCTCTGCTCTTGGCTGACGGCTGCAGCAGACCTCTCTAGCGCCTCCTGTTGTTCTGACTGACTGGTCTTCAGGCTGCGCTGCAGTGCCCCCACCTGGACACACAGTATTACAGCATGAGCATGTGGAGAACAGCACTGGCACCATTATGAGACAGGGTTTGTACCTGTTTCTCCACAGACTCCAAGGCACTCCTCCCCTCCTCCAAGCTCTGCTCTTTCTCCTTCTGCACCTCCAGGATCCTCCTCTCCAGCTGCTGCTGCACTTCCTGCAGCTCCTTCATCCTCAGCTCCAGAGGACAGCGCGCCTAGCAACCCAACACAACTGTATTACTACAGCCTAGCAACCCAACACAACTGTATTACTACAGCCTAGCAACCCAACACAACTGTATTACTACAGCCTAGCAACCCAACACAACTGTATTACTACAGCCTAGCAACCCAACACAACTGTATTACTACAGCCTAGCAACCCAACACAACTGTATTACTACAGCCTAGCAACCCAACACACTAGAGAGTGAGTGTCTTTCTTCAGGCTGTCCTCCAGGGAGAAGTAGAGAGGAGTGAAGAACAGTAGGGAATAGGAGAGGAGTTTGAGGTTGGAACAGGAGCAGCGTACCTGTTTCTCCTTCTTCAGGCTGTCCTCCAGGGAGAGCACCACAGCCTTGTACTGCTCCACGCTGGCCGTTGCACTCCTCAGCTGCTCCTTCAGCTCCACACTCTGCTCCTCACATCCTCTCAGACGCTCCTTGAGCTCTGACACCTCCTGCTGCGAGGGAGGGGTGGGGGCTGCTGCTCCTTGGGGGAGAGTGAGAGGACAGTGAAGAGACAGGAGAGTTAACAGAGAGACAGGCCAGTGGAGAGAGAAAGACAGGACAGTGAAACTGTATGCAGTACTGCTGCTCACCTCTGGGAGGAGCTCTCAGCCCTGCCCCCCGGGTGGCTGGACCGGAAGCCGTGGTCGTCATAGCGACAGCCTCTGAGGAGGAGGAGGAGTTGGCAGCTGCGGCCAGCTGGGTCCGTAGCGTGGCCACCTGCTGCTCAGATGACTTCAGCAGCTCCCTGGTTTTCTGCTGCAGGAGGTTCTGACTCTCCAGCTGCTTCTTAGCCTCCAGTAGCTGGGCCTGTTCCAATCCCAACACACCAGTTTATCACCCTGACACCAACCCTTCTTCCTTCCTCTTCATCTTCCTCTCCATTAGAGTTGCCCCTCTGCCGTTATCATGCCATGGATGTACTCTGGTTTCAAGACTTCAACATTCCAGAGGCTTGAGACAAACCTCTGTACAAACCACTCTACACTGGGTCCTAGTCTCTCTCACCCTAGTATATACCATGTCTCCAGTCTCTCACCCTAGTATATACCATGTCTCCAGTCTCTCACCCTAGTATATACCATGTCTCCAGTCTCTCTCACCCTAGTATATACCATGTCTCCAGTCTCTCACCCTAGTATATACCATGTCTCCAGTCTCTCACCCTAGTATATACCATGTCTCCAGTCTCTCACCCTAGTATATACCATGTCTCCAGTCTCTCACCCTAGTATATACCATGTCTCCAGTCTCTCTCACCCTAGTATATACCATGTCTCCAGTCTCTCTCACCCTAGTATATACCATGTCTCCAGTCTCTCACCCTAGTATATACCATGTCTCCAGTCTCTCACCCTAGTATATACCATGTCTCCAGTCTCTCTCACCCTAGTATATACCATGTCTCCAGTCTCTCACCCTAGTATATACGATGTCTCCAGTCTCTCTAACCCTAGTATATACCATGTCTCCAGTCTCTCTAACCCTAGTATATACCATGTCTCCAGTCTCTCTCACCCTAGTATATACCATGTCTCCAGTCTCTCTCACCCTAGTATATACCATGTCTCCAGTCTCTCTCACCCTAGTATATACCATGTCTCCAGTCTCTCTAAAACTAGTATATACCATGTCTCTACTCTCTTTCACCCTAGTATATACCATGTCTCCAGTCTCTCACCCTAGTATATACCATGTCTCCAGTCTCTCTAACCCTAGTATATACCATGTCTCCAGTCTCTCTCACCCTAGCACATACCATGTCTCTACTCTCTCTCACCCTAGTATATACCATGTCTCCAGTCTCTCTAACCCTAGTATATACCATGTCTCCAGTCTCTCACCCTAGCATATACCATGTCTCCAGTCTCTCTAACCCTAGTATATACCATGTCTCCAGTCTCTCTAACCCTAGTATATACCATGTCTCCAGTCTCTCACCCTAGTATATACCATGTCTCCAGTCTCTCTAACCCTAGTATATACCATGTCTCCAGTCTCTCACCCTAGTATATACCATGTCTCCAGTCTCTCTCACCCTAGTATATACCATGTCTCCAGTCTCTCTAACCCTAGTATATACCATGTCTCCAGTCTCTCTCACCCTAGTATATACCATGTCTCCAGTCTCTATAACCCTAGTATATACCATGTCTCCAGTCTCTCACCCTAGTATATACCATGTCTCCAGTCTCTCTAACCCTAGTATATACCATGTCTCCAGTCTCTCACCCTAGTATATACCATGTCTCCAGTCTCTCACCCTAGTATATACCATGTCTCCAGTCTCTCTAACCCTGGTATATACCATGTCTCCAGTCTCTCTAACCCTAGTATATACCATGTCTCCAGTCTCTCACCCTAGTATATACCATGTCTCCAGTCTCTCTAACCCTAGTATATACCATGTCTCCAGTCTCTCACCCTAGTATATACCATGTCTCTAGTCTCTCTAACCCTAGTATATACCATGTCTCCAGTCTCTCTAACCCTAGTATATACCATGTCTCCAGTCTCTCACCCTAGTATATACCATGTCTCCAGTCTCTAACCCTAGTATATACCATGTCTCCAGTCTCTCACCCTAGTATATACCATGTCTCCAGTCTCTCTCACCCTAGTATATACCATGTCTCCAGTCTCTCTAACCCTAGTATATACCATGTCTCCAGTCTCTATAACCCTAGTATATACCATGTCTCCAGTCTCTCACCCTAGTATATACCATGTCTCCAGTCTCTCACCCTAGTATATACCATGTCTCCAGTCTCTCTAACCCTGGTATATACCATGTCTCCAGTCTCTCTAACCCTAGTATATACCATGTCTCCAGTCTCTCTAACCCTGGTATATACCATGTCTCCAGTCTCTCTAACCCTAGTATATACAATGTCTCCAGTCTCTCTAACCCTAGTATATACCATGTCTCCAGTCTCTCTAACCCTAGTATATACCATGTCTCCAGTCTCTATAACCCTAGTATATACCATGTCTCCAGTCTCTCTCACCCTAGTATATACCATGTCTCCAGTCTCTATAACCCTAGTATATACCATGTCTCCAGTCTCTAACCCTAGTATATACCATGTCTCCAGTCTCTCTAACCCTAGTATATACCATGTCTCCAGTCTCTCACCCTAGTATATACCATGTCTCCAGTCTCTCTAACCCTAGTATATACCATGTCTCCAGTCTCTCACCCTAGTATATACCATGTCTCCAGTCTCTCTAACCCTAGTATATACCATGTCTCCAGTCTCTCTCACCCTAGTATATACCATGTCTCCAGTCTCTCTAACCCTAGTATATACCATGTCTCCAGTCTCTATAACCCTAGTATATACCATGTCTCCAGTCTCTCACCCTAGTATATACCATGTCTCCAGTCTCTCACCCTAGTATATACCATGTCTCCAGTCTCTCTAACCCTGGTATATACCATGTCTCCAGTCTCTCTAACCCTAGTATATACCATGTCTCCAGTCTCTCTAACCCTGGTATATACCATGTCTCCAGTCTCTCTAACCCTAGTATATACAATGTCTCCAGTCTCTCTAACCCTAGTATATACCATGTCTCCAGTCTCTCTAACCCTAGTATATACCATGTCTCCAGTCTCTATAACCCTAGTATATACCATGTCTCCAGTCTCTCTCACCCTAGTATATACCATGTCTCCAGTCTCTATAACCCTAGTATATACCATGTCTCCAGTCTCTAACCCTAGTATATACCATGTCTCCAGTCTCTCTAACCCTAGTATATACCATGTCTCCAGTCTCTCACCCTAGTATATACCATGTCTCCAGTCTCTCTAACCCTAGTATATACCATGTCTCCAGTCTCTCTAACCCTAGTATATACCATGTCTCCAGTCTCTCACCCTAGTATATACCATGTCTCCAGTCTCTCACCCTAGTATATACCATGTCTCCAGTCTCTCTAACCCTGGTATATACCATGTCTCCAGTCTCTCTAACCCTAGTATATACCATGTCTCCAGTCTCTCACCCTAGTATATACCATGTCTCCAGTCTCTCTAACCCTAGTATATACCATGTCTCCAGTCTCTCACCCTAGTATATACCATGTCTCCAGTCTCTCTAACCCTAGTATATACCATGTCTCCAGTCTCTCTAACCCTAGTATATACCATGTCTCCAGTCTCTAACCCTAGTATATACCATGTCTCCAGTCTCTATAACCCTAGTATATACCATGTCTCCAGTCTCTCTCACCCTAGTATATACCATGTCTCCAGTCTCTATAACCCTAGTATATACCATGTCTCCAGTCTCTAACCCTAGTATATACCATGTCTCCAGTCTCTCTAACCCTAGTATATACCATGTCTCCAGTCTCTCACCCTAGTATATACCATGTCTCCAGTCTCTCTAACCCTAGTATATACCATGTCTCCAGTCTCTCACCCTAGTATATACCATGTCTCCAGTCTCTCTAACCCTAGTATATACCATGTCTCCAGTCTCTCTAACCCTAGTATATACCATGTCTCCAGTCTCTATAACCCTAGTATATACCATGTCTCCAGTCTCTCTCACCCTAGTATATACCATGTCTCCAGTCTCTATAACCCTAGTATATACCATGTCTCCAGTCTCTAACCCTAGTATATACCATGTCTCCAGTCTCTCTAACCCTAGTATATACCATGTCTCCAGTCTCTCACCCTAGTATATACCATGTCTCCAGTCTCTCTAACCCTAGTATATACCATGTCTCCAGTCTCTCTAACCCTAGTATATACCATGTCTCCAGTCTCTCACCCTAGTATATACCATGTCTCCAGTCTCTCACCCTAGTATATACCATGTCTCCAGTCTCTCTAACCCTGGTATATACCATGTCTCCAGTCTCTCTAACCCTAGTATATACCATGTCTCCAGTCTCTCACCCTAGTATATACCATGTCTCCAGTCTCTCTAACCCTAGTATATACCATGTCTCCAGTCTCTCACCCTAGTATATACCATGTCTCCAGTCTCTCTAACCCTAGTATATACCATGTCTCCAGTCTCTCTAACCCTAGTATATACCATGTCTCCAGTCTCTAACCCTAGTATATACCATGTCTCCAGTCTCTATAACCCTAGTATATACCATGTCTCCAGTCTCTCTCACCCTAGTATATACCATGTCTCCAGTCTCTATAACCCTAGTATATACCATGTCTCCAGTCTCTAACCCTAGTATATACCATGTCTCCAGTCTCTCTAACCCTAGTATATACCATGTCTCCAGTCTCTCACCCTAGTATATACCATGTCTCCAGTCTCTCTAACCCTAGTATATACCATGTCTCCAGTCTCTCACCCTAGTATATACCATGTCTCCAGTCTCTCTAACCCTAGTATATACCATGTCTCCAGTCTCTCTAACCCTAGTATATACCATGTCTCCAGTCTCTCACCCTAGTATATACCATGTCTCCAGTCTCTCACCCTAGTATATACCATGTCTCCAGTCTCTCTAACCCTGGTATATACCATGTCTCCAGTCTCTCTAACCCTAGTATATACCATGTCTCCAGTCTCTCACCCTAGCATATACCATGTCTCCAGTCTCTCTAACCCTAGTATATACCATGTCTCCAGTCTCTCACCCTAGTATATACCATGTCTCCAGTCTCTCTAACCCTAGTATATACCATGTCTCCAGTCTCTCTAACCCTAGTATATACCATGTCTCCAGTCTCTCACCCTAGTATATACCATGTCTCCAGTCTCTCACCCTAGTATATACAATGTCTCCAGTCTCTCACCCTAGTATATACCATGTCTCCAGTCTCTCTAACCCTGGTATATACCATGTCTCCAGTCTCTCTAACCCTTGTATATACCATGTCTCCAGTCTCTATAACCCTTGTATATACCATGTCTCCAGTCTCTCTAACCCTAGTATATACCATGTCTCCAGTCTCTCACCCTAGTATATACCATGTCTCCAGTCTCTCACCCTAGTATATACCATGTCTCCAGTCTCTCTAACCCTGGTATATACCATGTCTCCAGTCTCTATAACCCCGGTATATACAATGTCTCCAGTCTCTCTAACCCTAGTATATACCATGTCTCCAGTCTCTCACCCTAGTATATACCATGTCTCCAGTCTCTCTAACCCTGGTATATACCATGTCTCCAGTCTCTATAACCCCAGTATATACCATGTCTCCAGTCTCTCTAACCCTAGTATATACCATGTCTCCAGTCTCTCACCCTAGTATATACCATGTCTCCAGTCTCTCACCCTAGTATATACCATGTCTCCAGTCTCTCTAACCCTAGTATATACCATGTCTCCAGTCTCTCTCACCCTAGTATATACCATGTCTCCAGTCTCTCACCCTAGTATATACCATGTCTCCAGTCTCTCACCCTAGTATATACCATGTCTCCAGTCTCTCTAACCCTAGTATATACCATGTCTCCAGTCTCTCTAACCCTAGTATATACCATGTCTCCAGTCTCTCTAACCCTAGTATATACCATGTCTCCAGTCTCTATAACCCTAGTATATACCATGTCTCCAGTCTCTATAACCCTAGTATATACCATGTCTCCAGTCTCTCACCCTAGTATATACCATGTCTCCAGTCTCTCTAACCCTAGTATATACCATGTCTCCAGTCTCTCACCCTAGTATATACAATGTCTCCAGTCTCTAACCCTAGTATATACCATGTCTCCAGTCTCTCACCCTAGTATATACCATGTCTCCAGTCTCTCTCACCCTAGTATATACCATGTCTCCAGTCTCTCTAACCCTAGTATATACCATGTCTCCAGTCTCTATAACCCTAGTATATACCATGTCTCCAGTCTCTCACCCTAGTATATACCATGTCTCCAGTCTCTCACCCTAGTATATACCATGTCTCCAGTCTCTCTAACCCTGGTATATACCATGTCTCCAGTCTCTCTAACCCTAGTATATACCATGTCTCCAGTCTCTCTAACCCTGGTATATACCATGTCTCCAGTCTCTCTAACCCTAGTATATACAATGTCTCCAGTCTCTCTAACCCTAGTATATACCATGTCTCCAGTCTCTCTAACCCTAGTATATACCATGTCTCCAGTCTCTAACCCTAGTATATACCATGTCTCCAGTCTCTATAACCCTAGTATATACCATGTCTCCAGTCTCTCTCACCCTAGTATATACCATGTCTCCAGTCTCTATAACCCTAGTATATACCATGTCTCCAGTCTCTCACCCTAGTATATACCATGTCTCCAGTCTCTCACCCTAGTATATACCATGTCTCCAGTCTCTCACCCTAGTATATACCATGTCTCCAGTCTCTCACCCTAGTATATACCATGTCGCCAGTCTCTCTAACCCTAGTATATACCATGTCTCCAGTCTCTCTAACCCTGGTATATACCATGTCTCCAGTCTCTCACCCTAGTATATACCATGTCTCCAGTCTCTCACCCTAGTATATACCATGTCTCCAGTCTCTCTAACCCTAGTATATACCATGTCTCCAGTCTCTCACCCTAGTATATACCATGTCTCCAGTCTCTCTAACCCTAGTATATACCATGTCTCCAGTCTCTCACCCTAGTATATACCATGTCTCCAGTCTCTCTAACCCTAGTTTATACCATGTCTCCAGTCTCTCTAACCCTAGTATATACCATGTCTCCAGTCTCTCACCCTAGTATATACCATGTCTCCAGTCTCTCACCCTAGTATATACCATGTCTCCAGTCTCTCTAACCCTGGTATATACCATGTCTCCAGTCTCTCTAACCCTAGTATATACCATGTCTCCAGTCTCTCACCCTAGTATATACCATGTCTCCAGTCTCTCTAACCCTAGTATATACCATGTCTCCAGTCTCTCACCCTAGTATATACCATGTCTCCAGTCTCTCTAACCCTAGTATATACCATGTCTCCAGTCTCTCACCCTAGTATATACCATGTCTCCAGTCTCTCACCCTAGTATATACCATGTCTCCAGTCTCTCTAACCCTGGTATATACCATGTCTCCAGTCTCTCTAACCCTAGTATATACCATGTCTCCAGTCTCTCACCCTAGTATATACCATGTCTCCAGTCTCTCTAACCCTAGTATATACCATGTCTCCAGTCTCTCACCCTAGTATATACCATGTCTCCAGTCTCTCTAACCCTAGTATATACCATGTCTCCAGTCTCTCTAACCCTAGTATATACCATGTCTCCAGTCTCTCACCCTAGTATATACCATGTCTCCAGTCTCTCACCCTAGTATATACAATGTCTCCAGTCTCTCACCCTAGTATATACCATGTCTCCAGTCTCTCTAACCCTGGTATATACCATGTCTCCAGTCTCTCTAACCCTTGTATATACCATGTCTCCAGTCTCTATAACCCTTGTATATACCATGTCTCCAGTCTCTCTAACCCTAGTATATACCATGTCTCCAGTCTCTCACCCTAGTATATACCATGTCTCCAGTCTCTCACCCTAGTATATACCATGTCTCCAGTCTCTCTAACCCTGGTATATACCATGTCTCCAGTCTCTATAACCCCGGTATATACAATGTCTCCAGTCTCTCTAACCCTAGTATATACCATGTCTCCAGTCTCTCACCCTAGTATATACCATGTCTCCAGTCTCTCTAACCCTGGTATATACCATGTCTCCAGTCTCTATAACCCCGGTATATACCATGTCTCCAGTCTCTCTAACCCTAGTATATACCATGTCTCCAGTCTCTCACCCTAGTATATACCATGTCTCCAGTCTCTCACCCTAGTATATACCATGTCTCCAGTCTCTCTAACCCTAGTATATACCATGTCTCCAGTCTCTCTCACCCTAGTATATACCATGTCTCCAGTCTCTCACCCTAGTATATACCATGTCTCCAGTCTCTCACCCTAGTATATACCATGTCTCCAGTCTCTCTAACCCTAGTATATACCATGTCTCCAGTCTCTCTAACCCTGGTATATACCATGTCTCCAGTCTCTCACCCTAGTATATACCATGTCTCCAGTCTCTCACCCTAGTATATACCATGTCTCCAGTCTCTCACCCTAGTATATACCATGTCTCAAGTCTCTCTAACCCTAGTATATACCATGTCTCAAGTCTCTCTCACCCTAGTATATACCATGTCTCCAGTCTCTCTAACCCTAGTATATACCATGTCTCCAGTCTCTCACCCTAGTACATACCATGTCTCCAGTCTCTCTAACCCTAGTATATACCATGTCTCCAGTCTCTCTAACCCTGGTATATACCATGTCTCCAGTCTCTCTAACCCTAGTATATACCATGTCTCCAGTCTCTCTCACCCTAGTATATACCATGTCTCCAGTCTCTCTAACCCTAGTATATACCATGTCTCCAGTCTCTCTCACCCTAGTATATACCATGTCTCCAGTCTCTATAACCCTAGTATATACCATGTCTCCAGTCTCTCTCACCCTAGTATATACCATGTCTCCAGTCTCTATAACCCTAGTATATACCATGTCTCCAGTCTCTCACCCTAGTATATACCATGTCTCCAGTCTCTCACCCTAGTATATACCATGTCTCCAGTCTCTCACCCTAGTATATACCATGTCTCCAGTCTCTCACCCTAGTATATACCATGTCTCCAGTCTCTCTAACCCTAGTATATACCATGTCTCCAGTCTCTCTTACCCTGGTATATACCATGTCTCCAGTCTCTCACCCTAGTATATACCATGTCTCCAGTCTCTCACCCTAGTATATACCATGTCTCCAGTCTCTCTAACCCTAGTATATACCATGTCTCCAGTCTCTCACCCTAGTATATACCATGTCTCCAGTCTCTCTAACCCTAGTATATACCATGTCTCCAGTCTCTCACCCTAGTATATACCATGTCTCCAGTCTCTCTAACCCTAGTATATACCATGTCTCCAGTCTCTCTAACCCTAGTATATACCATGTCTCCAGTCTCTCACCCTAGTATATACCATGTCTCCAGTCTCTCACCCTAGTATATACCATGTCTCCAGTCTCTCTAACCCTGGTATATACCATGTCTCCAGTCTCTCTAACCCTAGTATATACCATGTCTCCAGTCTCTCACCCTAGTATATACCATGTCTCCAGTCTCTCTAACCCTAGTATATACCATGTCTCCAGTCTCTCACCCTAGTATATACCATGTCTCCAGTCTCTCTAACCCTAGTATATACCATGTCTCCAGTCTCTCTAACCCTAGTATATACCATGTCTCCAGTCTCTCACCCTAGTATATACCATGTCTCCAGTCTCTCACCCTAGTATATACAATGTCTCCAGTCTCTCACCCTAGTATATACCATGTCTCCAGTCTCTCTAACCCTGGTATATACCATGTCTCCAGTCTCTCTAACCCTTGTATATACCATGTCTCCAGTCTCTATAACCCTTGTATATACCATGTCTCCAGTCTCTCTAACCCTAGTATATACCATGTCTCCAGTCTCTCACCCTAGTATATACCATGTCTCCAGTCTCTCACCCTAGTATATACCATGTCTCCAGTCTCTCTAACCCTGGTATATACCATGTCTCCAGTCTCTATAACCCCGGTATATACAATGTCTCCAGTCTCTCTAACCCTAGTATATACCATGTCTCCAGTCTCTCACCCTAGTATATACCATGTCTCCAGTCTCTCTAACCCTGGTATATACCATGTCTCCAGTCTCTATAACCCCGGTATATACCATGTCTCCAGTCTCTCTAACCCTAGTATATACCATGTCTCCAGTCTCTCACCCTAGTATATACCATGTCTCCAGTCTCTCACCCTAGTATATACCATGTCTCCAGTCTCTCTAACCCTAGTATATACCATGTCTCCAGTCTCTCTAACCCTGGTATATACCATGTCTCCAGTCTCTCACCCTAGTATATACCATGTCTCCAGTCTCTCACCCTAGTATATACCATGTCTCCAGTCTCTCACCCTAGTATATACCATGTCTCAAGTCTCTCTAACCCTAGTATATACCATGTCTCAAGTCTCTCTCACCCTAGTATATACCATGTCTCCAGTCTCTCTAACCCTAGTATATACCATGTCTCCAGTCTCTCACCCTAGTATATACCATGTCTCCAGTCTCTCTAACCCTAGTATATACCATGTCTCCAGTCTCTCTAACCCTGGTATATACCATGTCTCCAGTCTCTCTAACCCTAGTATATACCATGTCTCCAGTCTCTCTAACCCTAGTATATACCATGTCTCCAGTCTCTCACCCTAGTATATACCATGTCTCCAGTCTCTCTCACCCTAGTATATACTATGTCTCAGTCTCTCTCACCCTAGTATATACCATGTCTCCAGTCTCTCACCCTAGTATATACCATGTCTCCAGTCTCTCACCCTAGTATATACCATGTCTCCAGTCTCTCACCCTAGTATATACCATGTCTCCAGTCTCTATAACCCTAGTATATACCATGTCTCCAGTCTCTCTCACCCTAGTATATACCATGTCTCCAGTCCCTCTCACCCTAGTATATACCATGTCTCCAGTCTGTTTTTACATATTAGAATCATACGTACATCCATGCTGCGTCCCAGTGCATGTCTCTGCTCTACTTCCTGGTCCAGCTTGGTCCTCATGGCAACAAGCTCCGCCTCCAGATGCTCTACCTTGCTGCTGATTCGTTGGCGAGCGTCTGCCTCAGTGTGCTCCATGGTCAACTAGAGAGAGGAGGGAGGGCAGAACTGAAGAGGAAGCAGCCCTGGGGCCTCAGGAGGGAGCAGTGATGCTAGGTACGAGGTCAACAGATGGAGGAGAGCAGGATATCCTGGAGCTGGTTGAGGTGTATGTATCCATACATACGGGGCCAGCAGAGACACGCTGTGGTTCCTTTCAGGCTTGCTCAGGGTGTTGGGTTCTATGTGATCTGTACCTTAATAAACCCAGCATAGGTTGGGTGACATGTGTATGGTTCTATATGTTTACACAATACCTGTATGCTCTTGAGGTTGGTTAGCAGCAGGTTCTGGTTGCGTTGCTCTGACAACATAACTTCCTTCTCCTGACAGAGACGACTCTCACACTGTCGCAACATGTCTCTCTCCTTAGAGACATTCTCCACACGCACCTTCAGAGACACACAGGGAGGGAGACAGACAGGGACACACAGGTAGACAGGGACACACAGGTAGACAGATACACAGACAGGTAGAGAGACAGACAGTGCGATTGAGAGAAAGCCATGTTAAAGGTAGAATACTTATTAGTAAATAGTACCCAAGGCTAGCTTCTCATTGGTGAGTCAGGTCATGTGTATGTATGTTAAAGGTAGATTAGTTATTAGTAAATAGTACCTCCTCTAGGGCTAGCTTCTCATTGGTCAGTCGGAGGTCATGTGTCAGGGTGTGGATGATGTTCTCCTGCTGCTGACTCAGAGTGGACATCTTGGAGGCGCGGTCCTGCAGAGCTGCAATCTCTCTACGGTAGGCAGACACCGTGTCCTGCAGCATGTCATACCTGAGAACCAACACCACAGCTCATTGCTCAATGCTCACCAAGACTGCATCTGGTTGGTTGTTGGGGGCAGGGGGGGGAGCCTGCTGTAAACTGACTGGATGCTGCAGACCGTATGACACTCGACTCATTTGGAATTTAATAAGCCTTTCACATGTGAACTCAGGATGAACCCTCAGGTCCGCAGATGATCAGGAGTTCCCTCACACACTGGGAGACGTGGTCCCGTATAGGGGGAGGAAGACGTATGCAGCAGGCCATGTTGTTTATTCCCAACACATTGTAGGTAGCAGGAGAGACTACTGACTGTAATCTTTCTGCAGGGATTCAAGTACTGCATTACTACATCAACATGCAGGGATACAAGTACTGCATTACTACATCAACATGCAGGGATACAAGTGCTGCAATACAAACTCAACATGCAGGGATACAAGTACTGCATTACTACATCAACATGCAGGGATAAAAGTACTGCATTACTACATCAACATGCAGGGATTCAAGTACTGCATTACTACATCAACATGCAGGGATACAAGTACTGCATTACTACATCAACATGCAGGGATACAAGTACTGCATTACTACATCAACATGCAGGGATACAAGTGCTGCAATACAAACTCAACATGCAGGGATACAAGTACTGCATTACTACATCAACATGCAGGGATACAAGTACTGCATTACTACATCAACATGCAGGGATAAAAGTACTGCATTACTACATCAACATGCAGGGATACAAGTACTGCATTACTACATCAACATGCAGGGATACAAGTACTGCATTACTACATCAACATGCAGGGATACAAGTACTGCATTACTACATCAACATGCAGGGATACAAGTACTGCATTACTACATCAACATGCAGGGATACAAGTACTGCATTACAACCAGTGTTTCCCACACATTGACGAGACTATGGCGCACCGATAGTCTAATTTCGGCTGCCATAGTTTCAATATCCTCCCGGACCAGAGCTAGTGAGCAGAGCTGAGCGGTGCGAATATTCCGCTCCTCTCTCAGACGGCTGTGCTCTCGGCCGCTCCTCGCTCTAAATCGCGTCCGGCCGCTCCTCGCTCTAAATCGCGTCCGGCCGCTCCGCTCATTTTCGCTCCACTTCAAAATCATGTCGCTCCACTGAAATCGCTCCACGCTAGCTCCAATTTAAATGAGGGAGAAATAATCTACTACAAATTGCCACCTTAAACAGAAAACGTACATCCTAAAGAACTAAGAGCAACGGCGATATATTTCAGTCATAGAACATTTATTTTAAAAGATAGACAAGTGCAACAAGAAGACACACGTTTGGATTTGGGCATGCCTCAGACTCGTGATGTGAGCGGTATCGGAGCGACACTGGAGCGGAACAGAGCGGCCGCTCTGGCGTCTAAATAAAAAACCGCTCCACGCTCCAGCAACATTCCATCCACTCCTCGCTCGCTCGCGCTCCGCTCACTAGCTCTGGCCCGGACTCATTTCAACTAGGAAAATAGACTTCACTAGCAGCCCAATAATATGCCAACACAGGTGGGCTGCAGCGTTTAATATCCTCGCGGCTGGATTGGCTCCCCAACGTTCTGTTTCCCCCCGTCGCCATGGCAAGGCGTCCTCACGACCCCCCGCCCCCCCGGCTGCGCGCTTGACAGTTCACTAGTAGTATAAAGACTCAGCGCTGTGTTTTACTCATTTTTGTATAAATGCTTTCTGAAAACTCCTCAACCCCATTTAGTATGACACATTGTGTCATCAACATTCATATCAGTACCAGCAGTTTGTAAGTAATTTGTCAGTAATTGATACGTCATAAATTGGTTCTCAAAATTCACCAGATTGATTAATTTAAATTAAATCTACTGAATTTTTTCTCCCGGGGGGGCATGCCCCCGGACCCCCTTAGAGGATTGCGAGCCCCCCACCATAGTCTACAAAAATCCTGTGGGAAACACTGATTACAACATCAACATGCAGGGATAAAAGTACTGCCTTTACTTAGAGGTGGCCACAACATCAACAGGCAAGTGGAAAGCAGAAAGAATGTGGATCCCAAAATACAAGAGAAAAGTAGGAAGCAGCTACAAAGGACATGTCCACATGTCCACATGTCCCACCAGCCCTCAGAGGGCAGTGTCCAGCAGAGTGACTGCCCCGCAGCTTCCCACGCCACACAAGCCTGAACCCAAACCTGTGCTGGATCCATGCTCAGCTCGGTTCATCTGAGGGTGCAGACAAGGAGACAAGGACAAGGGATCTACCTCTTGTTGCTGAACTCTATGTTGGCGGCCATCTTTGCTCTGTCAGCCCGCAGCTCCATCACTTCCTCCTGCAGACGCTCTGTGGTCTCGTTCAGCATTCTGTCATTCTCAGCCTTCTCCTTCTTGTACACGCTGTAGGCATCGTTCAGCTACACACACAAGGACAAAGAGAGAGAGGGTGGCAGAGAGACTACAGTAAAGAGGGAGAGAGGGTGGCAGAGACTACAGTACAGAGTAGGCCTACACCACATCAGCAAAATGTGCGATGTGCAATCACACTGTTCAATCATGCGATGACGATATGACTTGCGATAAATAAGAAAAGAATAAAAAATATAATAATTAACTTAAATAATAGTAAAATATTGGTCACGGTGAATACGTCGGTATGAATTTAAACAAATTTGCATATGGTGACGTCACTGACTGCGTCTCAAACCTGTAAAAGTTTAGTGGTCTCCTTGACATCAGTCGACACGTCACGTTATAGCGGTGTCGAGATATTTCAATGCATTGTTTTATGTAGTACCTATTGCTACGGTGCATGAACCCAAAGTTATAACTTTAGCCTTCAATAACTTTGAACAGTGACCGCGGACATTTTCTTTACTGCAGCAGCAGCCATCATAACAGACAAGTGAACCATTGATGAAATTAAGTGAATATAAAAGAAAGAACCTAGCCTACGTGTGTATGTAGGCAATTTATATTCGCGATACTTACTAAAAGTTGCATTAGTTGTTTGAAGAGTAAAAAAAAACAACGGTGGGTTTTAACGTAAGTTTACAACCGGCAAGTCGGTCGGACTTAAAGGGAAAAATAAATATTTGGGTCGGTCCTAAATTGACAGGGTGGGTCGGGTTACTGCAAACCACAATATTTAAGGATGATTTAAGGATAACGATGGCCCGAGTGTGCGTGGCGAACTTATTGCATTACAGACCAGCTTTTGCGATGTGTTTATCATGAACGTTCACATCGCGATGACGATGAAAATTTGCTTAATCATGCAGGCCTAGTACAGAGGGAGAGAGGGTGGCAGAGAGACTACAGTACAGAGAGAGAGAGGGTGGCAGAGAGACTACAGTACAGAGGGAGAGAGGGTGGCAGAGAGACTACAGTACAGAGGGAGAGAGGGTGGCAGAGAGACTACAGTACAGAGGGAGAGAGGGTGGCAGAGAGACTACAGTACAGAGGGAGAGAGGGTGGCAGAGAGACTACAGTACAGAGGGAGAGAGGGTGGCAGAGAGACTACAGTACAGAGGGAGAGAGGGTGGCAGAGAGACTACAGTACAGAGGGAGAGAGGGTGGCAGAGAGACTACAGTACAGAGAGCGAGGGTGGCAGAGAGACTACAGTACAGAGGGAGAGAGGGTGGCAGAGAGACTACAGTACAGAGGGAGAGAGGGTGGCAGAGAGACTACAGTACAGAGGGAGAGAGGGTGGCAGAGAGACTAGAGTACAGAGAGAGAGAGGGTGGCAGAGAGACTACAGTACAGAGAGCGAGGGTGGCAGAGAGACTACAGTACAGAGGGAGAGAGGGTGGCAGAGAGACTACAGTACAGAGAGAGAGAGGGTGGCAGAGAGACTACAGTACAGAGGGAGAGAGGGTGGCAGAGAGACTACAGTACAGAGGGAGAGAGGGTGGCAGAGAGACTACAGTAC
This sequence comes from Urophycis tenuis, assembly GCA_036785325.1. Lineage (NCBI taxonomy): Eukaryota > Metazoa > Chordata > Actinopteri > Gadiformes > Phycidae > Urophycis > Urophycis tenuis. The sequence continues at coordinate 38,343 of JAXIVH010000144.1, read as the reverse complement.
AGAGAGAGAGAGAGGGTGGCAGAGAGACTACAGTACAGAGAGAGAGAGGGTGGCAGAGAGACTACAGTACAGAGAGAGAGAGAGGGTGGCAGAGAGACTACAGTACAGAGAGAGAGAGGGTGGCGGAGAGACTACAGTACAGTAGAGAGAGAGAGGGTGGCAGAGAGACTACAGTACCTGTTTGAGAGCAGCCTTGGCCTGGGCTACCTGGGCAGACTCGGCAGCTGCAGCTCTCTGGGGGGTAGAGCGAGTAGCGGGGATGGGCGTGCGAGGTAAAGCTGGCTGGGGAGAGGCTTCTGTACCTGGACAGAGAGAGAGAGGTTGTAGATCCAGACTTACTGCCATATCTACTGGGTGCTAGTGTAAGGGTAGTGTAAGGATTGTGTAAGGGTTGTGTAAGGGTTGTGTAAGGGTAGTAATAATAATAATAATAATAACTTTAAATATGTAGCACCTTTCAAGGAACCCAAGGTCGCTGTTAGTGTAGTGTTAGAGTAGTGTAGTGTTAGTGTAATGTTAGAGTAGTGTAGTGTTAGTGTAGTGTTAGTGTAGTGTTAGTGTAGTGTTAGTGTAATGTTAGAGTAGTGTAGTGTTAGTGTAGTGTTAGAGTAGTGTAGTGTTAGTGTAGTGTTAGTGTAGTGTAGTGTTAGTGTAATGTTAGAGTAGTGTAGTGTTAGTGTAGTGTTAGAGTAGTGTTAGTGTAGTGTAGTGTTAGTGTAATGTTAGAGTAGTGTAGTGTTAGTGTAGTGTTAGAGTAGTGTAGTGTTAGTGTAGTGTTAGTGTAGTGTTAGTGTAGTGTTAGTGTTAGTGTAGTGTTAGTGTAGTGTTAGTGTAGTGTTAGTGTAGTGTAGTGTTAGTGTAATGTTAGAGTAGTGTAGTGTTAGTGTAGTGTTAGTGTAGTGTTAGTGTAGTGTTAGTGTAGTGTAGTGTTAGTGTAGTGTTAGAGTAGTGTAGTGTTAGTGTAGTGTTAGTGTAGTGTAGTGTTAGTGTAGTGTTAGTGTAGTGTTAGTGTAGTGTAGTGTTAGTGTAATGTTAGAGTAGTGTAGTGTTAGTGTAGTGTTAGAGTAGTGTAGTGTTAGTGTAGTGTTAGTGTAGTGTTAGAGTAGTGTTAGAGTAGTGTTAGAGTAGTGTTAGTGTAGTGTTAGTGTAGTGTTAGTGTAGTGTTAGAGTAGTGTTAGTGTAGTGTTAGTGTAGTGTTAGTGTAGTGTTAGTGTAGTGTTAGAGTAGTGTAGTGTTAGTGTAGTGTTAGAGTAGTGTTAGTGTAGTGTTAGAGTAGTGTTAGAGTAGTGTTAGTGTAGTGTTAGTGTAGTGTTAGTGTAGTGTTAGTGTAGTGTAGTGTTAGAGTAGTGTAGTGTTAGTGTAGTGTTAGTGTAGTGTTAGAGTAGTGTTAGAGTAGTGTTAGTGTAGTGTTAGAGTAGTGTTAGTGTAGTGTTAGTGTAGTGTTAGTGTAGTGTTAGTGTAGTGTTAGTGTAGTGTTAGAGTAGTGTCAGTGTAGTGTCAGTGTAGTGTTAGTGTAGTGTTAGAGTAGTGTAGTGTTAGTGTAGTGTTAGTGTAGTGTTAGAGTAGTGTTAGAGTAGTGTTAGTGTAGTGTTAGTGTAGTGTTAGTGTAGTGTTAGAGTAGTGTAGTGTTAGTGTAATGTTAGAGTAGTGTAGTGTTAGTGTAGTGTAGTGTTAGCGAAGTGTTAGTGTAGTGTTAGTGTAGTGTTAGAGTAGTGTTAGAGTAGGATTAGAGTAGTGTTAGTGTAGTGTTAGAGTAGTGTAGTGTTAGTGTAGTGTTAGTGTAGTGTTAGAGTAGTGTTAGAGTAGTGTAGTGTTAGAGTAGTGTTAGTGTAGTGTAGTGTTAGTGTAGTGTTAGTGTAGTGTTAGAGTAGTGTTAGTGTAGTGTTAGAGTAGTGTTAGTGTAGTGTTAGTGTAGTGTTAGAGTAGTGTTAGAGTAGTGTTAGTGTAGTGTTAGTGTAGTGTTAGAGTAGTGTTAGAGTAGTGTCAGTGTAGTGTCAGTGTAGTGTTAGTGTAGTGTTAGTGTAGTGTAGTGTAGTGTTAGTGTAGTGTAGTGTTAGAGTAGTGTAGTGTTAGAGTAGTGTTAGAGTAGTGTAGTGTTAGTGTAGTGTTAGAGTAGTGTAGTGTTAGAGTAGTGTAGTGTTAGAGTAGTGTAGTGTTAGTGTAGTGTTAGTGTAGTGTTAGAGTAGTGTTAGAGTAGTGTAGTGTTAGTGTAGTGTTAGTGTAGTGTAAGAGTAGTGTTAATGTAGTGTTAGTGTAGTGTTAGTGTAGTGTAGTGTTAGAGTAGTGTTAGAGTAGTGTAGTGTTAGTGTAGTGTAGTGTTAGTGTAGTGTTAGTGTAGTGATAATGTAGTGAGTGTAGTGTTAGTGTAGTGTTAGAGTAGTGTTAGAGTAGTGTTAGAGTAGTGTTAGTGTAGTGTTAGTGTAGTGTTAGTGTAGTGTTAGTGTAGTGTTGGTTTAGTGTTGGTTTAGTGTTAGTGTAGTGTTGGTGTAGTGTTGGTGTAGTGTTGGTGTAGTGTTGGTGTAGTGTTAGAGTGGTGCTAGTGTGGTGTTAGTGTGGTGTTAGTGTGGTGTTAGTGTGGTGTTAGTGTGGTGTTAGTGTGGTGTTAGTGTGGTGTTAGTGTGGTGTTAGTGTGGTGTTAGTGTATTGTTAGAGTAATGTTAGTGTTAGAGTAATGTTGGTGTAGTATTAGTGTATGGGTAGTGTTAGTGTAGTGTTAGTGTATGGGTAGTGTTAGTGTAGTGTTAGAGTAGTGTGAGTGTAGTGTTAGGCCCAATCTCAATTCTCTATCTTACCCCTTCCCCTTACCCCTTCACCTTGGTTTTGCGCGTTCACGTGAGACCAAGGGCTATCTCAATTCTCATTTCGACCGAGGGGTAGGGCTAAGGGGAAGGGGTAGACACCCCTTGAAACCGAGTAAGATCGGGAGCTTACTTGAAACCGAGGGGTACCCATTACAATGCGCAACCGGCAACAATCGCGGCCAGATCTCCACGAGAGTCCCATAAATGTAAGTATTTTCGGCTGAAATAATTTATTTAAAATTTATGTGTAAATTTATTTGTGCTCTAAGCAGTCCTGTACCTATATATTTGCAACCATAATCTTAATCGAAACTTTTTTGAAAATCGATATGCTAACCTTACATTGCTGAGTGCACAACTACATTTCTCTGACTAGCAATGAACTCCATGCATAACATGAACTCCATGTTTACTAAACACAATTAGCAGCGAATTCCGTTTGATATCAGTGTAGACAACTAGAGACAAATCAATACGTGCTTTACATATATCGTCCTTTTTCACACAGGAACGCCGGAGGAAACCCGGCAGCTGATACGTTTTCGGCACGAAAACGAACAGAAATATCTGAAATCAAAATACGCTTCAAAGCAAATGTGGGAGTGAGTCATGCGTTCAATGTTGTAGCCATTCATAATTGTAAATAAAGACATGTTGGTTAACAAAGACATTTTTTCTGAACATCAATGAAATTCAAAACCGTAATAACTGAAAAAGATACAAAACACCATGCAGTGTGTATAAAAAATATTTTGGCAATATTTTGTCGTCAATGTACGATGACGTAACCGTAACGAGTGTTGTCTCAATTCATAGGGGCATGTTCTTACCCCTAGCCCTTAACACTCTGTTTCAAGGGCCAAGACGTAGGGGAAGGGGAAGGGGCAAGGGGAAGGGGAAGGGGTAAGATAGAGAATTGAGATTGGGCCTTAGTGTATGGGTAGTGTTAGTGTAGTGTTAGAGTAGTGTTAGTGTATGGGTAGTGTAATAGTAGTGTTAGTGTATGGGTAGTGTAATAGTAGTGTTAGTGTTAGTGTAGTGTTAGTGTAGTGTCAGTGTAGTGTTAGTGTAGTGTTACTGGGAATTTACACCGCAGGCGAAAGCGTAACCTGAGCGTAACGTTGGCGTATCAATTCACACCGCCGCCGTTTGTTTGGCTATATTTAATAAGATAATAGGCGTACACGTCAAACGAGACGCCTCAGAAACGCTTAAAGTGATGGTTCGGAGTAAAATTCACCCTGAGGTAATTTCCACCAATAATCCAGCCAAATACCCCCTCAGATGCATTTTTAGCGATGGTCAATATTTATCAAGTTTAGGGGTATCAGCCGAATGGCTTAGTATTAGAGTGTCCGGTACAATGTGTATATCTCGTAAATTACCCCACTAATAGTGCATGGATTGTTACCCAACTTCTGTAGTAGTACATATATGGTCTATACTCACAAAACGAGGCATTTTAAAGTTTGTAAGTACACCAGGATTTTATTTAAAAGAGCACTTTTCTGATAGCTTCAACTAGCTGTTGCTAAGGCTACCGCTGCGTCGACGTCTCTTCCGTCTTTCCGGATAAGTTCGTAAAAGTCCTCTTCAAAACTCACGTTAGTGAATTCAACACTCCATCTAATTTCAAGTATTCAATTATTCCAGTTGTCAACACATTTCGATGGAGTGTTGAATTCACTAACCTTTTCCTTACACTTGTGAGTTTTGAAGAGGACTTTTACGAACTTACCCGGAAAGACGGAAGAGACGTCGACGCAGCGGTAGCCTTAGCAACAGCTAGTTGAAGCTATCAGAAAAGTGCTCTTTTAAATAAACTCCTGGTGTACTTACAAACTTTAACCATCGCTAAAAATGCATCTGAGGGGGTATTTGGCTGGATTATTGGTGGAAATTACCTCAGGGTGACTTTTACTCCGAACCATCACTTTAAAAATAGAAGTGAAGCGTAAAGTTAAGCTTTGGTCGGCCGTGAGACGGGCGTAAAACGCTGCCGGTGTAAATCAGTGCACTGGTTTGAATGGAATTCTATCGCCAGCGGCAGTCGGCTGTCTGACGGCGGTCTGACGGCCGACTAAAAAACGCTTCTAAAACGGCTCTGGTGTAAATTGGCCTTTAGTGTATGGGTAGTGTTAGTGTAGTGTTAGTGTATGGGTAACGTTAGTGTAGTGTTAGTGTATGGGTAGTGTTAGTGTAGCAGTGTGTAGTGGAAGTGCAGCTTGGTTGTGTAGTTGTATAGTAGTGTAGTGGTACAGTAAAGGTATTCAGTGGAGCGTCACAGTATGTAGTATAGTCATAATGTAGGGTGGCGGTAGTGTGGTGAAGGTACCATGGGGAGGCAGGCTGAAGCCAGTGTTCTGGGTCAGCAGGATACGGTACATGTCTCTCTGTCTGGAGCTGGAATCGGCCAGCTGCTTCTGCTGGTTCCTCTGCTCCTTCAGCAGCTCCACCTCCTTCTGGAGCTGCTCAATCCTCACCTCTAGATCACGCACCCTGGATGGAAGATAGAGCGGTGATGAGCGGGCAAGATCGCGCTCTATCGACCCACATATGAACTGGATGTGATCGGCTGTAACAGTGTGTTCCATGAGGATCTGGATGCAACAGTCTGATACCGTGAGGATGTGATCTGGATGTGCTGCCTGTCTCTCTCATCCTCCAGGCCTCGAAGCTGCCCCAGGAGGGTCTGGTTCTGCATCTGCAGCTCCTTCACGCTGCTGAAGGAGATCTGGCGTGGGTTTATGACCTCGGAGGAGCTTGAGATGTCTGAGGAAGTCGCGTCCTCATCCACGGTCACCCTGACCCCTCTCTGCTCCTCCTTCTCCACCAGCAGGGAGCAGAGCTGGAGGAAATCAACATCACACTGCAGTCTGCAAAATGCACTTTTATGCAACCCAAAAAAAAAAATCTTAAAAATGTATAGAGGTGTATAGAGGTGACTAGAGGTGTATAGGGTAAAGAGTAAGGAACATTTAGCAGACGCTTTTGTCCAAAGCGACTTACAATCAGTACATTTGTGTGGTTTGACATGTGGACAGTTGGAGGAGGGGGATCAAGGGGATCGAACCGCTGAACCTACGGTTAGTGGACGACCCGCTCTGTCCACCCACTCCACCCACTGAGCTACTGCTGCCCCAAGGTGTACAGAGGTCACTAGAGGTGTACAGAGGTCACTAGAGGTGTACAGGGGTCCCTAGAGGTGTACAGAGGTCACTAGATGTGTACAAAGGTCACTAGAGGTGTACAGGGGTCACGAGAGGTGTACAGAGGTCACTAGAGGTGTACAGGGGTCACTAGATGTGTACAGAGGTCATTAGAGGTGTACAGGGGTCACTAGAGGTGTACAGAGGTCACTAGAGGTGTACAGGGGTCCCTAGAGGTGTACAGAGGTCCCTAGAGGTGTACAGGGGTCACTAGAGGTGTACAGAGGTCACTAGAGGTGTACAGAGGTCACTAGAGGTGTACAGGGGTCACTAGAGGTGTACAGAGGTCACTAGAGGTGTACAGAGGTCACTAGAGGTGTACAGGGGTCCATAGAGGTGTACAGAGGTCACTAGAGGTGTACAGAGGTCACTAGAGGTGTACAGAGGTCACTAGAGGTGTACAGAGGTCACTAGAGGTGTACAGGGGTCACTAGAGGTGTACAGGGGTCACTAGAGGTGTACAGGGGTCACTAGAGGTGTACAGAGGTCACTAGAGGTGTACAGAGGTCACTAGAGGTGTACAGAGGTCACTAGAGGTGTACAGAGGTCACTAGAGGTGTACAGAGGTCACTAGAGGTGTACAGAGGTCACTAGAGGTGTACAGAGGTCACTAGAGGATTACAGGGTGAAGAAAGGTGTTCTGAAGTGGCCTGAGGTATGTAGAGGTATTGAGGTGTACATCTTACCTGGGTAGAAGTGTCCTCTAGCTGTCTCTCTGTCCTCAGTTTCTCCTTCTCCAGATCACTGCAGCGTTGCTTCACCTCCTCCTTCTCCTTCTGCAGACTGTGGATCTCCTGGGAGGTCATGTAGAAACAGATTATATCATCATGTAAAGACCTTGGATCATGGAATGCAAATCTTAAAATATACCGGAAATAATGTTGAATATATGGAAATATAAATAAAGGTATATGTACATACAGATTACACACATACTGTATATACACATCATCATAAGAATATCAACAGTATGATCTCACATCTCTGGCCAGCTCCAGCTTGTTACACAGTGAGGCCATGGACTTCTGCAGGGCCTCGTACTCCTCTCTCTGCCTCTTCAGCACCGGAGCCTTGGACTCCACCTCTCCCACAATCTCATCCAGAACCCTGCTGAGACGCCTGGACTCCTGCTTCTCCAGCTGGAGCTGGGACTGGCTGGTCGTGAATGCATTGTACAGCTGGGGGGGCGCACACACAGTCACACACACACACACACACACACAGTCACACACACACACGGTCACAGTCAGACACACACACACACACACGGTCATACAGTCACACACACACACACACACGGTCATAGTCACACACACACACACACACACACACACACACACGGTCACACAGTCACACGGTCATACAGTCACACACACACGGTCACACAGTCACACACACACGGTCATACAGTCACACACACACACACACACACAGTCACACACACACACGGTCACACAGTCACACACACGGTCACAGTCAGACACACACACACACACACGGTCATACAGTCACACACACACACACACACACACACGGTCATACAGTCACACACAGTCACACACACACAGTCACACACACACACACACACACACACACACGGTCACACAGTCACACACACACGGTCATACAGTCACACACACACAAACACACACACAGACACACACACACACGGTCATACAGTCAAACACACACACACACACACACGGTCATACAGTCACACACACACACACAGTCACACACACACACACACGGTCATACAGTCACACACACACACACAGTCACACTCACACTCACACACACACAGTAATAGTCACACACACACACAGTCATACAGTCACACACACACACACAGTCATACAGTCACACACAGAGTCATACAGTCACACACACACACACAGTCATACAGTCACACACACACACACACACACACAGCAAGAGAGAACAGAGAATATACAGAGTAATTTATACCAAGATGTAGACATGGCTGTATAAATGTATATATATATAGGAGTAAGGCCCTGCTGGAGGGTGTGCCTTACTAATAACCCTAATGCTTCGTTTATACTTCCGCGTCGACGCAACACTGGGGGGCTGCTGACCCTTTACGGACCCTTTACGTCCTTAACGTGCACCTCCCCAAATCCTAGACGCGCGTCGAGGCGACGCCGTCCCAACGCGTTGGCTTTGGCTGTGATTGGTCCGCGAACTACATTGGCTGGAGATCGCTTTTCCGGTTTCCACTCGTAAACACCGCCACGGTGTAAACACAGCCTTGATAAATGCTTCGACTGATTAGGGACAACATTTATATATATATATATATATATATATATAACTTTTGCCTTCATTTCTGTAAACTTTTTTTTTAACTCGCTAGTAATCCGTATGTAATAACCAGAATGGTCATTCTGGTCCCTCTACCGGTGTGGCAATGAATTGCATTTCGAGACGTAAACCCCACGCAATCCCTACGCAGAAGTATCACGGGCTAATGACTGCGACCGAGCAACTGCGTGGCCATTGCGTGATCAGGACGCGATCCATACGCAGAAGCATAAACCAGCCTTAACCCTGACCCAAGATGGCTGATGAAATGTCACCTCAAAGAACTTCATCCCAGGCTTCACTATGTCGGCTATGGCAGCTGCTGAGGGACACATGGACTCCAGCTGCTCCTCCGTTAGAGAGGGCACACCTGGAAACACACTTCTCCATCAACACACTCACAACACACACTCCTTCCATGCTGTGTGTGTGTGCGCTTACGTACAGCATTGCTTGCTAGCTGCCTTGGTGGAGGCGTTCTCCAGCTCCTTCTCCATCTTATTCACTCTCTCTTTCAGCTCCGCCTGCAGGCGGCTTCTCTGCTCGTCCTCCTCTGACAGCTGTTTCTGCAGTGTGTTGTTCACTATGGCAACAGACACACAGTGAACCACTGCAGCTATCAAGAAACCAATTAACTACCACTGGTACACATGCAAGTTTACTGTGCTGCAATACAGGTGCTATTATGATATATATATATATATATATATATATATATATATACTCACCTTCTCCAGTATCCTTCACCAGTTTGCTCAGTTCTTCCACTGCCCTGCTCAGTTCCTGGTTCTTGGCCTCAGAGTCTGAAGCTGCCCCCTGCAGGACAGACAATACCCAGCCTCACCCTTTACTACAGGTTAGAGGTGACTAGTTACAGGTTAGTAGACTGGTGTATACTACAGGTTAGGCTAGAGGTTGTAGTGAGGTAGTGCATGCTACAGGCTATGGTAGAGGTGTTGGTGATAACCTTGTAGAGGGAGGAGAGTTTCATGTGAGCGTTGAGTTCAGTACGGTACTTCTCCTCCATCGCACACTGCTGCTCCTTACACTGCAGGGAAATACAACACACTGCTGCTCCTTACACTGCAGGGAAATACAACACACTGCTGCTCCTTACACTGCAGGGAAATACAACACACTGCTGCTCCTTACACTGCAGGGAAATACAACACACTGCTGCTCCTTACACTGAGGGAAATACAACAAACTGCTGCTCCTTACACTGCAGGGAAATACAACACACTGCTGCTCCTTACACTGCAGGGAAATACAACACACTGCTGCTCCTTACACTGCAGGGAAATACAACAAACTGCTGCTCCTTACACTGCAGGGAAATACAACACACTGCTGCTCCTTACACTGAGGGAAATACAACACTGCTGCTCCTTACACTGCAGGGAAATTCAACACTGCTGCTCCTTACACTGCAGGGAAATACAACACACTGCTGCTCCTTACACTGCAGGGAAATACAACAAACTGCTGCTCCTTACACTGCAGGGAAATACAACAAACTGCTGCTCCTTACACTGCAGGGAAATACAACACACTGCTGCTCCTTACACTGCAGGGAAATTCAACACTGCTGCTCCTTACACTGCAGGGAAATACAACACTGCTGCTCCTTACACTGCAGGGAAATACAAAACACTGCTGCTCCTTACACTGCAGGGAAATACAACACTGCTGCTCTTTACACTGCAGGGAAATTCGACACTGCTGCTCCTTACACTGCAGGGAAATACAATACTGCTGCTCCTTTCACTGCAGAGCAATGCAACAAACCTGCTTTAGTTTGCCATTAATGTTAAGTAGGCTCATTACCTGCTTCAGTTTGTGGTTGAGGTCTTCAGCCTTCTTGTAGTGGCCATCGCTGACATCCTTGAGAGCAGCCAGCTGGCCCTCTAGTCGGCTCGCCTGTTGGAGAACAACTTAAGTCAACGATGCTCATTATATTTATGAAGACCATCAGGGGATGGGCTGGGATAAGGAACTAGTTAAGGCCGCTAGTTGGGGCTCGTTAAAGAGTATTACTAGTTAAGGGCCCTGGTTGGGGCTAGTTAGGAGTATTACTAGTAAAGGGTGCTGGTTGGGGCTTGTTAAGAGGAGTACTAGTCAAGGATAGGTACCTGATCCTTGGTGTTGTCCAGGGCACAGCGGAGCTCCAGGATCTCCTGATCTCTTTCTCTATTGGAGGACAGCAGCTCCTCCGTTTTGGTCTTCAGCTCAGAGGTCAACCTCTCAGTGTGCTTCTGCAGCAACTCCTTCTCCTGCAGAACACGCTTCTCCCTGGTCTAACACACGGGCCAGAGCAGGACTAGGTGTGGGCTCCTTGGTGTAAAGGCTGCATGATGAGTGGTGTGTATTGTGAATTATGTTTCATGAGTGTTGTGTGTATATTGTGTATTGTGAATTATGTTTCATATGTGTTGTGTGTATATTGTGTATTGTGAATTATGTTTCATGTGTGTTGTGTGTATATTGTGTATTGTGAATTATGTTTCATGTGTGTTGTGTGTATATTGGGTATTGTGAATTATGTTTCATGTGTTTTGTGTGTATTGCGTGTATTATGTTTCATGTGTGTTGTGTGTATATTGTGTATTGCGTGTATTATGTTTCATGTGTGTTGTGTGTATATTGTGTATTGCGTGTATTATGTTTCATGTGTGTTGTGTGTATATTGTGTATTGCGTGTATTATGTTTCATGTGTGTTGTGTGTATATTGTGTGTATTATGCTTCATGTGTGTTGTGTGTATTGTGTATTGCATGTATTATGTTTCATGTGTGTTGTGTGTATATTGTGTATTGCATGTATTATGTTTCATGTGTGTTGTGTGTATATTGTGTGTATTATGCTTCATGTGTACTGCGGGTGGAGGAGTGTACCTGGACAGAAGCCTCTGATGACCGGATCTCGTCCAACTTCAACTGAACCTCAACCTTGACCCTGTTGCTCTCTGTTAGCCTGTCCTTCAGGTGCTTCACATCCTCTTAACACACACACACACACACACACACACACACAGTCAGGCCTAAACCTGGAGCCTTGGTACTATGTAGCAGCTGTGTTGAGGGGGTCCTCACCCGTGAGGTGCTCCAACTCCTGGGTCCTCTTCTCCAGCAGCCGGGCGAGCTCCCTCCTCTCCGCCTCAATCTGGTACTTGGCTTTGGTCTGTGGAGACACCAGGCAGTGAGAACCAACACGCTGCAGCCACTATGGCTTCTGTGGTCCCCAGGGGGGAATAGTTTCACCTTCTGTCTGTGGGCAGGATGTCTAAAAGGTTACGTTAAAGTGATGAGGGGTAACAAGTCATCCCTTTTTCACGTCAATCAGCAAAAAGTGAGAGTGGCAATGTGACCACCTAGACATGGCGGGTCCTGCTGATTGACGGCAACCCCCCCCCACCCGCCCACTTCCTGTTGGACATCTCTGGGGCCTTTCAGATAGACGGATACTTTATTCATCCCAAAGGAATTTTATATTTCATTTTTTAGGTCTGTAGGTTTTTTTTTTTCCAGGTTGTGGCATCAGTCACAGTTACAATGGAAACCACACAGCATCTCACCTGCTCAGGTGGTTTGTCATCAGGCGACACCCCCTCAATCCCCTTGAGGGTGATCAGCTCCTCATCTGCACAAACACAGATTACAGGATGACATGCTCCTGGCTGTTTATATACATTAATACATATGGATATAGCACTCCTCCCTGAGGTTTATAGTGGAGGAACATTCATACAGTCATACATATTAAGACATAATACATGAAGATGGTGGACAGCAATAGTAGGTGTTTATTCTGGAGGATGTACTGACTGAGTCTCTTGTTCTCCTCCTTGATGGTCTGCAGCTCTCTGGCGGTGGACAGGAACTGTTCTCGGCTCTCTGTCAGCCTCTTCTCAACATCAAAGTTCTGCTGATCTAAAGGACATGAAAAGAAACTGGTAGATTAGATCAATGTTCTGCTGATCTACAAGACATGAAGAGAACCTGGTAGATTAGATCAATGTTCTGCTGATCTACAAGACATGAAGAGAACCTGGTAGATTAGATCAATGTTCTGCTGATCTACAAGACATGAAGAGAACCTGGTAGATTAGATCAATGTTCTGCTGATCTACAAGACATGAACAGAACATGTATTATAAGAGCCTAACAACTCTAGCTATTGCACAGTCTTGAAGCTAGTTGTGATGCAAACAGCCTGCCAGAGTATTATAAGAGCTGGATAACACAGCTATGTGGCCAATAGCCTAACACAGTATTAGACATACAGACATAGATATGGTGGACAGTTGGAGCTAGCCGTGATGCTAATGATGCTATGATGCTAACCACAGTCCGCTCGGAGCCGCTCGTGCTGGGTCTGCAGCTCCGTCACGAATCTCTCTAGTTTGTTCTGCGCGCCCTTAGGGAGTTTATTCAACTCCGCCCGCTCCAGAACCTGGAGCAACACGGCCGACATCTCTCCGGACTACTCCCAGATACCCCCAAAAACAAACAACTTTGACTTTGTACTCTCAGCGCAGAATGTTGTAGAAAACTCGACTCCAGCTAGCCGACGTGCGATAGCATCAAAGTGCGACGGAAGTACCTCAGCGCATAAAGCATCTTGGGAGATGTAGTTTAGCAGTGACGCCAGAGCACTGTGTATTTCGGGAGATGTAGTTTAACCGCTCTATTGACGTAGCTAACAGCAGCTGTCCACATTAAGGTGAGCCCCTGCTGTATTAAACGTGATTTACCATTTGTTTAGCGATGAAAACATCACGCATGTCTAGTGTTTGGGGTGTTATGGTCAAAGTGGATTGTTTGGTGAATATCGCACTAGCATTAGCCACGTTCTTATAAAATCTTTAGCTCAAAAACTATGAAACTATGGATGCTATTTATTCAGTTTCAATAAGCAGTTTTTCTCATTCATAAAATTGTTTTGTGGAGGTTTATTTTCTATCATAATCCCTGCTCCCTGGCAGTAAGAAAGTATTAAATCATGTCTCTGAAGAACGTTGTAATGGTGTGTTCTCAGATGGGGCGGGGCTACATGGTGGACGAGGCGGTGCAGAGCTACCTGTCCTCCCTCTGCTCCCTGTCCTCCTCCTCCTCCTCCTCCTCCTCCTCCCCCTCCTCCTCCTCCTCCTCCCTCTCCTGCTCTCCGCTCACAGGCCTGCTCATCGGACAGGTACTCCGTCTGTTACTTAGGCCTTAAGCCTTCTATCAGACACTTTGATCTGAAGAGAGACTATAGCATATAGTCAACTATAATATGATAATAGTCGATACATTAACAGTCTATTATACAACTTATAATAGTCCATACAATAACCAGGTTTCTGCAGAGGTGTAGAATGCAGAATTTAAGATGCCTTACATTACCAAATAGATTGTAATCTTATTATAATAGTTTTGATTACATAACATAGATAATTTTATTTATTTACATATATAGTACATGCTAACTCATCATCTCTGCTTGTTAATGGATTTCAGAGCTCTGCCCAGAGGGACTTTGTTGTCATGGCAACGCGGACCCCCCAGAGAGAAGAGTGTTCTCTAACAGCCGGCTCCCAGGACAGACTCGACATGGAGTGGATCGACGAGCACGCCAGGCAGGTAACCAATCACTGTGGCCACGGCATGTCCTGATGCCATTTTAGTGTTCAGCTTCCATTGTATTGCTAGGTGTCCAGGCCGCTGGTACTTATGTGAGGATGCTGGTTGCTATGTGACAGTACGGTGTGTTGCTAGGTGTCCAGGCCGCTGGTACTTATGTGAGGATGCTGGTTGCTATGTGACAGTACGGTGTGTTGCTAGGTGTCCACGCCGCTGGTATTTATGTGAGGATGCTGGTTGCTATGTGACAGTACGGTGTGTTGCTAGGTTTCCAGACCGCTGGTACTTATGTGAGGATGCTGGTTGCTATGTGACAGTACGGTGTGTTGCTAGGTGTCCAGGCCGCTGGTACTTATGTGAGGATGCTGGTTGCTATATGACAGTACGGTGTGTTGCTAGGTGTCCAGGACGCTGGTACTTATGTGAGGATGGTGGTTGCTATGTGACAGTACCGTGTGTTGCTAGGTGTCCAGGACGCTGGATGCTAATTGAGGATGCTGGTTGATATGTGACAGTACCGTGTGTTGCTAGGTGTCCAGGACGCTGGATGCTAATTGAGGATGCTGGTTGTTATGTGACAGTACCGTGTGTTGCTAGCTGTCCAGGACGCTGGATGCTAATTGAGGATGCTGGTTGCTATGTGACAGTACCGTGTGTTGCTAGGTGTCCAGGATGTTGCCAGGGGGGCTGTCTGTACTGGGAGTTTTCTACATCAGCGACAACGAAGCCAAAGACATTCTCCTCACACTCAGACAGGTCAGACAGACACACGTCATACATCACATACATGTTTCATATCTCATCATTATGTATTGCATACCTGTGCATGTGTGTTCAGCTGGTGTTTGCAGTGCAGAAGTCCATCTCTGGGGAGCTCCTGTGGGTGAGTGCTGATGATGACAGCACAGAGTGGGTCTCCCTACACGTCAACTCAGGAACCAGGAAGTATCCTTCTAGAGGCAGGGCTATGCCTATGTTGTAGTTCCATGACATCATCGATCACATTTAGTGTTTTGGTGTTACACGTGGGTGTGTGAATATGTGTGTAAGATGTCGAATACGTTCCTTAAGGTACCTGATCAGAACCTTCTGTAGAACCTTCGACGTGAAAGACCCCAAGGTGATCCTGCTCTCACATCTGTCAGTGTGGTCTGTACATGCTTTGTGTGTGTTTCAGCATTATTTGATATCTTTTGTGGAACGGGTGTTGTTTATATGACATATATTTAGCAGACGTTTTTGTCCAAAGCGACTTACAGGAATTGCATTCAATGATGACAACATCTCCCAAAAAGTGCACAAATCATTTAAGTGCATACAACTTCCAAAATAAGCAAAGCAACTGCTTTGAAGTGCTAGGATGCTGAGGGGAGAGAGGAGCCAGCTGGAGGGACCAGGGCAGGGTTAGGGTTAGGGTTAGGGTTCATAGTGTCTTCATAGTGTCACCCTGCTCTGGGGGAGGCTGGGCCTGATCCCTTAGCGGCATGCTAGGCTACCACCAGTAACTCAAACCTGATTGGGTGGCCCCCGGGAGCCATGTGGGATTGGTGGAGTTATTGTCTGTTATTTGTGCTGTTCAAATGTGTACTGAGGCCAACATGTAAAATGTCATATATATAATACATAAATAAATGTATCCATGCAGATGTTCAGACAGTGAAGACATGTCTATGTGGCATGTGACCACAGCCATTGTTGTGATTGGCTGTTTCAGAGCACAGCCAAGCCAGCTGAGTGGAGGTACCAGTCAGGTGTGTGTGGTTCTTGGCCAATGGTGTGGAGCTCTGTGGAGGTAGAGATACCTGTCTCACTGCCACGCAGAGGGTCCACATTGGAAGACCTGGAGAGTCGTCTGGAGGTACTGCCACACAGACACACACACACCTGTTCAGGCAACCAATCATATTATGAGATGGGTGGGGCTCACCAGCCTGGTAAGCAAGGGGAAGAGAAACTCCACAACTTTATAAACAAGTACAGAGCATGAGCGCAGGGTCTCATGTTATATGATGTTATATCATGATATATTGTGTCTTGGTATGTTATGTTATTGTATATCATGTTATATTAGCTAATGTTAGGTTATATTGGGTTTTGGTATATGATGGTATGTAATGTTATGTATTGTCTTTTGCTATGTTATGTTATCTTCAGGAAGGACTGAGGTTCTGGTCCCAACAGATAGAGAGAGGAACATTTCTCCTGGATGGAAGAAAGATCCCAGAGGACACAGACCTCACAGCTGGACAGACAGTAAGTCGCCAGCACACCACACTGAAACCAGCACACCATACTGCAACCAGTAACAACACACTGCAACCAGCAATATCATACTGCAAAACAATAACACCATACTGAAACCAGTAACAACACACTGCAACCAGCAATATCATACTGCAAAACCAGCACACCATACTGCAACCAGTAACAACACACTGCAACCAGCAATATCATACTGCAAAACAATAACACCATACTGAAACCAGTAACAACACACTGCAACCAGCAATATCATACTGCAAAACAATAACACCATACTGAAACCAGTAACAACACACTGCAAACAGCAACACCATACTGCAAAACAATAACACCATACTGAAACCAGTAACAACACACTGCAACCAGCAATATCATACTGCAAAACAATAACACCATACTGAAACCAGTAACAACACACTGCAAACAGCAACACCATACTGCAAAACAGTAACACCATACTGAAACCAGCACACCATACTGCAACCAGTTACACTGCAAACAGCAACACCATACTGCAAAACAGTAACACCATACTGAAACCAGCAACAGTGTACTGCAAAACAGTAACACCATACTAAAACCAGCAACACTGTACTGCAAAACAGTAACACCATACTGAAACCAGCGAACCATACTGCAAAACAGTAACACCATACTGAAACCAGCACACCATACTGCAAAACAGTAACACCATACTGAAACCAGTAACAACACACTGCAACCAGCGACATCATACTGCAAAACAGTAACACCATACTGAAACCAGCACACCATACTGAAACCAGTGACACCCACACTGCAAACAGCAACACCATACTGCAGCCATATTGTGTATGTTGTGCTGCCAAATTCTGGCCAAATTCTAAGAAAATTCTTAGAATCATGACATTTTGTTAGAACTTCCCCTCAAAGTTAAGACTAAATCCTAGTAAAGATAAAAGGTATTCCTAAAGAATCTTAGCTCTTAAGAGAGCTCCTAAGGTGAAATCTGCTAAGAGCAGAGAGGAGGACTTTTAAGAGGCTTGGGAGAGTTTCTTAAAGTGATGGTTCGGAGTAAAATTCACCCTGAGGTCATTTCCACCAATAATCCAGTCAAATACCCCCTCAGATGCATTTTTAGCGACGGTCAATATTTATCAAGTTTAGGGGTATCAGCCGAATGGCTTAGTATTGGAGTGTCCGGTACACTGTGTATATCTCGTAAATTACCCCACTAATAGTGCATGGATTGTTACCCAACTTCTGTAGTAGTACATATATGGTCTGTACTCACAAAACGAGGCATTTTAAAGTTTGTAAGTACACCAGGAGTTTATTTAAAAGAGCACTTTTCTGATAGCTTCAACTAGCTGGCTACCGCTGCGTCGACGTATCTTCTGTCTTTCCGGATAAGTTCGTAAAAGTCCTCTTCAAAACTCACAAGTGTAAGGAAAAAGTTAGTGAATTCAACACTCCATCTAATTTCAAGTATTCAATTATTCCAGTTGTCAATACATTTCGATGGAGTGTTGAATTCACTAACCTTTTAGTGTAGAGCCGCTGCTCCTTTGCGTGGAAAGGAGCCAGTTGAGGTGGTTCGGGCATCTGATAAGGATGCCCCCCGGGCGCCTCCCTATGGAGGTGTTCCGGGCACAACCAGCTGGGAGGAGACCACGGGGAAGACCCAGGACGAGGTGGAGAGATTATATCTTCACACTGGCCTGGGAACGCCTCGGGATCCCCCAGTCAGAGCTGGCTGATGTTGCCCGGGAAAGGGAAGAGTGGGGTTCCTTGCTCGAACTGTTGCCCCCGCGACCCGACCCCGGATAAGCGGTAGAAGATGAGATGAGATGAGATGACATACAGTACATGGTGGTCATCATTGAGATGGACAGTGCAGTTGGTAGATAAACATACTTAGTAGTTATCATTGAGATTAACAGTGCAATTGGTAGATGAATAGATGAATAGTGCAATTGGTACCAGAGTCTTACTGAGGTGTAGATATAAAAATAAAAATAGACATAAAAATAGATGCGCAGTTGTAAGTTGTGCAAAATAGATGTGCAAATGAGCAGAATGTGCTAAATGCAAATTATACAGGATATTCAAGGTAGTGTAAGTAAAAACATGTGAGTAGACCTAAAATAACTACAGCTTAGAAAACAGTCCTGAGGTGTGGGGTGTGGTGTTCAGTCCACTTATCTGGTGGTGTTGGGGCTTCCGAGACGTTGGGAGCGGGTGGTTGAGGTATTGTAGAGCCTGATAGCTGATGGGATGAAAGAGCCCCCCAAGCGCTTTGAGGCACGTGGCTGAGTGAGCCTGTGGCTGAATGTGCTCCTGAGTTGCCTCAGCTTGGCATAGAGAGGATGAGAGGGGTTGTCCAGGATTGCCTGCAGCTTTCCCCTCATCCTCCTAGCAACCTAGCAACGGGGTCAACCACACCCCCTCACTAAAATAAGGGTTTTTGTCCATTCCTTACTCAGAGTTCTCTGAGAATGTTCTGGAATCACTCTTAAGCTAAGACTCCTTGCTAGGAATTTTTAGGCTAAGTTAGGAGCTCTCTGAGAGGATTCTCAGAATCTTTAGTAATACGGCCCCAGGTTACATCACTGATGATGTGTCTAGGTTGCACCAGAGGGTGTATATTAAACCAGTTAATTCTGGCAGAGCCAGTGACTTCCGGGACAGACCGGATGATGACCACGAATAGAGTGGTGACAGCTGGAGAGACAGGAACCGGGGCAGGGAGGGATAGCACCCCAAACTGCAGCTCCCGTGAGGGAGCACCAACAATAAGCTATGGAAAACCCTGAAGAGTTATACCCCCGGGGGTGCCCGAGAAGGGGGGAGGATGAGCACCCCAACAGGACAGACATACAGGTATTGACCCAAGCTAAAGGAACTACGACTATGAGTGCAGTTTGCTTATGTGGCAAAGTCTGCAAAAACCTGCATGGTCTTAAGATCCACCAGACCAAGATGAGATGCGTTTTTGGCGTTATCGGTACGTTTTTGGCGCTGCCTCAGCCTGTAGCTGCAGCTCCCCTCGTGTTTCTTATCTTTTGTTTATTTGTTGTTTTTAGTCTTTTGCATTTGTTTTTACATTATTCAACATCCACGTGTAAACATTTGAGACAATGGCTGGACTAAGTTTTGTTACTTTTCTCCGCGTTCTTCTGTTACTTTTTTTACTTTTCGTAACAGAGAACTGTGCCGGCAGTAGCGGGGGCATTGTTTACACGCGTGATCAGCTGGTTGCGCTGCGTAAGCATGTGCTGCTGCCCGGAGACAGACCTGCGGTCCCGCAGGAGTTACGGAGGAAACCCCGGGGCTGCAGGGCTGGAACCAAACAGAGGGAGAGAAGAAGAAGACACAAACCAGCATTCCAAGCGATTATAATGGGGAACATGAGGTCTTTGGGGAATAAGATGGACGAACTTTCAGCACTGGTGAAGACACAAAGGGAATACCGCGAGTGTAGCTTATTCTGCTTCAGTGAAACCTGGCTGCATTTGCACATCCCAGACAGCAGCGTTGAGGTTCCCGGTTACAGTTTAATACGTGGAGACAGAGACTGTTCCAAAAGTCGGAAGAAGAAGGGTGGCGGGCTTGCACTTTATGTGAGTGAGAGGTGGTGCAATCCCGGACATGTCAGCGTGAAGGAACGTCTCTGTACCCCGGACATTGAACTGCTGGCTGTGGGAATGCGTCCGTACTATTTGCTGAGGGAGTTCACGTCGGCCATTACTATCGCTGTTTACATCCCCCCGTCAGCTGATGCAGCGGTGGCTTGTGAAGTCATCAGCTCCACCACCGCTAAACTACAGACTGAACACCCGGATGCGTTCATGGTCATTACAGGTGATTTTAATCATGCCTCACTGAACAATATTTTAAATAACTTCCATCAATATGTTGACTGCCCCACCAGAGACTAAAACACTGGACTTACTATATGCTAATGCCATGGACGCATATGACACCACAGCCCTTCCCCCCCTTGGCAAGTCAGACCACAACCTGGTCATGATGACTCCCAAGTATGTCCCACTTGTGAGAAGGCAACCTGTGCACACCAGGACAGTGAGGAAGTGGACACAGGAGACTGCAGGACTGCTTTGAGTCAACAGACTGGGATGTTCTCAGTGAGCCACATGGGGAGGACATCGATAACATGACCGACTGCATAACAGACTACATAAGATTCTGCGAGGACACCACCATGCCAGCCCGGACCATTCACTGCTTCTCCAACAACAAGCCGTGGATTACCAGTGACCTGAAGACCCTCTTGAACAAGAAGAAGAGGGCTTTCAGGTCAGGAGACAGAGAGGAGCAGAGGAGAGTGCAGCACGAACTCTGTGAGATGCTGAGGACGTGCAAAGACAACTTCAGGAGGAAGCTGGAGGCCAAACTCCAACAGAACAGTGTGAGGGATGTGTGGGCGGGAATGAAACATATCACGGGGATGAAGGGGAAGGACAGGCAGACATCTGGGAGCCTGGATAAAGCTAACCAGTATAACCAGTTTTTCAACAGGTTTAGCTCACCCCCTGATACCCCTCCAACACCCCCATCCCCCCACACACTCACACCCCTCCTCCTTCCCCCCCACCCCGTCCTCCTCTTCTACTGATGACATCTGCACCAACCCCCGCCCAATGGTGACTACAGGCCAGATAAAGAGGCAGATGGAAAGACTGCATCAGCGAAAGGCTGCAGGCCCTGATGGCATCTCACCCAGGATACTGAAGACCTGTGCCAGCCAGCTGTCTCCTGTACTGGGACATCTGTACAACCTGAGCCTGAGTCAGGAGAAAATCCCGTTGCTGTGGAAGACCTCCTGCTTGGTCCCAGTCCCCAAGAAGTCGAGGCCGTCCGACCCGGCAGACTACAGACCAGTCGCCCTAACATCGCATGTGATGAAGGTCCTGGAGAGACTGGTCTTAGCTCAGCTGAGGCCACGGGTGAGGACGTTTCTGGAACCTTTGCAATTTGCCTATCACCCCTGTGTAGGAGTCGATGATGCTGTCATTTACCTGCTGCAACATGCCCATATGCATCTGGATGGTGGGGGAGGCACTGTGAGGATCACATTCTTTGATTTCTCCAGTGCTTTCAACACCATTCAGCCTCTGCTGATGGGTGAGAAGCTGCGGGGGATGGGTGTTGACGACACTATGATCTCCTGGATTACTGACTACTTGACAGGCAGACCACAGTTTGTCCGTCTGGGCAGTCTGATGTGGTGGTCAGTGATACAGGAGCTCCACAGGGAACTGTGCTCTCTCCCTTCCTCTTCACCTTGTACAACACCACTGACTTTCAGCACAACTCTGAGTCATGTCACCTGCAGAAGTTCTCTGATGACTCAGCTGTTGTCGGGTGTATAAGAGCTGGAGAGGAGGGTGAGTACAGGACACTGGTAGACAACTTTGTGGAGTGGTCCAAACAGAATCACCTGAGGCTGAATGTCAACAAGACCAGAGAGATGGTGATCGACTTCGGGAGGATGAAGAGGATGCCTTCACAGCCACTACGGATCAGGGGGGACGTGGTGGAGGAGGTGGAGGACTATAAATACTTGGGGGTGGTGATCGACAACAGACTGGACTGGAAATCTAACACCGAGGCTGTGTACAAGAAGGGGATGAGCAGACTCTATTTCCTGAGTAAGCTGAGATCTTTCAACGTGTGCAGTAAGATGTTGGAGATCTTCTACCAGTCTGTTGTTGCTAGCACCATTTTCTTTGCTGCTGTGTGTTGGGGCAGCAGCACCAGAGCCAGCGACAGCAAAAGACTTGATCAAATCATCAAGAAGGCTGGCTCTGTACTAGGTCTCGGGCTGGAGTCTTTTGAGTCTGTGGTGGAGAGGGGAATGCTGAAAAAACTGTTGTCCATCATTGACAATGATCAGCACCCTCTCCATCAAACAGTGGTCAGACAGCAGAGCACCTTTTCTCACAGGCTGCTCCAGCTCCACTGTCGAAGGGACAGATATAGGAAATCATTCATACCACATTCCATTACACTGTACAATAACAGCCAATAACTTATTACAACAGTCTCCAAGCATCTTATATTTCCATATTTTCTGTACATTGTTCTCTACTTGCACTAAATTTAGTTTATACTTAGTTTATATATATATATATATATATATATATATATATATATATATATATATATATATATATATAGTTTATACATACATACAAATCTCCAATTGCATTCATTCTTGTATTCCAATACTGCTGCTACGTTGCAATTTCCCAGCTTGGGATCAATAAAGTATTTTCTCTTCTATTCTATTCTATGCTTGACTGGGAGGCAAGTGGTGCAAGGCATAGGACCAGTGCCTGATCAGACGCAGGAGGAGCCCGGCCTTAGTCACCCCACAGTGCCCAGACCCTCCACACCCCACAAGCCCTACCCCAAGTCAGGCAGTCAGAACACCGTCGGGTCAAGTGGCCTTCGGCCAACATGGTGAAGGAGTGGTGCCAGTACGATGCGGATGTCGATCAGATTCTCGAAGCCACAGCCAGAGGAGATGCAGACCAGAAGTTGCGCACAATGAGTGCAATGATTGTCAGCATTGCCGCCGAAAGGTTTGGCGCCAAGGAGCACCACCCAATCAGCGGTGCAGGGGAGCCAAACCGACGGCAGAAGATCAGTCAGCTGCGGCAAGAGCTTAGACTGCTAGGACGGCAGTACAAGCAGGCAAGAGAGGAAGAGAAGGTTGGTTTAGCAGAGCTCCCTAACATCGTAAGGAGGAATCTCACGACAATCCGTTGAGGGGGAAGGAGGGAGCCAAGAAGCGTGCCGCCTTCATTGTAGGCCCTTTCAACTTCACCAAGAAGATCCTTGGGCAGAAGCGAGGTGGACAATTGGCCTGCTCTCAAGAAGAGGTTGACAAGTACCTCAGGGCAACTTACAGCGACAGCGCAAGGGAGCAGGATCTTGGCCCCTGCAGCTTTCTGATAACACCACCAGAACCCACTTCAGCATTTAACACCAAGGAGCCAACCCTGAGAGAAGTTGAGGACATAGTCAGAGCAGCTAGATCCAACTCAGCTCCAGGTCCCAGTGGAGTACCATATGTTGTCTACAAGAGGTGCCCCAGGCTCTTGCAGCGACTGTGAAAGATCCTCAGGGTCATCTGGAGGAGGGGGAAGGTGGCTCAGCAGTGGAGGCATGCAGAGGGCGTATGGATTCCGAAGGAAGAGAACTCTTGCACCATCGAGCAGTTTAGAAACATCTCACTCCTGAGTGTGGAGGGCAAGGTGTTTTTCAGCATTGTTGCCCGGCGCATGACAGAGTTCTTCCTAAAGAATGCATACATCGACACCTCTGTGCAGAAGGGGGGGATCCCAAAGGTACCAGGATCCATCAAGCACACGGGAGTTGTTACTCAGCTCATCCGGGAGGCCCGGGAGGGCAGTGGGGACCTGGCAGTTTTGTGGCTTGACCTGTCCAATGCCTACGGGCCAATTCCTCACAAACTGGTGGAGACCTCACTTGACCGGCATCATGTTCCAGGCAAGATCAGGGACCTCATACTGGACTATTACATCTGCTTCAGTTTGAGAGTCACCTCGGGAACAGTAACATCAGCATCACATCGGCTGGAGAAGGGCATAATCACTGGGTGCACAGTCTCAGTGATTTTGTTTGCCTTGGCCATGAACATGCTCGTTAAGTCAGCAGAGGTGGAGTGCAGAGAACCGCTCACCAAGTCAGGTGTGCGGCAGCCTCCCATCAGAGCGTTTATGGATGACCTGACAGTTACCACAACATCAGTTCCAGGCTGTAGGTGGGTTCTCCAAGGCCTTGAGCGGCTCATTAACTGGTCGCGTATGGGCTTTAAGCCTGCTAAGTCCCGTTCCCTGTTGGTGAAGAAGGGGAAGGTTACAGACAAGTTCCGGTTCTCGCTGGGAGGTGTCCAGATTCTATCGGTCTCAGAGGAGCCAGTGAAGAGCCTGGGAAAGATCTTTAATGGCACCCTGAGTGACAAAGCAGCGCGCAAGGCGACCAGCAGAGAACTGGGAACCTGGCAAGTGGCAGTGGATAAGTCAGGGCTGCCAGGTAAGTATAAAGCATGGATATATCAGCATGGCATCCTGCCACGCCTCCTCTGGCCACTACTGGTCTCCGATGTCCACTAACCACAGTTGAGGGCTTCGAGCGTAAGGTAAGTGGCTTCCTTCGCAGGTGGTTGGGCCTACCAAGAAGCCTCAGCAGCATAGCCTTGTATGGGCATAAGAACAAGCTGCGGCTTCCCTTCAGTAGTCTGTCGGAGGAGTTCATGTTTACCCGTGCAAGAGAAGTGCTGCTGTACAGAGACTCGAGTGACACCAAAGTCTCCTTAGCTGGGATTGAATTGCGGACTGGTCAGAAGTGGAGAGCCCAGGAGACGGTTGAGCGAGCTGAGGCACGGCTGCGCCACGGTGTTCTGGTGGGAGCAGTGGCGACAGGCCGGGCAGGGCTTGAGAGCAACCCAAGACCTCAGTACAACAAGGCCCAGGATAAGGAGAGGTGGCAGCTTATCCAGGAAGAGGTTCGAGCAGGACTGGAGGAGACCCGCTCGAGCAGGATGGTCGGGATGAGACAACAGGGGGCGTGGACTAGATGGGAGCAGACTAGATTGACGCCACGATCAGGTGCTGAAGGTGATAGCAGATACTATCTGCTCGGGGATCTCACTCAGCAAGCAGCAACAGCCAGCTAGGCATTAAATCACCTTGGTTAAATCTGGTGAGAAGCCTCAACACCGCCCAAGTCAAACAGGGGGGCTCCTGACAACAGCTAGGGACTGGCAGCTGAAGGTGGACTTGGGGAAACAGCTTAAATTCCCAGAGACCATCACAGTGACCACACTTAGGCCGGGCTTGGTTCTCATGTCAGAATCAACAAGGCAGGTGATACTGCTGGAGTTGACTGTGCCCTGGGAAGACCGGCTGGAGGAGGCATTTGAGAGGAAGAGGGCCAAGTATGAGGAGCTGGCAGGCGAATGCCGGCGCAACTGATGGAAGACTCGGTGCAGCCCCATTGAGGTTGGATGCCGAGGTTTCGCAGGCCAGTCACTCTGCAGGCCCCTAAAGTTGTTGGGAATAAGGGGACTGCACAGCAAGAAAGCCATCAAAAACACCACTGATGCTGCTGAAAAGGCATCAAGATGGCTGTGGATTATGAGGGGTGATCCGTGGGCCACACAAGCTACCTAGACACAAGCCAGGGTCTTATCACCCCCGGCTGGGTCGCCTGGGCGAGGGTGTCTGATGTTGAGAGACCCGAAACACCCTATGACCTCAGGTCACATCACTGATGATGTGTCTAGGTTGCACCAGAGGGTGTAGTTTAAACCTGTGTTGAGCTGCTCTGTAATGTGTTGTGTTGTGTTTCAGAAGTGGAATGTGAAGCAGACCCTCCATGCCCAGATACTCACCACACCGGTTAGTACACACACACACACACACACACACTCACACACACAGAATGCAGCTGCTGTCTTCACACAGTGTGTTTGGGGCAGGTGGGTGCAGGTGAGCACGGGGCCCAGCTGGTGTTGTGTGGAGGGAGGGTGATGCTGAGAGGAGCAGTCCATGCCAGAGCCTATCTCCATGGCAACAAGCCCAGCGCCAAGCTGGCAGAGAAGGTACCTGTCTGTCTGTCACTACCTGTCTGCCTGACGTGACCAGGGTTAGCAGTATGTCTGGTTCCTCCTGTGCTAGGTGTTGAAGAGGGACCTGGTCTCTACAGTGGCTGTGAGGGTCTACATGGTCATGGAGGAGCTGAGGGCTGCTCAGGAGACCCAGGAGAGAGGTAGCACACAGACCATTAAGATTCATCTGTCTGTCTGTCTGTCTGTCTGTCCCTCTGTCTGACATCTCTACCTGTCTCTCTCTCTCTCAGACAGGCTCTCTCTCCCCCGGCGGGTTCTGTTCCCCCTTCAGGGTGTGTGTGTGTGTGACTACCAGTTTGGTGACGAGGGTCTGGAGGAGGTGGTGGACCGCTTGAAGGAGATCCTGGACCTGGACACCAAACAGGAAGACCTGGACACCACACAGGAAGTGGACGCTGTCAGCACACAAACACAACAGTTAGAAACTGGTGGGTCCACAGAACACACCCAGATGTACAATAACACAACACAACACACAATACATGTAAGTCTTGTGTGTGTGTGTTCAGAGCCTCGTGGGGCTGTGGAGGCCCGGATGGAACCACAGAAGAAGAGCTACCTTGGTAAATGACTTGTCCAGACCTGTGTGTCCCCAGGTTTAGGCTACGGAACAGGACACAAACCCTGTGTGTGTGTGTGTGTGTGTGTGTGTGTTTTCTAGGTGTTGCCATGGCTACCGCTGGTGCCCTGCTGGCTGCTGCTGTGTCCCTGCTCTACCTTGGTGAACAATAATATACTGAGTGATTCTACATCATAACTTCATGAATAAAGTGATGCTGCTGGTCTGGGGTCCTCCATGCTGTGTGTCCACCTAAGATCTTTATTTTGGGGAAGATGGAGGTTTGTGAACCTGAACAATACAGCAGTCTGGGTCAGCTGTGGATCAGGACCTCAAACTCACGAGCAACAAGACTCCTATCTATGGCCCTGGTCCTGGTGTCACACAATAAAACTCCTTTATATACACTCACCTGGTGAATCTGGTCCTGGTCCTGGGGTAACACTATAAGACTTCTTTATATACACTCACCTGGTGAATCTGGTCCTGGTCCTGGGGTAACACTATAAGACTCCTTTATATACACTCACCTGGTGAATCTGGTCCTGGTCCTGGGGTAACACTATAAGACTCCTTTATATACACTCACCTGGTGAATCTGGTCCTGGTCCTGGGGTAACACTATAAGACTCCTTTATATACACTCACCTGGTGAATCTGGTCCTGGTCCTGGGGTAACACTATAAGACTCCTTTATATACACTCACCTGGTGAATCTGGTCCTGGTCCTGGGGTAACACTATAAGACTCACTGTATGTAGACTTCCTGGGGTAACACTAAAAGACTCACTGTTTGTAGACTCACCTGTGGACTCTCCTACACACCTGGTGGACCTGCTGGTCCAGGGGTAGGCTCTGCATGGTAAAGATACTTGTATTGTTTACCTGGTCTGTCTCCTTATGAGGAC
Source organism: Urophycis tenuis (assembly GCA_036785325.1). Taxonomy (NCBI): domain Eukaryota; kingdom Metazoa; phylum Chordata; class Actinopteri; order Gadiformes; family Phycidae; genus Urophycis; species Urophycis tenuis. Next base: position 10,994 of record JAXIVH010000144.1, on the reverse strand, counting down.
AGTAGTCAGGTCTTACCTGGTCTGTCTCATGGGACAGTAGTCAGGTCTTACCTGGTCTGTCTCATGAGGACAGTAGTCAGGTCTTACCTGGTCTGTCTCATGAGGACAGTAGTCAGGTCTTACCTGGTCTGTCTCAAACCTCCTAAGAGGAGAGGTTCCTAAGGAGGCAGTTGAGTGGCCACTGTATTTACACTTGATAAAATGAAAGTTTCATCCACAACCGCAAATGAAAGACATGTTGATCTGTAGAACATATTTACATATCTAGAAATGTTCAGAGTTCACCTGAATCCTGCATAACATTCAAAACCCTATCCTCATCCTCATCCTAGGTGTTGTATACTAGCAATTTAAATGCTTGAAACTTGTTCTGGTGACTTTCTTACTGTATTAGCAGCAATGAAATGTTTCAAATGTACTCTTTGTAAGTCGCTTTGGATAAAAGCGTCTGCTTAATGTAAAAGTATTTTTTATGGAATATCTGTCAAAAAACGGGTAACAAGGCAGAAGTCAGGCTGCTTCCTGAGGACAGGTGTTTCCTACCTCAAGATCAGTAGGTTAGGGTAAGGTGACCAGATTTCTGAGACAAAATCCAGGGACATTTTCGGTTCAGCGGTTTAAAAACCTCCAAACATGTAGTGTTTTTGTCATAGAAAAACTAAAACGGGGACACTGCCCTTACCATTCAGAAAGCAGTTTCTCTCACTCACACAAATGAACTCTTCTCTTCTCTCACTCTCACAAATTGGAATTGAGGAATTGATTAATAATTAGCTAAGATCAAGAACATCCTTAAAATCAGCTCTAAAAAAACATGTATCAGACTCTTCACCAACCTAAGGCCTCCTCCTTACACCATATGATTTTCACAAGATTTGGGGAAGGATTTAAATTAAAAATGCCACACTTCAAGTTGAATGACAACTTCAGGTTATATGGTTTTAGAAAATGTATGGTTTAAAGGGGGTTGAATCAGGTTTCCCTAAATGTGGGTGGGAAGTAGCAAGCAGCTAACCTGCCATATATTGTTGTACAATATTAATATCTTATTGTCAATGGTCCCTAACTTGAAATATGGGAATTATTAAAAAGATATACATTACAAAGGAAGGCCATGTATAATACGTTGGGTTATTTACCTAACCCAATGTATTATAGGCAGCACATTAATTAGGTTGGGACATGTGTCATGCCATACACTGATTTATCTTTAGACACTGTAAATTCCATGTAAAAGTGGGTGTGACCCACCAAAGAGTGATAATAATCAACAGTAACACTTAAAAGAACACCTTTGGTTCGCCAATCATATTCAATCAATGATATTGCTGCTGTGTTTACACCATAGCTGGCTGAGTAGATGCACGAATGCTATGAAAGTACCGCGTAGGTCGGCTACCTGTAGGCTCTCATGAAGGGAAGAAGATAGTTGTACCGTGCAGCTGGCATTCTAGAGGGGCGTTCTACTCTGATCGGGGGCTTGTTCTGGCTGGCTTTAGCCTGTGGCTGTGCGAGCTGTAGGCTACGGTACTCAACTACATGTCTTTTGTTCAACAGTTTCGTTTTTTCATTTTTCCTTTTTTCCAATTTGGGACACTGGTCACTGAAAACGGACTGAGGAGAGACCAGGTAAGACCTGACTACTGTCCTCATGAGACAGACCAGGTAAGACCTGACTACTGTCCTCATGAGACAGACCAGGTAAGACCTGACTACTGTCCTCATGAGACAGACCAGGTAAGACCTGACTACTGTCCTCATGAGACAGACCAGGTAAGACCTGACTACTGTCCTCATGAGACAGACCAGGTAAGACCTGACTACTGTCCTCATGAGACAGACCAGGTTTTCAGTGAAACCGGGGACGTCTGGTCACCGTAGGTTAGGGTTAGCTAGCTCCTGATGTAGCACAGAATACATGCTAGCTCCTGGTGTAGCAGAGTACACGCTAGCTCCTGGTGTAGCAGAGAATACACGCTAGCTCCTGATGTAGCAGAGTACATGCTAGCTCCTGATGTAGCAGAGAATACACACTAGCTACTGATGTAGCAGAGAATACAATCTAGCTCCTGGTGTAGCAGAGAATACACGCTAGCACCTGATGTAGCAGAGTACATGCTAGCTCCTGATGTAGCAGAGAATACAATCTAGCTCCTGGTGTAGCAGAGAATACACGCTAGCACCTGATGTAGCAGAGAATACACGCTAGCACCTGATGTAGCAGATAATACATGCTAGCTCCTGATGTAGCAGAGAATACATGCTAGCTCCTGATGTAGCAGAGAATACATGCTAGCTCCTGATGTAGCAGAGAATACATGCTAGCTCCTGGTGCAGCGCAGCAGTCACTGCTAAAACATTCCTATTTGTAGTCAGAACGCAAAAACTACATTTTTTCTCTCCCCTTTTCTGCTCAAATTCTAATTCCACCCTGAATTAAGTGATGAATTAAAGTCAAGAGTCCTGGTTTGGAAAAGAGAAGCAGACTTTAATTCATTGTCAGTGATTATAAGTTTTTTGTCTTCATCATCTCAGAACAAACTAGGATCATAACTACAATCAGAACTCACATAAATAGAAACCTTGAAACTTCACAATTAATAAGTGAAAAAATATGTCTATCTGTTCAGATTTTGTGCACCTAAAACAAGTAAGAGAAGAATATTGTTGTTTTACACTAATAATCCTGAAGGGTCGATGTTGAGTATCAATAACTGAGTAGATGGGGCAGCATAGCTCAGTGAGTACAGCGGGTCGTCTACTAACCGGAGGGTTGGCGGTTCGATCCCCTTGATCCCCCTCCTCCAACTGTCCACATGTCAAACCCCACAAAAGTACTGATTGTAAGTCTCTTTGGGCAAAAGCGTCTGCTAAATGCCCTTCTTTATTAATACTGAATAGTATTTCATAAACATGAAGGGTGGTTATTAATACTGAATAGTATTTCATAATCCACATTATCTTCTGTTGAGCATGAACTATTTGCCTATGAATAAACAATCTTAAGTATTCTATCATAACTTAACACACATGTGTACTCATTGATTGTGAAAACTGAATGAGGCTAAATCTTCTAGGTAAAAAATACATGTCAACTTGTGATCATTGGCACAGATTCATTGAAACATCTCAAACAGAGAAATAACAGTCAATCAACTACATATACAAATATAACAGGAAATGTGAGGCAGATTGGATAAAATAGCAATGACTAGGATTGATTGCAATCAATATCTTGTTGGAATGTGAAGAAGAACTCATAGGTTTTGTTCAAAGTTATTTTACATGTGATACAATACTAGAGAAAATATCAAATAAAAACTAATGTCATATAAAACCTTGTTACAGTCCCTCTGTAAGCCCCCTACTGGCCCTGGTCCCTCTGTAAGCCCCCTTCTGGCCCCAGTCCCTCTGTAAGCCCCCTACTGGCCCTGGTCCCTCTGTAAGCCCCCTACTGGCCCCGGTCCCTCTGTAAGCCCCCTACTGGCCCCGGTCCCTCTGTAAGCCCCCTCCTGGCCCCAGTCCCTCTGTAAGCCCCCTACTGGCCCCGGTCCCTCTGTAAGCCCCCTACTGGCCCCCTACTGATACCAGTCCCTCTATAAGCCCCCTCCTGGCCCCAGTCCCTCTGTAAGCCCCTTACTGGCCCTGGTCCCTCTGTAAGCCCCCTCCTGGCCCCAGTCCCTCTGTAAGCCCCCTACTGGCCCCCTACTGATACCAGTCCCTCTATAAGCCCCCTCCTGGCCCCGGTCCCTCTGTAAGCCCCCTACTGGCCCTGGTCCCTCTGTAAGCCCCCTCCTGGCCCCAGTCCCTCTGTAAGCCCCCTACTGGCCCCCTACTGATACCAGTCCCTCTATAAGCCCCCTCCTGGCCCCGGTCCCTCTGTAAGCCCCCTACTGGCCCTGGTCCCTCTGTAAGCCCCCTCCTGGCCCCAGTCCCTCTGTAAGCCCCCTACTGGCCCCCTACTGATACCAGTCCCTCTATAAGCCCCCTCCTGGCCCCAGTCCCTCTCTAAGCCCCCTACTGGCCCTCTACCGGTACCGGTCCCTCTCTAAGCCCCCTAATGGCCCCTAGTCCCTCTTTAAGCCCCCCCTCCCAACCTCCTCCAATTACCCTTCACACCAGTTCCAGTTGTTATCCCTTAGCCCCACCCCCTCAGTCACATATGCACCCTAACCCCGCCCCCTCTGCCATAGCCACACTCCTCAGGCCCTGCTGCGTGGGGGTGCATTCGTAACGTAGGTGTTCTCGATGCAGAGGACTACCAGAGGACTAGAGCAGGAGCGGCTGTGCTGACCAATCAGTCGGCCTGTCTGGAGCAGGGAGGCGTGGCCTGTGACTGCCCGGTCGCCCGCCCGCCACGCCTCGCAGTAGCTAGTGGTGACTCGCACGCCCACTGCACTCGAACCATGCCACACCTGCTTCTCTGGCCTGAGAGAGAGAGAGAGAGAGAGACAGACAGACAGAGAGCAGAACATGGTCAGAATCAGGCCAAAGAGAAGAAGTGGATGAATGAGGGGAGAGATGGAGGTCAGGGTCAGAGGTCAAAACTCACTGTAGGAGCCATTCTTTGGGTTTTACTTATTAAGATTTAATTTATTACTATTATTTAAGTTTGAATATGAATTGAGGAAATGGTTTAGGAATGATTAATATTTGTGTAAGTGTATATTTACTTTGTGTGAGCATGTATTCCCTAGTGGTGGCGGGAGTATTCTGCATAAGGATGGAGTGCTGCCGCAGACCAGAAGGTGGAGAGACGCAGCCATACATTCATTGACGTGCTTCCGACGTGCTTCCGGAGGCCGTGTGACGGGCCTATGTTTGGACTTTATTAGAAAGCCATACAGTTTATTTTGTTTACTTTAGCTTTACAAGCTTTATGTATTTACCAACATGGACAAACAATAAATGGTCAAAGGGACCAACTTGGATCAAACCCACTCCTCATCATTCCAGCACGCGTCAGTACTTGCACCTCTCTACCTCAAAGGAATTGATTAAAATAGGGAAACGTTTTACAATACTCAAAGGGAGAACCAAGACTAAACCTGTTTTAACCAATACACTCACCATGCTGAGTCGGTCATGACATCACGGCCATCAAATGAGTAGAGGGGCGTGGCAGGGTCGAACACGCCTCCATTCCCTGAGAAGATTGACGCCCAGCTGCTGAACAGCACCTCCCCCTGAGGAGAAGAGAGGAGGAGATTTTAATATAATATAGTATAATATAGTCCAGTGTAATCTGTATCATGTAGAATGGCTCCCTGTCCAAACCTTGCCCGCTAAACACTGGTGTCCCTCAAGGCTCAGTACTAGGACTGCTTCTGTTCTCCCTATATACCAGATCTTTAGGCTCTGTAATCACATCACATGGTTTTTCCTATCACTGCGGACGACACCCAACTGTTGCTCTCCTTCCCCCCCTCAGACACTCTGATTGCAACATCTCAGAAGGTTAAGCAGACATAAACTCTTGGACAACTGTGCATCAACTCAAGATCAATTTTGCAAAGACTGACCTTCTCTTCATACTGGGGAAAGACTGCTCTCACAGTATGTGCCTCAGCAACCGCAAGGAACCTTGGTGTAATACTCGACAACCAAATGTCCTGCACTGTAAACATCACTGCAGTGATCCTGTAGATTTGCTCTCTACAACATCTGCAGGATCTGGCCTTTCCTCACGAGGGAAGCGACACAGTTTCTGACCCGAGCACTTGTCATCTCCCGCCTCGACTACTGCAACTCACTCTTAGCTGGACTCCTTGCATCCGTGATAAAACCTTTGCAGCGGATCCAGAACGCTTTGGTAACTGCTAACTGTCCTAAATGTAAATGTAAATGTAGTCCAGTGTAATCCCAGTGTAATCTGGTATCATGTGGTCCAGTGTAATCCCAGTGTAATCTGGTATTACGTAGTCCAGTGTAAAATGGTATAATTTAGTCCAGTGTAGTCCCAGTGTAATCTGGTATCATGTAGTCCAGTGTAAT
>JAXIVH010001439.1:17500-20000 GCA_036785325.1 Urophycis tenuis | reverse complement strand
AATACAAAATACACTATAACACTATATAAACACTGCAAACTTTTGAGACCATCTGTGAGATCTACGTTGGTGGAAGCCTTTTTGTTGTTGTAATTGAGGACTAGATTAGCATTGACTAATGAGTATGTAACCTTGTTTTTCGGATTGCCAAAACAAAATCTGACGAAATCATGAAAAAGCTGGTCAGACCTGGACTCAGACCTGGTCACACTCAGACCTGGATCCAGACCTGGTCACACTCAGACCTGGTCACACTCAGACCTGGTCACACTCAGACCTGGACTCAGACCTGGTCACACTCAGACCTGGACTCAGACCTGGTCACACTCAGACCTGGACCCAGACCTGGTCACACTCAGACCTGGACCCAGACCTGGTCACACTCAGACCTGGACCCAGACCTGGTCACACTCAGACCTGGTCACACTCAGACCTGGTCACACTCAGACCTGGACTCAGACCTGGTCACACTCAGACCTGGTCACACTCAGACCTGGTCACACTCAGACCTGGACCCAGACCTGGTCACACTCAGACCCCGGGTCGCACCAGACCGGGTCGCGATCAGACCTGGTCGCTGGGCAAATTCAGACCTCTTCATACTCAGACCTGGTCACACTCAGACCTGGTCTCACTCAGACCTGGACTCAGACCTGGTCTCACTCAGACCTGGACTCAGACCTGGTCTCACTCAGACCTGGTCTTACTCAGACCTGGTCTCACTCAGACCTGGTCTCACTCAGACTTGGTCAAACTCAGAACTGGACACTCTCAGACCTGGTCTTACTCAGACCTGGCCACACCAAAGTCCTTCTACTCAAGTCCTCGCACTCGCGGCCATATTGGCAACACCTTTCGGGCAGCTGGTCTTAGCCCTATGTAAATGTATAGGGGGAGAGCTGTATCTCCATTTTCCGAGGTCTAAGGGGCATAAAAAAACATATGTTTGAAATCACAATGAAAAACAGACTAAAATCGCTGAAAGGGTTTGGTGGTTTTGAATCAACTTAACGTTTTAAAGCACTTCTTCTTACAGGTAATCTTGGACTGTGCATGCGCATTGCTTCACGACACTGTTTTCATCTACGGCATAACAACACCGGCACTAACAGCAAGAAGTCATCGCTCACGGTCAGGTATCGCAGATCATGCCGCAATTTTGGATAAAGCAAGAGATCAACAACGTAACTTTAACCTTGCTTGTATCAGATTTGGTATTGACTGCTTAAGGGCCATGTCTGTTTGGATAAATAAAGATGATTGAAAATAACTTCCAAGTGTCGCAAAAAGCATTACCGCGAATGATTGGAGCAACGGCACCGGAAGAGGCGGGACATGTGCAAACAACTGCCATCTTGGAGTTACGAAGTTTCCCCATGCATTTCAATGGGTGTGATGTGTCTCCTCCTTCTATAGTGTCTCTGGCCACACTCAGACCTGGTCTCACTCAGACCTGGTCTCACTCAGACCTGGTCTCACTCAGACCTGGTCGAACTCATTGTGTAGCAACTGCAACTTTGGCCTTGCCATCGTTCACAGCCTCACCTGTGATTTGCCTTGAATCAAAGCGTCTATTGAGTAATTATAATAATTACGATAAATGAAAGCCCTTATAGTCACAGGTTTGTTATAGTCCCAGGTTTATGGATGTTCTCTGCCAACAGATTATAAACCAATTAAGACAATGCAATCAAATCAGTTTGACAACTCCAGATGAAGAGAAATAATGAGTGTTGATGAATAATGAACTGTTATATAGACAGCATTCCAATAAAGAAAATGAAAGGCTGCAAATAATCATTGTTAATTAAAATGAATAAATGAGTAAATTAACCTCTGTAAATTTATCACTTAAACTGTTCATGCACAGTAATGTAAGTTGCCCAATAAGCCCTTGTTTATTGGGCACTATAAGCGTATTGTGACTATAAGCTTATTAGGATTATGATGAATCTGAGCCATTTATCCCAAAATGGCTAAATAGCCTAAAAATGTGCATAACAGAGACGCTGTTTGCAGAAACCATATCCATTTAACAGGCTGAAGTCACGGCTAGCGTTATAGCATGAAGTGTAGCAGCACTGAGGGGTGGCTTTTGACGCAACGCATGCTATCCCATTAGCATTTGCACATCCCATGCATGTACAAATCTACAAGGAAAATCTCCTTGGTGAGGGGTTCAGCGAAAATTCAGGATAAAAGGTGAACCTTATATGGTCCATATAATATACACTTTATCATTATAAAGTCCTACATTATCATAAATATTTAAAAACCACATTCAACGCTACTGTCAACTGACCCGCGGTCAAACGCAGCGTTAGCAGAGTCTGGTGGTGAGGGTGTTTAACTCCCAAACTCAAAAAAAGGTTCTGGGTTTCATCCCCAATGTCTGCAGTCTACCTGCGGGCATCCATGAAGCAAGATAACCCCTAACCCCCTAACACCTACCTGCTCCCTAACGCCATGTATCTCGAATCCACTGTGAGTCACTTTGGAT
>JAXIVH010001439.1:12500-15000 GCA_036785325.1 Urophycis tenuis | reverse complement strand
GAGAGGAGCGGGGGGAGGGGGGGGGGGGGGGAGAGGCAGGGGAGAGGAGAGGCGAGGGGAGGAGGAGGAGAGGGGCAGCGCGCACCATGGCCCGCAACTCCAAGAAGGAGCTTGTCTGCAAGGCCACGACCACTTCCTTCTGCTTAGCCTCCACCGCTTGTGGTGGTGGAGAGAAAAAAAAAAAAAAAAAAGGACAAAAGCGAAAGACAACAAGAAGAAGAAGAGGAAGAGGAGGGCGATGAAGGTTTAAGCAGCTACCAGGAGGGGCCCCGGGGCCGAACACAGCGGAAGAAAAACCCTTGACTGCTGCGGCGTACACGGCTCAGCCCGCCGCGGAAGACGCGGAGGGTGACCCTGCACAGGCGTTCTGGCAGGGAGTGGGTTTCAGCCGGCCGACCTCCGACCCCCCCAAACGGAGTGTTTAACTCTTCCCGGCGTGATGAAGATCATCTCAATCGCCCCGCTGCCGCTCCCCGCTCCCCGCGCGTCTGTCACGGCGCATTAGGCGGCGCGGCGATCGGCTCTGGCCGCCAGGCAGCTCGCTGCGCTGTCAGGCCCGGTTTCGGCCGCTCTCTCTCTCTCCCCGGTTCTCTCTCTCTCTCCCTCCGCGGCCGGGGCGAGGAGACGGGAGAGTCAGAAACAACTTGTTTTTTTCCCCCTGCGCTCGGGGGGGGGGGGGGGGGTGGGGGGGTGGGGGGGGTGGGGGGGGAAGAGGCCTGCTCTCACCTCGGCCCCCGCCAGCAGGGCATTGGGCAGTGTCAATATATCTCAATATGAATAGCGCCCTGCACTCCCATCTCTCTATTAAAAGGAAGCTGCTGTGGGGTTGTTGTTTTGTTGTTGTTTTTTTTGTTTTTTTAACCCTGCGCTCCGGAACGCCGCGGCCAGATGGACGGGCGCCTCGTGTGCACGTTTCACCGGTTTGTCAAGACAAAGACGAGGAACAAGACGAAGATGAGAACATGCGTGATATCGTAGATAGATAGATAGATAGATGTAATGATAAGATACAGTAATGTATCTGATCTATCCAGACATCAGGGCTGACACCTGCTAATCAATGGTGGATCGTTTTCTTCTTTTTTTTTTTTTAACCAAACCACTGACGTAGAGGGAACACAGGTACAAAGTGACTTAGAGACACAGATTAGGTGCCTTGCTCAAGGACGCAAGGGCAGAACCCAATGCCCAAATCTTTTGACTGTGGAACAAACAGTAGGGTATCCTTTCGAGTGGGACATACACATTCACACACACACACACACACACACACACACACACACACACACACACACACACACACACACACACACACAAAATACAAATCCTTGTTTTAGATATCACCCATTCTCTATAACAGTGTGTACCACAATCACAGGCACTGGATATTCAAATCCAGATTACCATAAATATGATATTCACAGATATAACTGTTACAGAGACAACAAGCTTACATCCAGAAACTCCAACACACTGTAGGCAATAACTGCTTCATCAGAATGTCCATCATCACACGTGGCCCGGTTCACCAGCCTCACATAAGCTGAACATTGCTGACATCTCAGACAATAGAACAGACCCTGTTCACTGTCAAAGACTGTGAAGCATGTCTCTGATTACCATTCAGGCACAATCGCAGCCAATGTAAGGTTACCAAAAGACAATTGTGCACAGATGTCGTGTTTCACAACAGGAAACCACAAGTCCCAAACAACTAACAACAAAACAACAGAAAACTCACAAGTTTCCCCTCACCTTTTGGCCTTGTGTACAGTTGTTTTTATTGTAGACTATTAGTTTTAATGTAGCATTATTGAATATTGTTTATTCAGCATTTTGTTTTGATTGATCGTTTTTTTTTATTTTTCTACTTTTCTACTACGACTTCATTTCGTGTTCAACACACTTTATCTTATGTTCTATTAGAATACATTATATTCGTGATGCAGTCGACCCTTGCCTTGACGCACTAATTCCACGGTTCAGACTGACTTTGGATCTGATAAATTCACACACGTGGACTGTGGAGTTCAATGGGAGACTTTGGGTGGTTTTCAGTTGTCCCCTTCCAGCTAAAACATCCTGACCCTCACGCACATTCCTCCCTCAAGTGCTGGCCTCCCTGTTTTTTATCATCATGATCTCCCATTCATTGTCAAACGCCTCTTGTGCTGAAAAAGGCATCGCTGGGCTCCCTTGGTAGTCATTCCATGGGCTTCTCCGTCGCTTTGTGCAACACGCTATGAACTGCTGCTGCTGCGTGTGTTCAGAGGAACACACACGACACACGACCTCTGGTCCACCGTGAGACGAACAACGTCAGACAAAATAAGACAACACTATTACCGTACATACAAATACACTACCATGTATTTTGTATGTACTATTGTATGTACTATGTATTCGTATGTAAAATGTCAATACTGTGTATTTCATTACTGTCCATACTTGCACCTCATACTGTTTACACTGTTTATATCAGTTGTACATATTCGTGACC
>JAXIVH010001439.1:0-2500 GCA_036785325.1 Urophycis tenuis | reverse complement strand
ACACACACACACACACACACACACATACATACATACACACATACACACACACACACACACACACACACAAATACATACATACATACACACACACACACACACACACACACACACACACAGACACACACAGACACACACACACACACACACACATACATACATACACACATACACACACACACACACACACACACACAAATACATACATACATACACACACACACACACACACACACACACACACACACAGACACACACAGACACACACACACACACACACACACGTCTAGTCTCCCTGAGCTAGGCTACTGATCCAGCACTCAGCCCACAGACCCCAGAACCGTCAGATACAGAGAGGTGGTCTGAGAAGGGAGTGGGGGGTGGGGTGGGGGGGGGGGTCACAGAGCACCAGGAGAGACGTGCCACAGCCTCACAGACGTCGGGGCTGTAGACCACAGAGCACCAGGAGAGACGTGCCACAGCCTCACAGACGTCGGGCTGTAGACCACAGGAGACGCTCCAGGTTTAGTGCAGCTCCATGTCGGATGAGAGGATGGGTGCAGCCGAGCGCCGTCAGCTGGCGCTGAACCGCGGGGGGCCGGGCGGACCCCCAGATCTCAAAACAGCGGTTCTGAATGTTTAGATGGCGTTTGCAGTATTTATGGATGATGTAAATACTTACATTGCTTTCAGTAATGCATTTCATGTTTCTAAATGCTGCTATGAATCCTTCTCCGTTGCTGCTAATTCTCATTCTTCATCTTACATTCTACATTGCTGCTCCCAGTTTTCTTTGATTTTCCTTCCATGTTGGAACGGGCCCCGTCCAATACAGTTCATTGTACAGTATGACTGTAAGTGATGCTGCACATTTGACACTAAAGGACTTGAAACTGAAACTTGACAGTCTGAAACAGTCCTCGCCATGGGTTCTGGACCCACAACCAGGCGCACGTGGCGCAGCGCGTCCGTCCGTCCGTCCGCAGCCCCTTCAGGAGGGCCACAGTAGAAACGTATGCCACAGCGCCGACGCCAGACTTCAGTCCCTCAGGGAGAGACCCAGGGAACGACCGGCCGTGTGTTCCGGGTTGAATCACAGGCGCACTCGGGATACGACCACAGGTCAGGCCACCCACTAAGACCACTAACGCCATTCGTGTTAGAAATGTTGTTCTGAGATGTACTGAACATTTTTCACATCAGGCGTCACTTAACCTAAAAAACACTGAAAGCTGTGTCCTCGTGGTCTGGCAGACCGACATGTCGGGGCCCATTCCTTTGCACAACTGTTGTTTTTGAAAAATGTGCAGATGTTCTTCATTTATTTAATATCATATCATGTCTTTATATCTTGCATCTGTGTTCGTTGTCTGTTGTTTATCGTCTCGCACCAACCGCCGAGTCAAATTCCTTGTATGTGCAAATCGACGCCCGGCAACAAACATCTGTGACTCGGGGAATGCCGGCTAAATAAGGTATGAGCCAAACGGATCGTTCCTGCTAACGACGGGGCATTATCTCTGAAGTGGTCTGATCTCCCGGTGGCCCGCTGTCAGCTCCTAAATAACTCACTCCCCTGCCGGCGGAGGGGGAGTACTAAGGAGCAGCATGTTTGGTGGTCAGCTCCGAGTCTGTCCGGCCTAACTGCGCACGGTGGGGGGGGGGGGGGGGGAGGGGGAGGGGGGGAGGAGGGGGGGAGGAGGATGGGGAGGAGGGTGGGTGGAGGGGGGAGGGGGGGTGAGTGATGGAGAGGAAGGCGCATGCTGATCAGAGACACTGCAACGCCCTTTTCGTCTGATCGCACATTACCGAGCAGCAGACGAGGCGTCGGAGAGAGAGCGCCACGCGGCTGGTGATGCGCTCAAAGGCCAGTGTCAATCAACCGGGGCTCCTCGCTCGCCCGGGCCGCCCTGGCGCTACACACACGCACACACGCACACGCACACACACGCGCGCGTACACACACACACACACACGCATGCCGTCACACAACACACACACGCGCCGCGTACACACACACGCATGCGCACACACACACATGCACACACACACCGCACGCGCATACACACACATGCATGCGTGCACACATACACACACACGCTCACGCACGCGCATACACACACATGCATGCGCGCACACATACACACACGTACACACACACACGCTCACGCACGCGCATACACACACATGCATGCGCGCACCACATACACACACGTACACACACACACGCACGCACGCACACGCACGCACACACACACACACACACACTCCACTTCTACACCACCACCTCCGTCATGACACCGACCAACACCTAGACAAACACCCATGTCCGGCGCCATCACCAGCTCCGCTGTCCACCGCGTTCACCGTCACCATGGCTACGGCCACCAAGGCAACCCACAGCGGTTTGGCTCCAGGTACGCGTCGTGGGTGGCGGGAGGTGGGGGGTTTGGGGGGGCTCAGTGATACCCGGGACGGCGAGATGGCGAGACACTGCACA
>JAXIVH010001438.1:20000-23579 GCA_036785325.1 Urophycis tenuis | reverse complement strand
TGTGCGTGTGTGCGTGTGTGTGTGTGCGTGTGTGTGCGTGTGTGCGTGTGTGCGTGCATGTGTGTGCGTGCGTGCGTGTGTGTGTGCGTGCGTGCGTGCATGTGTGTGTGTGTGTGTGTGTGTGCATGTCTGTGGGTCTGTATGAGTCTCTGTGTTCCAGTTATCACTGATCAAACTTTTCCAAAGCCCTACCTTCAGAACCCTAGTTTGGGAGGAGAAACCGCGATGGCTTTGCGGTACATGAGATTAAATCAGCGATGATTTCCCCGCAGGCTTCGGGCCTGCCCTGACGTCAGCGCTCAGAGTCATGCATGGGGACTAATTGGACGAAGGAATCTCTCAGGAAGCCGAATGCGATAACTACTTCTGAAGTTTCCAGTGGAAATAACGGATGGGAATTCCAAAGGCCCGGCGGTGAGAGACTGTAGCGCTGAAACTTCTGGATATGTTTTAATCGGTTCCATCTCCCGCCCACGAACACGGACACAGTCGGAGCTGACAGTGAGACGCCGGTCTGGACGGCTTGACTGGTTCCATGAAACCCAAACTGAGGAATAAACCCTCAGCACCGGCGCCGACCCAAAGTCCTGTGCTTTCGGGCTTTGGCGACTCTCCCCCTCCACGCACGCCACTTCCCATCCCACCGTGGTTCCGTCTGCGCCTTCAGGCGATGGACGACACACAACAAAATCACACCGGTTCTGGTTCTGGTTCCGGTGGAGAACCAGAGAGCTGCGAGCAGCGTCTGAGTGGTGGTGCCGCCAGCTCAGTGTGAGCACATCACAGGAGTCACCGGCTGTTGTAGGAACACGCCCCGACACATCATGGAGGGCGTCATGGACTCCTTCAGACCCCTGGGTGCTCACACTGGTGAGACACTCAAATGGACCCCAGAGACACCGTCACCAAAGAGAGCAAAGACTTCCGACATCCCCTTCTACTCCAGCTCTGCACAGACGTCACCCAAAGTATCCCCACTTCAACCGGAAGTTTGGTATGGCAGCACGCACGCACACACACACACACACACAGGCACACGCACGCACACATGCTCGCACACACACAAACACACACACACACACACACAAATGCATAACATGTCAAAATAAATCACACCAAATCATTGGCATCGCCCTCCCATCCAGTGAAGTTTGTCAGAAGTATGTCAAACGCACAACCAACTGGGTGAGGAAAATCATCACAGACCCATCTCACCCTGCTATGACCCCTCTCCTCTCCCCTCCTCACCCTGCAAAGACCACTCTACCCCCCTCAACTTGCGAAGACCACTCTCCCCCTCTCCCCCTGATAAGACCACTCTCCCCCTCTCCCCCTGATAAGACCACTCTCCCCCTCTCCCCCTGATAAGACCCCTCTCCTCTCCCCCCCTCACCCTGCTACGACCCCTCTCCTCACCCCCTCTCACCCTGCTACGACCCCTCTCCTCACCCCCTCTCACCCTGCTAAGACCACTCTCCCCCCTTCACCCTGCTACGACCCCTCTCCTCACCCCCTCTCACCCTGCTACGACCCCTCTCCTCACCCCCTCTCACCCTGCTACGACCCCTCTCCCCCTCAACTTGCGAAGACCACTCTCCCCCTCTCCCCCTCTCCCCCCCCGCCTGCCGCCGCTGTGCTCCAGGAGGCTACAGGTCCCCGTCCACCTCATCATCCTGCTCTCATCCTCTGTCTCACAGCGCACTCGTGCACTTTGGCGCTCCGTGATTTTAAACATTGTCTGTCAGCTGTCAGAGTTCTTAAAGGAGCCATGTGTAACACATGTACCACCTTCTAAAACATCAAGGGCCTCATTTACTAACATTTGCGACCGCAGCGTAATCTGCGCCAGCGCCGAGCCGTTATTTGCGCAGCATTCGTCACCGCACTTTACGTTGTATTTATCAAACCCGTACTTCATCAGGCAATCAGCGCCATACTCCGCCCTAGTGTAATTAGCGCACCGTTAAAATAAGGAAGAATGGGTCTGCGTGTTTGCGTAACCATGGACGATCCAAGAAAAAGAAAACAAAAGTTCCGCGCCGATCAGCGACCACTTCCTGGTCGCTGATCGGCGCGGTGCCTTTGTCGGTGTCTTCTTCTTGCTCTTACAACAGCTGCCATGTCCTTGTTTACAGGCTCAAGCAAAACCCGCTTCCTGGTTTACACTATGGTTTACACCTGCTTTTATGAGGCGGAGATTTGCACTCCAATTCGAGTCGCGCACTTCTCAGGCAATCTTAGTAAATACCACGCAATACATAATAAGGCGCACTTAACGCGTTACCTCCCAGCTCTTTGCGATTCACTCCCACTTCCCCTGATACACTCCCATTTATGCATATATATGAGGCGGGATGCGCAACTTGCCTATCGCCTCTTCAGAGGCAGGCTATTTGCGCATTTACCCCGTTGCGTCACGTTAGTAAATACGGTTCCATGTTTTTGCGCCTATTTTACCCGCAAATTACGCTAGAAATGGACGCAATTCTGTTAGTAAATGAGGCCCCAAATGTCCCTGATATGTCAGCAGAGATTAAGGAAACATGTTACGAAATACTGACCTCTCCTACACCATGTTGGAAGTTTCCACTTCTGGGTCGGAAAGTTTGTTATAAATGTGGGAGTTTCATTTCAAAGATGGAGACAGCTGGGAGCCCAGGAGGACTTCAGAGCGGATGCCAGGCGAGACGACTCTGTCTGGTGTTGTGAACTCCGACTGCACTCCCCAAGTGAAACGCCCGGCCTCAATGTCACATATTGTACCGTTAACGTAAGCTGAGGTTGAGTGTTCACTCACCCTCTCCCCGTCACCCAGAGAACCTGATCTGACGGTTTTATCTTGTGGCTGGAAAACTATGGGGATTGTCTGTAAATGTGGCAACAAAAAAAAGATGTTATAATTGGACTAATCCAATCCAACGCAGGGCGATGTGATGCCTGTGAGCTGTGATTGTCCACGGCTCAGTGTGTCGGGTGTGAATGCTGCTGGTGTGATCGACAAACTTAAGAGGAAAACAGAGTTGTGTGTCACTAGTTTTTGTGGATAAATGTATTTGGGGCTTATGGTGTGATTCACATCCTCGATAAACGTTCACCAGAATGCAGGACACGACGACGTCTGTGAAACCGATTCTGTTTCCGTCCTAAAGTCACCCCATGTCTACGATGATTTCTGGGCAGTCTTGATAAATGCTTTACTGACCCCAGGTACCGCTGAACCGGGTCCCGCGGTCATTAGAGCCACTTGACCCTGAACTTGGTCAACAGATGGTTGCTGGATAACGCAATCTTTCCAGATGTATTTCAGGACTTCCCAGAAGTATTGCAGCAGTCACACGCTTCATACTTTTATACCCTTTGTGTAAAATGGAGGATTTGTACACAAAAAGCTAGACACTAATTTTGTCTGGCATTCGAGACGATTTCTCTCTTCTAAAGAGGCCCTTTGGGTCGGCCATGAACTCCAGGCAGCCTTATCTTATTCATTAATAATTCTAATAATGGCGGAGGGGGGGGGGGCTTCACTTAGCCAGATGAATGTCCATGTAACCGCTGAGTGCAGAAGGTACGATCTCAACA
>JAXIVH010001438.1:0-17500 GCA_036785325.1 Urophycis tenuis | reverse complement strand
ACACACACACACACACACACACACACACACACACACACACACACACACACACACACACACACACACGAAACAAAACATAACACACACAACACAACACACACACACACAAAACACAACACACACACAGTCTCAAACACAGGTAGTCAAGGAGACCAAAAATCTGCCACTGGGTGGACATAGGTCAACTCCTGCCACACACACACACACACACACACACACACACACACACACACACACACACACACACACACACACACACACACACACACACACACACACACACACACACACACACACACACACACACACACACACACACACACACACACACACACACAAGGCAGCCAAACACACACCTGCCACAATGCCTACGCTACCACCTATTCAGAGGTGTTTCTATGAGTGAGCCATGGGCTATAAAAGACATAGTTGAATGAGTTTGCAACGGCACACATGACAGATATTATTCTACTCCTGTGAAATATGTTAAAAAAAGACTGACTCATACTGTATACAACTAATACAAATAGAAGGATTTCTTATCCAGCTCAACCTAGTGTGTATGTGTGTGTGTGTGTGTGCGTGGGTCTGTGTGTGACAATGTTTGTGTGTGACAATGTATGTGTGTGACTCTGTGCATGCATTTGTGAGTGCGGTGAGTGAGGTGAGAGAGTGAGAGAGTGAGTAAGTGAGGGAGTGAGTGTGTGAGTGTATGTGATTGAGTAAGTTAGTGAGTGTATGTGAGTGAGTGAGTGAGTGAGTGAGTGTGTGTGTATTTGAGTGAGTGAGTGAGTGTATGTGAGTGACTGAGTGTGTGTGTATTTGAGTGAGTGAGTGAACGAGTGTGTGTGTGTGTGTGTGTGTGTGTGTGTGTGTGTGTGTGTGTGTGTGCGTGCGTGCGTGCGTGCGTACGTGCGTGCGTGCGTGTGTGTGTGTGTGTGAGTGAGTGAACGAGTGTGTGTGTGTGTGAGTGAGTGAACGAGTGTGTGTGTGTGTGTATGTGTGTGTGTGTGTGTGTGTGTGTGTGAGCCTGGACCTGGGGCAGGAGCTGTGGCTGGCTCCTCTCCAGGCGTTGCAGGGCGTCCAGCAGGAAGGGGGTCTCCCTGAAGGCCAGGAAGCCGGCCACGTAGGGGGCGGTCAGCATCACCATCTGACTGTCCTCATACAGCACCTGGCCACAGGACAGGCTCATCACCAGTGAACCACGACATCACCGCCACGTCACTGTTAACCTCACCACAACCAAATCACCGCCACGTCACTGTTAACCTCACCACAACCACATCACTGTCATCACAGTTAACCTCACCACAACCACATCACTGTCATCACAGTTAACCACATCACAACTTTAACGTCACTGTTAACCTCACCACAACCACATCACTGTCATCACAGTTAACCTCACCACAACCACATCACTGTCATCACAGTTAACCACATCACAACTTTAACGTCACTGTTAACCTCACCACAACCACATCACTGTCATCACAGTTAACCTCACCACAACCACATCACTGTCATCACAGTTAACCTCACCACAACCACATCACTGTCATCACAGTTAACCACACCACAACCACATCACTGTCATCACAGTTAACCTCACCACAACCACATCACTGTCATCACAGTTAACCTCACCACAACCACATCACTGTCATCACAGTTAACCACATCACAACATTAACGTCACAGTTAACCTCACCACAACCACATCACCGCCACGTCACTGTTAACCTCACCACAACCACATCACTGTCATCACAGTTAACCTCACCACAACCACATCACTGTCATCACAGTTAACCACACCACAACCACATCACTGTCATCACAGTTAACCTCACCACAACCACATCACTGTCATCACAGTTAAAGGGATATTCCGCCATTTTTGGAAATAAGCTCATTTTCCACCTTCCCTCGAGCAAAACAATCGATCTTTACCCTTTTTCCGTTCATCCAGCCGTTCTGTGAGTCTGGGGGTACAACTTTTAGCTGTAGCTTAGCATAGATCATTGAATCGGATTAGACCATTAGCATCTCGCCCGCTTAAAAGTGACTACGATTTCCGGAATTTTTCCATTTAAAACTTGTCTCTTCTCAAGTTTGAAAGTGCAATAAGACCAACGGAAAATGAAACGTGGCGATTTTCTAGGCTGATTTTACCCGGAACTATATTCTCTTTCTGGCGTAATAATCAAGGAAAGTTGCAAAGGTACCATGGGCGTAGTGATATGACGCAGCGCCTCAATAGTCCCTGTAGGCTTTTTCCGGCAATACAACCAACGTGATTACCGGGACTATACTTTGAGGCGCGTCATATCACTGCGCCCATGGTACCTTTGCAACTTTCCTTGATTATTACGCCAGAAAGAGAATATAGTTCCGGGTAAAATCAACCTAGAAAATCGCCACGTTTCATTTTCCGTTGGTCTTATTGCACTTTCAAACTTCAGAAGAGACAAGTTTTAAATGGAAAAATTCCGGAAATCGTAGTCACTTTTAAGCGGGCGAGATGCTAATGGTCTAATCCGATTCAATGATCAATGCTAAGCTACAGCTAAAAGTTGTACCCCCAGACTCACAGAACGGCTGGATGAACGGGAAAAGGGTAAAGATCGATTGTTTTGCTCGAGGGAAGGTGGAAAATGAGCTTATTTCCAAAAATGGCGGAATATCCCTTTAACCTCACCACAACCACATCACTGTCATCACAGTTAACCACATCACAACATTAACGTCACAGTTAACCTCACCACAACCACATCACAGATAACCACATCACAGTTAACCTCACCACAACCACATCACTGTCATCACAGTTAACCACATCACAACATTAACGTCACAGTTAACCAGATCACAACATTAACGTGACAGTTAACCACACCACAACCACATCACTGTCATCACAGTTAACCTCACCACAACCACATCACTGTCATCACAGTTAACCACATGACAACATTAACGTCACAGTTAACCACATCACAACATTAACGTCACAGTTAACCACACCACAACCACATCACTGTCATCACAGTTAACCTCACCACAACCACATCACTGTCATCACAGTTAACCACATGACAACATTAACGTCACAGTTAACCACATCACAACATTAACGTCACAGTTAACCACACCACAACCACATCACACCCACATTACTGTCATCACAGTTAACCACACCACAACCACATCACTGTCATGACAGTTAACCTCACCACAACCACATCACTGTCATCACAGTTAACCACACCACAACCACATCACTGTCATCACAGTTAACCACATCACAACCACATCACTGTCATCACAGTTAACCACATCACAACATTAACGTCACAGTTAACCTCACCACAACCACATCACTGTCATCACAGTTAACCACACCACAACCACATCACTGTCATCACAGTTAACCACACCACAACCACATCACTGTCATCACAGTTAACCTCACCACAACCACGTCACTGTCATCACAGTTAACCACATCACAACATTAACGTCACAGTTAACCTCACCACAACCACGTCACTGTCATCACAGTTAACCACACCACAACCACGTCACTGTCATCACAGTTAACCACATCACAACCATCACAGTTAACCACATTACAACCACGTCACTTTCATCACAGTTAACCCCATCACAACCACGTCACTGTCATCACAGTTAACCACATTACAACCACGTCACTGTCATCACAGTTAACCACATTACAACCACGTCACTCATCACAGTTAACCCCATCACAACCACGTCACTGTCATCACAACATCGTTACCATCACAGTTAACTACACCACCGGTAGCATCACAGTTAACAACATCACGACCATCACAACCAAATCATTACCACCAGTTAACCAAATCGCTACCATGAAATCATTACCATCACCTCCACATCATTACCATCACTATCACATTGTTACCATCACAGTCAAATAGGGGCATTGGGGATTGAATACAGTAACTTTTGGCTGAGTGTGAAAGATCCTCCTGCCTTCAGCTTATTTTAGTCTGTGCCTATGGATGTGCAAGGTATATTTGAGGTATATTGGAATTTGTGTAATATCTTTGCATTCTGTTGACAACAAAGAAACAAAATATGATGATTATCTGTGTATTATATTCTGAAACGAAACAAAAAAGTAATATGGAATATAATTCTCAATATCACCAGGTTTTATATTTACAAAGACATTTTTTTGTCCAATTTCATTGGATTAGAAAGTCTCCAGTAACATTGGCCAGGCTGAAACACAGCAGTAATATAAGGCAGGGATGCGCTGAGGTGCCGTGATTGGATAGATTGGAAAGGAAATGTGTAAACCTGATCATGTAGAAAGATCCTTCACTGGGCATCATTACTAGCCTGGGTTAGTGCGCAAGAAATTGGTTTGATTATCTGACAAATTACAAATTACTGACTAACAAATTAGATTGGGTCGGGTAAGAACACGCGCCAGCAAACGATATTCAGGTAAAAGTCAGAGAAGCGAATAGGGGACGAAAGGTCAACACTGAAATGAAATGAGAAAATATCAACACTCCTTTAACATAACCGAAACCTTAATTAAACTTGATACGAAGTACACTGCACTAAACTACTCAGCTTCCGCACTTCTTTTTTTAATAGTTTACACCTTGGCATCCAATTCTGTTGCATCTGAATAGCAGTCAGACCAGTGTTTCTGTTGACCAACACTTAATGACACGGCGAGTACGCTGTCAGCCAATCAGCACTCACCTGGAGGTCGGGGAAGCTGAGCACCACGAGCTGGGCGCAGGCGTTCACGTCGTCCCCCTTGATGAAGGAGAGGTCCACTCCACCCACCCGCTCCAGGGTGGAGAAGCTGGGGCAGCGCTGCCAGGCCTCCGTGTCCTCCTCCACCACCTGCTGCCTCAGGCTGGCCTGCTCGCTGCACCACCCACACACAGGCATAACGCGTGAACGGGTGGAGCGCTTTAGGGACTACAGTCCAGAGGGGTGGAGAAGGTTTTAGGCTCTGATGGGCCAACACGCAATCTCACCAGTGAGCCACGACCAAACATGCACAAGACTTGATGACTTTTTGCGGTTTAACTCATTATTATTTTCTCAATGACTTTCACTACAAAATTACATTCCCAAAAACAACCTGTTCAAAAAGGTCTTCTGTTTTACAACTGTATGATACATTTTTTTATGCATTAATATTTGTCTTGTTTAGTTTATTTGAATGCATGCTTGAGATTTCATGTTGTTTTAAAATCGACCGACCAACTTATTGGAGCATAAGTGTCTATACAGTGTGTCTGTGTGTGTGAGTAGGTATGTATTGTAGCTATAGAAAACAAATACAGGTCTGGTCTACACCGAAGCGGCTGCAACAATCTTGCAACAGAAAAAAAGATCGATTAGAGTTATGTATATTTTTTATATTTCTTTATATATATTTTTTGTATATTGTTTACATAGGTTTATATTATATATTTATATATTCTAACACTCTACTATACGTAGAGTGTCTGTCTCTTCTTTTTTCCCCTGGAGTATTGTGACGAATGATATTTCCCTCAGAGATCATTAAAGTATGTCCGTCTGTCTGTCTGTCTGACGCTTTACACTATTGTTTTACTACTGTCATTGTCCATTTATATGTTGCAGATTAAAATGATCGCGTTAACATAACATAACATACATTTGTATTGTTCAGTTTGTTTTGTTAAATGGTTAACGTATGCGATTTCGAATTTGCCCAAATTAGAGGAAGACAAGACAGTTCAGTAAAGTCTTTAGCCGTGTGTTGATTGTGGGTAAAGCACAGCGTGGTGAGGTCGGCTGAAGAGCCACCAGTGATCAATAAGACTTTAGAATATCTAATAACACTGAATGGTGTTCTGACCTTTCCCACAGCTTGACCACCTCGGCATCACAAACCACTGACATTGATGATATTTAAAAGCCCAGCGAAAACATTTAACAGCAGCATGCCAGATCGGTTCAAAGTCTTCTTCCGTGTTTATTAAAATTACGTCTCAAAGTGGGCGGAGATTCAAGTGTCATCTTCAGCGTTTGGTGGCGTACGGGCGCCATCTAGTGTTCATCTCTCGACCTACACTGCTGCACTATTTTCCTACCTGCCGCAGGCCAGGGTCTGTTAAGATGTGCTGCGTGCAACAGCCCTCATATGGAGATCCCCGCCACAGTAGCATTAGTCAGCCTTGTATGCTTAAGAATGGGTTTTAAGCTCTAAACTTACTAAATGGACCGCATGTTCTACTTTTCCAACCTGTGGCCACTCGGAACACTTGACACCCAGTGCCTCACATTCACCCGTCCATACAGGAAGACGCATAAAGCGACAGAAGAACAGCCAGCTGGCAGGGAGCAGTAATATTATAGACTACAAGTCTTGTCCAGGGACACCTCGATACTTCGCTATGAGGATCCAGGGATTGGACCAGCAACCTGCTCTGCCTCCAGCATTTGCATGCAAACGACTGTCAGTTCTGTACAGAGTGGTGTTGACATGCAGCCCCATCATCATTGGCGTCCACGTTATCAGACCCGCGAGAGTCAAAGCTTTCCACTGTTTAGGCCGTGGTTACCAACATATTTGACAATATATCTTTGACGACTTAAAACATCACATGCACTAACTATGCTATATTATTTGATGAGTGATGCGCTATACTGTCAGACTTAACTAGTCAGGACAAATACATAGTCCAGATCATTCTCAATGTCGACGGGTTACATTACATCTATTACGAAACAGAAATTCCATTAGTTATAAACGCTTTCCAGTAACATTGGCTAGGACGCAACATAAGGCAGAGTAACTATCTGGCCTTCGTAGCGCAGACTGGAAAATAAACCCATCAACTTCCGGTCCATATTAGAAAATCGACCTCATGATGCACACAACGGCTGATTAACAGAATAAAAACATGACAATGCCAACAGATTATTCTTGGAATTCAAATTTAATTTTCCCCAAAAATGTAAAGGCGTTATTCATTTATATATGTAATTCTCTTTAAATAAATCCAAACAGGTCCATTTTATTTCTTAAACATCATTATTCATGTCAATGTAACAAGATTGAGATATGCAATCATTTCCAAAAAAGGATGAAACCGAGCGAGATGAATAGGACTCAGCACGGGGGCACCGTGTGTACGCCCCGCCCCCCACGTTGCCCAGGAGACCGTCCGATAAAGTGTACGCGTGGTAGCAGTAAAGTTATGGAGGCAGGTAGGAGCAGAGCGTGACGAGGATACAGGACAGGTCAGTTCAGTGACAGTCTGGAGTTCAGACTGTCTCTGATGAGCTCTATGGTAATCAGGTGCGGCGTGCGTACGGCGTCAGTGCTTCCATCCACGGCGAGCCTGGCTTCACAACCCCGGACCGCGTGTCCACAGTGACAGAGAGAACTTCAAGATGGAGACTTTTTTTTTTTTAAATGGCAGGACAGGTGGCCTGTCGTCAACATGCTTCCTCAGGGGTGTTTGGATAGAGCGCACACGCACGCACGCACACACACACGCACGCACGCACACACGCACAAACGTCACCTGCTGTGGGTGCCGTGTGTGTGTGATGGCGTGTTCAGGACACACGGACATCACAATGTTCACCCCTGACCCCTGACCCCCTGCATCCAGGTCGCTTTGCACACGAAAACCAAACAAAAACAGCAAACAATGCCATGAAATGATTCAAGTTAAAGACAGAACATTTCTGAGCAGGTGACCAGACGGTGATGTGTCTCCCGGCTCGCTGAACACTGCGGAGGGATTATGGTTCTTGATATTTCAGGGGAGTGAAGACAAGCCGTCAAAAAAGCCCCCTTGTGGGAAATGAAAAAAACAACCCAAAAGCACTAAGCACACAGTTGCTGTAAAACACACAGACTATTGCATTTCAAAACGTCATCATCCCCAGCCCACCTACAGCTGAAGCTCTGCCGGGCCAGCGACCCAGTAGAGCAGCCCAGACCGCTGCCTCCACACACAGAGGACACAACAAAAGGCTAAAATGGTCTTGACACATGGCTCTCTAATGGCTAGCATTGTTTCACAACTCCAGTTAACGCATTCCACTGTAAACCCATCACTGCACTGAGTGAGCAGTAACACCAACACACACGCACACACCCACACGCACACGCACACACACACACCCACACACACACACACACACAGCGTGGCCCGTAGGCGTGGGGCCATGGCCCCCGGTGCCTCCCCTCCCCAGGGACAACATCCCCCCCAACGACAAGGCCCCGGGGGTCCGCTGTGTCCCAGAGTGGTCACTGATGACACGCTGACATCACAATGTAACATTCACCCATTATGTGCGCCAAACCTTCACCGTTGGAAGAAAATCATAACATTAATCGTCTGAAATGGCAGTTTTTTATCTGAAAAAAAAAAAAAAAAAAAAAAAAAAAAGAATGACCCGCGTTTTTTTGTGGAAATTTGATTGGTTAGCGAGAACCAGCCATTCAGAAGCACATTCACAAAATGAACAACAAGGCATCTTCTGACAACTTCCTCTACAGGGTGTCTTTGTCTTCCGTGGACAGGAGTGAAGCTGGTGGCGTCGTTTTTGTTCATCTACATCGCTCATAAAGTGATTTATAGATATATATTAATTTGTAAAGAAAAACACTAAACAGTCCATCCACTAAAGACTACTCTGGACTACCACTACGTTTGACCTCAAAGGAAGGAGCTTTCTGAAACAGAAAGCTGTTAGTTGTTTACATTTTTTCCACCTCATCCACAAAAGCAGGCTCACCTGCACCACAAGTCTCACAGTCTGATATAAATCTTGATAACAATAAATAGAAATAGTTCACACAGTACAAATCAAACTCATGTTATTGCTTCTAGCAGACTACCTCACCAGACCTAGGTCCAATAGCATGTGCTAGTATTTATTTATTTTTCTAATTTTTATTATATACTGTATATTGAGTTAGCCCTAATGAGCTGCATGGAGGGGCTTTGCTACACTGAGACAATACAACCAGAACAGGTGTCTTCTGAATTGCCGCAGTTTAGCAAAGGCTTTCCATTTGGAGCTCACCACACATTGAAATAGACGATTGGAAATTATACTTGACCAAGGTCAAACATATCTCACCAGCCACCGCTTGACCTATGAAATAACTCACCAGGTTACACAAACCACCTCTGGTACCATGGCAAACACCACACTATTATTTAGCATGTTATCAATGTCTGGTCAAAAGTGTGCGTCTCAAAGAGAGTGAGTGTGTGTGCGTGTGCGTGTGTGTGTGTGTGTGTGTGTGTGTGTGTGTGTTTGTGTGTGTGTGTGTGTGTGTCTGTGTTGACGTGTGAGTGTATATGCATGTAATGTAACAACGTCTCCATTTTCTTGATTAGTTTTTATGTTTTTTTTTCTCCAAAAAGTCCCAAAAAGTCCCCTGGTGTGTAATATTGCTCGGTCCAACTCCCAGTCAGACCTCCCAGACGTCAGCCTGCCCGTCCACAAAGTGAAACGCTATGATAACGCTGTTCAACCTGCAGGCCCAGGAAAGGCGCCATGGGGAAGAGAGAAATGCATGACCTTTGTGTGAAAAAACAGCCCTTTAAATTTTGTGCACACAATCTTTCCCGTCTGCCATTTCTCTTGGTGTTTATTTTTGTGTGCGTCTGTTTTGTGCAAGCATGCTTCAGTTCCACACCGCCCCTCCTCCGCGTCTCGGAGGAGAAGAGCTCTACAGAGGACGGAGGAAGGAAGGAAGTTGAACCGGGAGGGTGAAGCGGAGTGCATGCTGGGTGTTGTTGTCCAGAGGAGATCCTGGACATCTCCTCTACCTGGAGATCCTGGACATCTCCTCTACCTGGAGATCCTGGACATCTCCTCTACCTGGAGATCCTGGACATCTCCTCTACCTGGAGATCCTGGAGCTGGACTGGGACTGGTTGGAGGAGGTTGTGGCTGCGCTGAGCTGGGAGAAGCCACTGTGACTGGACTCCAGGCTGGTCATGGAGCCCCTGGAAGAGACACAGAGAGCCGTGATGACGCACACCTGTCAACGCAGCTCGATACGCGTCACGCAACACACCGCGGCCAGGATTCCCCACCAGTGACCCGTAGTGAGTGTGAGCTTTGTGCTGTGAGCCAATCCACCAGGCAGGAGGGCTGCACACACCCATGCAGCCGGGTTGAACCGAGGTTAAACGTCAGGGGTTTGCTCTGCCCGGCATTCGAATGCTAAGGTCCAGCTCAGGCGCTGCTCGGCTTCAACAGCCAATGAGAATGCAGGTGAGACAGGAAGGGAGGGAGGGGGGAGTGGGGAACACCTTGCATTGTGGTCCGTCTTTTAGATTCATGTTTTAGATTAATCTTGGCTCATGTTGAATTCACATTGAACAAGAGCCAAGAAGCACAATCGAGCACCATTTCCACTCAGCCCGGTACGCCATGCCGCCATAACTGTACGCCCTCGGTTTATCTTTGTCCTCATCGTAAAACATGTGTATGTAAAACAAGTGTTTATGCTGCTGTTCTCTCAATACTTCTGTCGGTTATTATGAGTGAAGCGACACAGCGACGGAGAAAAAACCGCTCAACACAGATGGTTGCGGCTGTTGGTTGAATGATTGACTGGCTTGTTAAACACACACATCTGTGAACAGGTAATAATTATTTTTTGTATTAATGCGCCGCCAATCTCAGGGTATGCTAGCCTGGGTTGCTTGGTAACCTGGCAGAAGAATGATGATTCGTTTTCAAGAAATTTTCACATTTTATGTTGCTGTGTGTATACTTTCTGATATCTAACTAAGTAGTAACCGCTTTAGTAACTGATTTTTAAAAGCAATAAGCCATTTAAGGCTATGATTCCTGTCTAATATATAAGTGTCAAAATGTGACCTGTCTGTTTGATGCTAGTTCGGTGGAGTTTTTATTGTTTTTGATTACAGTGATAACAGCTAGGGGGCGTTCTTGGGCACAAGGCTTTAGTGACTTATTGCGTTGGTTAAAAGGCAGACTGAGATGGCTCAGGCTGGACCACTGTATTTCAAATACAAGTTTGAAGGTCAAGGGTCAGAGCCCCCGCCCTGTGTACAGCACACACACACACACACACACACACACACCGGTTAACACTTGCTGACAACGTAAACCTCGTACAATGCTGACACTGTTAGTCATGCAAGCAGGTGGACAGCTGATGTCAGTGTGAGTCACCTTTCTCAATACAGGACAAGTGTATTGAAGAAAGGGGCTTGCCTGGTAGCCCCAAGCTGGCAGAAGCCACTCGCTGAAGGAGAAGGAGTGTGAGTGTGTGTGTGTGTGTGTGTGTGTGCGCCCACCAATTACTTCCATGGCACACTGCAGACAGAGAGTGCCCACGGCGTGATGACATGAATCTATAGCATTCTATAGCATTAACCCGCAAGTGTGTGTGCGTGTGCGTGTGCGTGTATGTCTTTGTGTTCATGTGTGTGTGAGTGTGCGTATGTTTGTTAAAAGGAAGGGAAACCAAGCGTGCATCTGCTTGCTCACATTGGAAGTGTGACTCCGATGTGGAGCAGTGGGGGAGGGGGGGGTTGTATTAGCAGCCAGGGGGGGGGAAGCGGCAAAAGATGCTAAGCTAATGCTAACAGAAGTAAAAGGGGGAGGGGTTTCAAACCCTGGGCCACTTACAAACTCTGCACATCATAGCAAGCCGTTCTTCACAGGAAGAGAGGGGGGGAGAAGGAAGAGGGGTGGTAAGCTAACGTCGTTGGCTAGTGGAAGCAAAGACAAGATGCCAACAGGAAACGCTCCTCTGTGTGTGTGTGGGGGGGGGGGGAGGGGAGGGGGGGGGGGGGGGGGGGGGGGGGGTTGGGGGTTCGAACCAACACACGATGCTGCTCTTACCAGTGGGAGGGGCCCACCTTGGGACAGTTTGACTAAAGGGACAGATTCATTTGGATTTTTTACACAGCAGCAGGTAGTGATTTCAGAAAGAGGGGAAGACGAAAAGGTACAAACGACAAAGTAGAACAGATATAGAAAATAAAACACTATTACTGTATACAATGCTACATAAACCCTGGTCACGTAAGATGTAAAGACTGGCTGACAGTTGTAGTCATAGAATGTAAAATGTACACACACACACACACACACACACACACACACACCCCCCTGCCAGGCACCCACCTGAAGTCCTCGGAGCCCAGCACCTCAGTGTAGTACATGACCTTGCACTTGTGCGAGGACACCTGCAGGGTGGCCAGCACGTCGTCCACACGCGGCAGGCTGGTGGCCGCGCACGCCGGCGTGCTCTGGAAGCGCCACTGCAGGATGTAGAAGCCTGGCCAGCGTGTGATGTGGGAGCCCTGTGGGGGGGGGGGGGGGGGGTGAGTTACCTGTGACTGCATCAGGGCACTTCACTTCCTCTGATGGTGACTTCTGTCATAGCGCGTTACAAAAGGGCCGCAGGTTCGATTCAAGAGCTATTCTTTGAGTGTCACTTGTTACAAAATGGCCACGCGTCCGGTATCACTAAGTGAGACGCAGTGAGGTGCAGTGAGAGTATCAGTGAGTGAGGTGCAGTGAGAGTATCAGTGAGTGAGATGCAGTGAGAGTATCAGTGAGTGAGGTGCAGTGAGAGTATCAGTGAGTGAGATGCAGTGAGAGTATCAGTGAGTGAGATGCAGTGAGATGCAGTGAGAGTATCAGTGAGTGAGATGCAGTGAGAGCTTCCAGATTAGCTTTAAGACTTTGTGCTTTTTCTGTGTCAACATGTTGCGTTACACACTAATGTTGCATTACACAGTAATGCAACATGACGACAGACTACACCCTCGCTGTCCACCACAGGGAACAAAAGGTCTCTGTGTCAAAGTGACTGACGGCGGTTTGGACGTTCCTCTTCGGCTCCTCGTTCGGTTTCATCCGACCGACTGCATGTCCTACAAACTGAACAACTGGACCAAAGCCACAAACATCTGTGACTGTGGCCCTCCGGCCCGGCCTGGGGGGGGGTGGGGGGGGGGGGGGGGGGGGACACCTCACCTGCACACTCTCGCCCTCCTTGCAGCTGAGGGCCGACTCCACCATGCTGTAGTCCTGGCCCAGGGTCCAGGACTTGTCGATGAGCTGCACGTTGTTGCCCCCCGGGGCGGGCAGGCCGTGGGCCCCCAGGGGGTCCTTGCGGGCCGGCTGCGGGGCGCGCTTGGAGTGGAAGATGTTGAACACCACGTCGCCCTTACACACGTCGAAGTCCCACGTGATGACGGAGGAGGCGTCGATGATCTGGATCAGCAGCTGGAGGAGCAGATGAGGAGGAGAACCCAGAGGAGGAGGACCCAGACGAGGAAGAGGAGGAGGACCCGGAGGAGGAGAAACCCAGAGGAGGAGGAGGAGGAGGAGGAGAACCCAGATGAGGAAGAGGAGGAGGATTGGATTATAAGACACAAAGAGTAGAAATAGGTGCTGAGCAGGATAAGTGAAGGTGCATCTCAACCCATTTTTCCAGCTCAACTCAAACTGCAGATTTGAGGTCTGACAGCTCCTTCGTCCCCCTGGCTGTGAAGCCGGCGCGGTCAAACTCTGCATACGGCAGCCAGCTTGTGACGGCACCGACACAATGAGGTTAAACCCCCCCTCAATGCACCTGCCCCTTGAGGCTGAACCGAGAGCAGCAGGGGGGCAGAATGACAACATCTGCCCGTGATCGCCGGGGCGGGTAAGTTAGGAAACGAGTCCTTTCAGACAGCGGAGGTGATTAAACACATGCCTAAAACAGATGGGGCCCATCATTACAAACGGCCATGGCAACGTGTCGTCATTATTCTTTGGCTCCTCCCGTGCAACGCTTTACACAAACACTAGGTGGCAGCGCAGCACTGCGCCGCGTTTCATTGGAGACCGCTCGGACAGACATTTCCTAGGGTATCCAGGCGACTCCCGGGTTATGTGAAACACGTTCGGTGTTGCATACTAAGCTCAGCAATAACACACGGTCTTTATCCTGTCCTGAATGGAGCGGATCGGGACACATCCATCTCCACTCTCTGCATCCTTGACAGATGTGCCCTGCAGGATTTCTCCATCCCAACACACACACACACACACACGCACGCACACGCACGCACATCACACACACACATACACGTACATGCACATATACACACACACGCACACGCACACACACACACACACACACACACACACACACACACACACACACACCTGTCCAGGTGAGGAGGGCGTCTCGGGACTCACCTCGTGGGGGGCTCCCTTGAAGATGCTGGCGCTCTGGTAGATGGTCTCGGTCCACAGCCGCACGCCCTCGTTCTCCATCTCCTCCGTGGTCCGGTACAGGGACTTGGGCACCAGACCCCCCTCTGGTACCTCACACTGCCCAGGGGGTCACAGAGGAGCATGATGGCATCACAGCACACGCAACTAGGTCAGCGGGAGAGGCTACCATATGATGGGAACTCTCCATGCTACATCCTTCTGCAGACGGCCTCAGAGATGATGGTGTCAAGAGATAATTTGGCATTTAGCATTAGTGAGCTATTTATAATATGCACAGCATAGCACAGGGGTCATTCCTGACAGGGACACGGCAAGCCACACATACATAGAAGGAGATATCAACGCATAAGGTCACACACACACACACACACTAACACACACACACACACACACACACACACACACACACACACACACACACACACACACACACACACACACACACACACACACACACACACACACACACACACACACACACACACTCACTCACTCACCATGCACTCCCCTCCCAGGAAGTCGGGGATGATGTCCTTGTCGATGTAGTCCAGCAGGCCGCCCGGCCCCTGGTAGTCGTTGCCGGCGTAGATCAGGAACTTCTTGCGCGTGTTCTCGTCGATGAACGGGCTCACCTGCACGGGCAGAGCAGAGGGTTCACCGGCTGGACCACAGGCCCTGTGGCACCTGGAGCCGCTGGCAGCTGTGTGTGTGTGTACGTGTGTGTGTGTGTGTGTGTGTGTGTGTGTGTGTGCGTGTGTGTGTATGTGTGCGTGTGTATATGTGGCGTGTACATATATGTGTGTGTGTATGTGTGTGTACGTTTGTGTGTATGTGTATATGAGCGTGTACATGTATATACGTGTGTGTGTGCGTGTGTGGGTTTGTGTGTGTGTGTATATATGTGCGTGTGCGTGTGTGTGCATGTGTGTATATGTGTGTGTACGTTTGTGTGTGTGTGTGTGTATGGGCGTGCGTGTGTGTGTGCGTGTGTGTGTGTGTGTGTGTACGTGTGTGTGTGTGTGTGTGTATGTGTGCGTGTGTATATGTGCGTGTACATATATGTGTGTGTGTATGTGTGTGTACGTTTGTGTGTATGTGTATATGTGCGTGTACATGTATATACGTGTGTGTGCGTGTGTGGGTTTGTGTGTGTGTGTATATATGTGCGTGTGTGTGTGCGTGTGTGTGCATATGTGTGTGTATGTGTGTGTACGTTTGTGTGTGTGTGTGTGTATGTGCGTGCGTGTGTGTACGGGTGTGTGTGTGTGTGTGTGTATGTGTGCGTGTGTATATGTGCGTGTACATATATGTGTGTGTGTGTGTGTGTACGTTTGTGTGTATGTGTATATGTGCGTGTACATGTATATACGTGTGTGTGTGCGTGTGTGGGTTTGTGTGTGTGTGTGTATATGTGCGTGTACGTGTGCGTTGTGTGTATATGTTTACTTGTTTGTTTATTTGTTTAGCACAAATGAGTACATCTGTGCAGGGCGGGAACGAAGCCTAGAGGCTTGTAGAGAGTTCCACGCCTATTGCCAAGTCATGTTAACATATTGACATATTGACGTGCATGATAAACATGTAAATAATATGTTAGATCACAAGAAGGAAGCATTGAAAGCAAAATGTGTGTACGTGAGTGTGTGTGTGTGTGTGTGTACATGTGTGTCTATGTGTCTGTATGTATATGTGTGTGTGTGTGTGTGTATGTATATGTGTGTAAATATGTGTGTGTATGTGTGTGTGTGTGTATGTGTGTGTATATGTGTGTGTGTGTATGTGTGTGTGTGTATGTATATGTGTGTACATGTGCGTGTATATATGTGTATATGTGTATGTGAGTGCGTCTCCACCAGGGTCCACAGCACGGGGAAGACCCGGGGGGCCCGGAGGATGAGCAGCCGGCCCAGGGTCTCGGGGTAGTTGGCCTCCACCACCTCGATGATGCGCAGCAGAGCCTTCACCCCCGGGCGCCACAGGTGGCGCATGTTGAGACCCTCCAGGTCCACCAGGCAGGTCCAGCAGCTGGCCAGGAGACACACAACAACAACACAACAACAACACATCAGCAACACATCAGCACCCGGAGCCGGCTGCACGGCGCTGAGGGGTCACGCCCGGGAGGACCGTGGACCCTGGACCCTGGACCCTGGACCCTGGGCCGTGGCTGGTGGGGTGGGTCTAACGCCACGGTGAGTGTGTTCCTGTACCAGCGGGTCCTACCACGCAGTGACCCAGTGGAGCACCCTGGAGTCATACGGGGGGGGGGGGGGGGGGGGGGGGGGGGGGTGTGCATTCCTCCCATGGGGGGAGTGACACATGGAAAACCCTCACACCCATCCCACACACCTCCCTCCTGTGGGGGTGTTGAAGTCGTAGGCTCAGTAAACTCTGTGTGTCTCATGCCCACCAGCGCCCCCCCCCCCAGTCACCCCCTTATCTCTCCTGGCCATCCGCCTCCCGTTCTGACACACTCTTCCTGGATAACACTCACACAGGCATGCACTCCTGTCTGGCTCTCATCTAACCCCCCCAGCCCGTCATCTGGTGAACGTCCTCCCATCTTCCACACCGCTAATCTGTTTGCACTGGATTTATGGAGAGAGGGAGAGAGAGAGAGAGAGAGAGAGAGAGAGAGAGAGAGAGAGAGAGAGAGAGAGAGAGAGAGAGAGAGAGAGAGGAGAGAGAGAGAGAGAGAGAGAGAGAGAGAGAGAGAGAGAGAGAGAGAAGAGAGAGAGAGAGAGAGAGAGAGAAAGCAGGCAGGAGCAGAGAGAGAGAGAGAGAGAGAGAGAGAGAGAGAGAGAGAGCGAGAGAGAGAGCGCGCCAGGGACAGAAAGCAGGACAGAGAGAGAGAGAGAGAGAGAGAGAGAGAGGGGGACAGAGACAGACCTGTTTTTGGGGCTTACTGGGTAATAATCCATTTGCCCTCGTTCCACCTTCCCCGAGCCCACAGGCAGCCGCCGTGCTTCAACACGGGAGGCCGTTCAGCCGCTGAACAACTAAACCGCGCCGCGCGGGTTTCTGGGGACTTTTCCGCTGAGTCATGTGTGAAAGTCCCCGTTACAACAGGCCGCGGGGGGGGGGGGGGGGGGGGGCGTGGCCAGCAGCGTGGGCGCCAGATGCCACACTGAGACACGCGGGGCTCACCTGATGGGACGGCCGAACACCTTGGTGTTCTCCTCGCAGCGCCGCAGTC
>JAXIVH010001437.1:0-23615 GCA_036785325.1 Urophycis tenuis | reverse complement strand
GATGTGAGCTGGGGGCCGACCACGTCAGTCACCTCCCTGAAGGGCCCAACAACACTCAAGCTGTCTCCCACACAATTTCCGATGTCAAAAGTACACAACACACTTTTTGTGTTATCTCTGCTGTCTGTTGTCTCTACTGTTACTCTTATCCTGTCGCATCATCATTGAAGCTTTCCAACCAGATGTGTTAAACTCTCATTTAAACTGACGGAACAAGGTGGTAAGTCTTGGTTTAAACTGATAGAACGAGGTGGTAAGTCTTGGTTTAAACTGATAGAACAAGGTGGTAATAGCATGTCCCTCACTTGAGGTTGATTTTGAAAGCGAAGGTACAGTTAATAATACGGTTAGTGGAGAGCAACTTAAAATAGGAAGTCAAGCCGTTGTCAGGAGAATTAACATTTTGGGTAAATCCCCACGTGTTTAACCTGAAAAACATAAAAATATGATTTTCACAAGTTTCCAGACTTTGAAAACCAGTCACAATTCTTTGCAAATCGTCAGACGACAAAGTGCACGTCGGCTCCGCGCGTCGACAGATTCAGTTGACAGACGGGAGACAGGTGCCCTTCAGACTGCGGCTCTCCAAACCGTCAGGTTTCCCCTCCAAGACAAACACCTGACTGATAGAAATCTCCAGCTGCTCACATCTGTTGGCTCTTTGTTCACCGTCACTCCACTGCTGGACAACTCAGGAAGCAAGTGACCCTCGGCCAGAGAACAGACACCAAACACAGAGCCTCTGTTCAGAGTACAGAGTACACAGTACAGTGTACAGAGTACAGTACAGTACAGACTACAGAGTACACAGTACAGTACGGTGTACAGAGTACAGTGTACAGTACAGTGTACAGAGTGCAGAGTATAGTGTACAGAGTACAGAGTACAGTGTACAGAGTACAGTGTACACAGTACAGTGCGGTGTACAGAGTACAGTACAGTGTACAGAATACAGTACAGTGTACAGAAATACAGAGTACAGTACAGAGTACATTTAGGCATTTGGCAGACGTTTTTATCCAAAGCGACTTACAGAGTACAGTTGTCATAAGAAGGTGAACATTTTAATTGCTGCTAATACAGTAAGAAAGTCACCAGAACAAGTTTCAAGCATTTCAAATGCTAGATTAACCATTGCTAGTATACAACATCTCTGACTAAGTGCCGAGTTACAAAGAGTTAGTGCCAGCGATTAAAGAGGACAGAGTACACAGTACAGTGTACAGAGTACAGTACAGTACAGTGTACAGAGTACAGAGTACAGTACAGTGTACAGAGTACAGTACAGTGTACAGTACAATGTACAGTACAATGTACACTGTACAGTACAGTGTACAGTACAGTGTACAGAGTACAGTACAGTACAGTGTACAGTACAGTGTACAGAGTACAGAGTACAGTACAGTGTACAGTACAGTGTACAGAACAGTGTACAGTACAGTGTACAGAGTACAGTACAATGTACAGAGTACAGTACAGTGTACAGTACAGTGTACAGTACAGTGTACAGTACAGTGTACAGTGTACAGTACAGTGTACAGAGTACAGTACAGTGTACAGTACAGTGTACAGAACAGTGTACAGAGTACAGTACAGAGTTTAGAGTATAGTACAGTGTAGAGAGTACAGTACAGAGTACAGTGTACAGTAGTGTACAGAGTACAGAGTACAGTACAGTACCTCAGAAGACAAGCTGTCTGTTCTACATTATAAATGCTGGATGTTCTACAATGTACAACAATAACAGATAGTTGTAGATATAATAGAACATTATTCTATAATATAGCAGCGACAGTCAGTCCCCTGTAGAATACAGAAACCACGCTCCACTCACTCAGGGCAGGCGCTAGGAAATGGGGCAATAACTTTGTTTAATCACTTTTCCACATGATAAAAATGTGCCGTTTCAGAGCCAC
Source organism: Urophycis tenuis (assembly GCA_036785325.1). Classification (NCBI taxonomy): domain Eukaryota; kingdom Metazoa; phylum Chordata; class Actinopteri; order Gadiformes; family Phycidae; genus Urophycis; species Urophycis tenuis. The sequence goes on along the minus strand of JAXIVH010001437.1, from coordinate 21,699 downwards.
ACTTCATCATGGAGGAAGAGCTCTCCTGGCGCCCACAGCCCAGACGTATGGAGGTGACTCCACCAGGGGAACGCACGCTGCCTCGCTCCTCTGCCACGCCGGGGCAGCAAACACACGAGCAACCATCCAGAGGAGTCCCCTCCCTCCACAGCCGGTCTGTCCCCTCCACGACCGGTCTGTCCCCTCCCTCCACGACCGGTCTGTCCCCTCCACGGCCAGTCCGTCCCCTCCCTCCAAGGCCGCTCTGTCCCCTCCCTCCACGGCCGAGCCCCAGCCAGAGACATAAGGTGACCTGAGATGAATCCAAATGAACCGTCTGGTGCTACTGATGGACCTGCTCTGGGCCCTGCTGGCCCAGCACTCTCATTAGGGGGGCATTAGTGCTTATGGTTCCCTCTCTCCCCCTCTCCCTCTCACCCTCTCTCCTCCCTCTCCCCCTCTCCTCTCTCCCTCTCTCCCCCTCTCCCCCTCTCCTCCTCTCCCTCTCATCCACTCTCCCCCTCTCCCTCTCTCCCCCTCTCCCTCTCAACCACTCTCCCTCTCAACCACTCTCCCTCTCCCCTCTCCCCCTCTCCCCCTCTCCCCCTCTCAGCCCTTCGGCAGGCCGGAGAGTGCATCTTTGAGGGGTGCAGCTGGAGAGACTCGGGGGGGGGGGGGTCGTAGGTCAGCATCTTCGCCTCATTGATGAAGAATGAGGCTCTGCAGTGGGCTCAATGAGAGGGCCATAGAGGCTGCTCACTACCCCGCCCGCTGCGGTGGGCTCAGGGTGGGCGGGGTTTCACTGGGTTTGAACCCCCCGACGTCCTCCTTCTACCTGCAGGCCTCAAGGAGCAAGAGGCCCCGAGCGCCTCCCTGCTCCTCCTGGACCCGCTCCTCACCGCAAGGACCGGCCCGGCTCAGGCGGAAGCCCAGGGCCCGGGGATCCAGACGTGGTAATGAAGCCAAAACACGAGCAGACTAGACCTCATCTGGGAAGACCATCTGGTCCTGATAATTGCAACCTTAGCGTTGTGTTTTCTGGTCTTAAAGGGAGGGTTCAGCGCTGCTCCGGGAGCCTTCTGCATGCCGAGAGGACTCCGATGTGCATCGTAACGTTGGGGAGTTTCTGAATCAGGACTTTTAAAATGTTTTTAGACAGTTGTAAGAATTTGAAATATCAGCGGCGAACCATTGAGGTTGTTTCTATTGTTAAAGGGTTGATTATTGTTAAAAGATGGCAAAAGACATGAAACATAAAACATGAAACATTGCCATTGATGGGTTTTGAAACATTTCAAACAGAAGGAGAACAGCTGAGAAGGTCTGAAGACACGGGAGATGCTTGACGCTGGTTAAAGACTGGAACACTTCCGGTAGGAAGACGTGTCACAAAACAACTCAAACTGACAGATGTTAAGCCGGTGGTTTCTTCAGCTGAATTTAAATCTATGTTCCCCCCAGACAGCACGGAGACCTACCGTGGGCGGAGGAATTAGTTTGTCACAACAGTGAACCAGTAACCAGTGAACCAGTGAAACGATTCTATCAAACACTAACTTAAAAATGTTGTTTTGAATGTCACGCTGTAAAAAATCTGTCTTGATTAGTGAAGAACTTTGTAACATACATACATACATACATATATATATATATATATATATATATATATACACATCTATACACTAATATATACATACTGTATATTTACACACATATAGTATATATATATACAGTATATGTTAGTTTTGTCTCAGCACAAAGCACACAGAATCCACCTCCCAGCCAATCCTGCAACGCTGAGGGGGGCCACTTCCTGGTTACAGTAGAACCCTGGGCTCAGGGGCCCGGGGGGCAGGAAGTGGGTACGCTTCCACCCGCACCAACCTTAACCCCACCCCCCTCTGAAGCACCTGCAAGGGTCTCTCAGGATGCGAGCGTCTCTGGCTCCTCCCCCCAGGCTGCAGCGCTGCCACAGACACACAGCACCCTGTCACCCCAGCTCCACAGCACCCTGACACCCCAGCGCCACAGCACCCTGTCACCCCAGCTCTACAGCACCCTGACACCCCAGCTCCACAGCACCCTGTCACCCAGCTCTACAGCACCCTGACACCCCAGCTCTACAGCACCCTGAGACCCTGCTCTACAGCACCCTGACACCCTGCTCTACAGCACCCCAGCTCCACAGCTCTACAGCACCCTGTCACCCCAGCTCTACAGCACCCTGTCACCCCAGTGCCACAGCACCCTGTCACCCAGCTCTACAGCACCCTGACACCCAGCTCTACAGCACCCTGACACCCAGCTCTACAGCACCCTGACACCCTGCTCTACAGCACCCTGTCACCCCAGCTCCACAGCACCCAAAAAACCCAGCTCTACAGCACCCTGTCACCCCAGCGCCACAGCACCCTGTCACCCAGCTCTACAGCACCCTGTCACCCAGCTCTACAGCACCCTGTCACCCCAGCTCCACAGCACCCTGAGACCCTGCTCTAGAGCTCCACAGCACCCTGACAACCAGCTCCACGGGGAGGGGGCTACCAGGAACCGTCTCCAGGACCACCCTTCAACCACAACCAGCACAAAACTGCGAACCCGGGGTCAGGGGGTCAGGGGTCAGAACAGTGAGGTCAGGGGTACTAGACAGTAAGAAGACTGAAAGAGATGACAACATTCTGAATGAGAATACCAAAAAAAAACGACAGAAATATCATACAGGAATAAACATCTAGGAGCGGACCACCTCTCCTCTCAGGGGAGAGACGAGGACTCCAGCAGCTTTTAACCCACAGCCCCCCGGCACCAGACCCCGCGTCCCCCCCGCCTGCCAGAGAGCCCGGGGGAGAGAGGGGCTTGTTGTCTGGGGGACAGCGAGGCACGGAGCATCCTGGTGGAGTCACCATCTCCTCTCCGGGCACCATGACGTACGCTCTCAAAGAGCCCGTAATCCCTCCACAACGCAACCACCTTTGTCACACGACAATCACACCGATAGAATCGTTTTATGCAAGACTTTTTGTTATTTTTTCTGCAGATTAGGCAGCCATCGTAGGGCGGAGACCTTCACTATTGTCTGCTCCTGAAATAAGTCTCACACAGGAGGTGGGAGAGTGGAGGTTTTGAGCATAAAACAAAGCAAGCTCTTCTGACGTCGTGGATGGATATCTACCACTGACACTGCCAGCTGGAGCCCTGGAGGCACTGCCGGTCCTCCAGTGCTCTGAACCCTGGAGACACTGCAGGTCCTCCAGTGCTCTGAACCCTGGAGACACTGCAGACACTGACGGTCCTCCAGTGCTCTGAACCCTGGAGACACTGCAGACACTGCCGGTCCTCCAGTGCTCTGAACCCTGGAGACACTGCAGACACTGCAGGTCCTCCAGTGCTCTGAACCCTGGAGACACTGCAAACACTGCCGGTCCTCCAGTGCTCTGAATCCTGGAGACACTGCAAACACTGCCGGTCCTCCAGTGCTCTGAACCCTGGAGACACTGCAGACACTGCAGGTCCTCCAGTGCTCTGAACCCTGGAGACACTGCAGACACTGCAGGTCCTCCAGTGCTCTGAACCCTGGAGACACTGCCGGTCCTCCAGTGCTCTGAACCCTGGAGACACTGCCGGTCCTCCAGTGCTCTGAACCCTGGAGACACTGCAGGTCCTCCAGTGCTCTGAACCCTGGAGACACTGCAGACACTGCAGGTCATCCAGTGCTCTGAACCCTGGAGACACTGCAGACACTGCCGGTCCTCCAGTGCTCTGAACCCTGGAGACACTGCAGGTCCTCCAGTGCTCTGAACCATGGAGACACTGCAGTCACTGCCGGTCCTCCAGTGCTCTGAACCCTGGAGACACTGCAGACACTGCAGGTCCTCCAGTGCTCTGAACCCTGGAGACACTGCAGACACTGCCGGTCCTCCAGTGCTCTAAACCCTGGAGACACTGCAGACACTGCAGGTCCTCCAGTGCTCTGAACCCTGGAGACACTGCAGACACTGCAGGTCCTCCAGTGCTCTGAACCCTGGAGACACTGCAGACACTGCAGGTCCTCCAGTGCTCTGAACTCTGGAGACACTGCAGACACTGCAGGTCCTCCAGTGTTCTGAACCCTGGAGACACTGCAGACACTGCAGGTCCTCCAGTGCTCTAAACCCTGGAGACACTGCAGACACTGCCGGTCCTCCAGTGCTCTGAACCCTGGAGAACGTTCTCCTCCCGCCCGGCCCCCAGCCAGACGCTCCCAGGGTTCCGCGGGCCGAGTCCGGGCACGGCTCTGTTCCCGTCCGTCTCGAAGCCGACGCGCGGAACGCCGGGGGACGGGTTCTCTGACACGGAACCGATGACTTCAGCACCCAGCTGACAAGCTGCGTTGTTCTCCCGGTGTGACGGGGGACAATGGGAGCCCACAGAACTGAGGGGTGGGGGGTGTGGTGGGGGCTCGGAGGTTATGACATCACAGTCAGATAGGGACAACACCACAACAGGCCAGTGACCTCGGGGAACACACACACACACACTCAGGGAGGGTGTTGGAGGGACCGGAGAGGTCTTGGACTTCATGTGAACGACGTTGGGTGGAGGTCAGAGTGGACAGTGGAGGGCACACACACACACATGGAAGACACTTCCTTATTTGGACGTTCCTGCTCTGTTGTCATGTGACTCGCAGCTGTACGACTAGAAGGAAGAATAATATGCTGAGCTTGTAGAAAACAAGTCTAAATATAAACTGTAGTACTACAGTCCCCAGAGAGAGAGAGAGAGAGAGAGAGAGAGAGAGAGAGAGAGAGAGAGAGAGAGAGCGAGAGAGAGAGAGAGAGAGAGCGAGAGCGAGACTATAAACACAAACAAGCATCGTTCGCCCTGAGCCACGTTGAGCCTTCCTGCCTCTTGTTGTGTAAAAGGCGTCTTATTGACACGCTTGCATTTGTTGTAGACCCTCTGAGACCCCCCCCCCCCCCCCACACACATAACTGAGGACGTGGTTAATTTGCAGTAACTATGTGCTAGACATAGAGAGAGAGAGAGAGAGAGAGAGAGAGAGAGAGAGAGAGAGAGAGAGAGAGAGAGAGAGAGAGAGAGAGAGAGAGAGAGAGAGAGAGAGAGAGAGAGAGAGAGAGAAAGAGAGAGAGAGAAAAAACAGACAGACAGACAGACACTCAAACCCAGTGATGCAAGGGTTCTTAGTGTGTGTGTGTGTGTGTGTGTGTGTGTGTGTGTGTGTGTGTCATAAAGCCATCATTTTATTTCCCATCCCAGGTCTATTGTGTGTGGTAGAGATCCATGACAACGCTTTTACAACCTCATAAAACGTATTTCTTTACAATAGCTGCTTAACTGTAATACAGGCCCTCGGTTATCCTTTAAAACTCAACACCTCAACAAACAATAAAACATAAATCACTGGTTCAATTTGTTGACCCATGAACCAGCAAGTAGTGTTGTTACATTTACGACAAACGTTGAATAATCCCTCGATTGCCGTTTTAGAATACAAACAGAAGTTAACAGTGTCTCACACACACACACACACACACACACACACACACACACACACACACACACACACACACACACACACACACACACACACACACACACACACACACACACACACACACACACACACACACACCTCAATCACTGGCTACTGGACTTCTTTCGATGCGTGAAACGGACAACTCATCCGAACTCAGCCCTGATGAATGACTCATCGATGCCTCCGTGAACCGTCGGGACGCGCCGCTGAAACGTGCCCGCTTGTGCCCTTGGATGTGACCGTCCAGACACGGGACACTGTGCACGCGCATCTGTCAATATACACATCAACGCAGATGTTGTGACGTAGGTAACGGGAGGACGAGGAGTGAATTCACGTGGAGGAGGATTGGAGCGTTTCGAGATGCTCCGCCACGGCGCGGGCACGGCACAAAAGGAGCGACGACGCGTGAGCGTGCGGAGGAGGCATCGTAGTGAAGCAGTAGTGGAGTAGTGAGTAGTGAGTGCACGTGCTGCCGCGGAGCACTACTACGACACCAGTAGTAGTGTAGTAGCGCAACTACAAATGATGGGCTTCCCCGATTGGGAACGTTTTGGGAACCGACACGCATTCCTCGTTTGTCAAATAATGTCAGGAGTACCTAAGACTAATTAATCATCATCATCATCATCATTACGTCATCTTGTGTAGACGATGCGCTTGAGTGCCCTGAAGCCCGCCGCGCGCTCCATCATTATCATCGTCATCAGGGCTATAACTGCACGCGACGGGTCTCACTCTCTCACTCCCTCCCAACCTGAGTCACTCGCCTCGCGGGAATAGCTGCATCACGACGCAGCGTCACCCGGAGGACCCGCGGCTCAGAGCAGAGAACACGTGGCCAGCCAATTAGCCCGCCCCCCCCCCCCCCCTGTCCCCCAATAAACATCAGCGTCTCTGTGAGTCCCCACCCCGGGGTGACCTCAGACCCGCTGCTCCGGGACGGTGGGCGAAGCTGACGGAATGACAACACAAGACGTGAGCGTCTCCTCCCCGCCGCGGTTACAATAAAACCTGTAACCTTTATACACACACACACACACACACACACACACACACACACACACACACACACACACACACACCGACTGTCCATCTAGCCGTTACTCCTCAGCACAATTACATCAGGTAGATTTCATGGCCGCCATTTGATAGAACTGGAACTAAAAAGCGAGTAGAACAGCTCTATAGAACAGATATATAGAACAGCTCTGTAGAACAGCTCTATGGAACAGATATCTAATAGAACAGCTATAGAACAGATATATAGAACAGCTCTGTAGAACAGCTCTGTTGAACAGCTCACATAGAGCAGATATAGAGCGGACTGCAGCCCAGCGGTCTGGACCCTACAGAGGGAAGGAGGGGTTCGGCTTGCCTCCTGCGCGTTGTTCACAGCTCACAGCGCGGGGTTCGAACACACACACACACACACACACGCACACGCACACGCACACACACGCAGCTGGACTGTAAACCGTCTGCATGGGTGCTGTGTGTGTTTCTGAGGAGGGGGTGCAGGCGGTTAAAGGGTGCTACGAGGGTCCCGTTAATCGGCTCTTTAATCGCCACGGCGACTGACAGCGCCTCCTTACTCCTCCCCCGCTTCTCCTTCAATAAAGTGAGAAAGGGGAACCACGCCGGCTCCTCGGAGCGGCTCCTCCTCAGCTCCTCCACAAACTACGAAAACAACCGTACTGCTGCTCTCACACACACACACACACACACACACGCGCACACGGACGCACACGGACACGGACACTGACTCAACAACAAAAACACACTGACTCAACACAACACACGCACGCTGACTCAACACAACACAACACAACACACTCCAAGTCGAGGCATATTTAGCAGGATGTGGTTTCACTCTCAACCCAAACCCGTTCACACCCAAAACACACAAGCAGTCACTCTGCACGCACACACACACACACACACACACACACACACACACACACACACACACACACACACACACACACACACACACACACACACACACACACACACACACACACACACGCCGCGGCTCCGCTGCGACCAGTGCACGCGACGAGGCGCTGATTAAATCGCACACTCTGAGTTCTCAACTCCCGGCGGTGATTCGGCATCACAATCATCGATCATCACAGCACCGCATGGACCAAACACTTCCGGAAATGCCCCCCCCCAGAAAAAAACAACAAGTCAGTGAGCGTTCGACGGCGGGCGGGGGGCTTACCTCTGACTCGGTGTGGGTCTCGTATTCCAGCCTTCCAGTTCCCCCCAGCTACACGCTCTCACATGGTGACGCGCGGGTCCAGGCTTAAAGCTCTCCGGCTGCAGACAGGAGGAGGAGCGGGGCTTTCTCCCTTTCTCTCCCTTTCTTCTCCCTTCTCTCGCTCCACTACGCGCTCAGCGCCTCCAAACAAATATGTCCGTGATTCCGAGTGTGCAGTGTGGGCAGTGTGTGTGTGGGACGGGCCCCGTGTGCAGTACGCTGTACTCCGGGCTCTCCACCGTGTGTGTGTGTAGTGTGTATGGGGTGTGTGTGTGTGTGTGTGTGTGTGTGTACACTCGACTGGAACGCCTCCTGCTCTCAATCGCTACATTGTTGACATTCGGCCGCTGACGTCATGCCATCGCTGCTCATTCACAACCGGCCACAACTTTACTCCGACGAGCTCGGAACACATGCCGACGGGGCGCGCGCGCGCACACACACACACACACGCGCGCGCGCGCACACACGCACATGCAGACGCACACGCACGCACACAGCGACACTGAAACAGACTCGCGCAATCTTACGCACAAAAAAAGTCGGCAGTTGAGTTGAGAGAATGATGGAGGAACATGTTCTTGCAGCAGTGCCTGTTGGTTCTCTGTAGGGTTCCTCTCGAGCAGAAGAGACTAGAGGGGAAGGTCTTAGTTAAGGTAGTGTAAGGTATTGTAAAGGTCCACAATAAAAAAAAAAGTGATTGTTGGTGAATGATTGCGTGGTTGATGGTGATGGCTTGGAGGTCAGGTTAGGGCCTCCTCTCAACGTGACACTCCAGTACTCTGGACTGAAGAAAAGGTTAGTGATTCATGCGGTCGTTTATTTCTCTAACGGGCGGTTAATCCCAGATCTATGGTCTCAGGGGGGCTGACCCCTGACCCCTGAACCCCCAGAAGGAGCAGGGTTTGCTCCCTAAGCCCCAGAGGGAGGGGGTGAGAGCTTGAGGAGAAACTTCTCCTCATGAGGAGGCTAGGAGGCTAGGAGGCAAGAAGACGAGGAAGCATCTACAAACAGAGGAGTTATGGAGCTGAATATATGAATATAGATTTCAATCGCGTTCCATGAAGTAAGCACGGGAACAAAAACATATTTCAACTAAAAAAAAATGTGATTTCAAAATGAAAATACTATATTTAACATATTTAATATTTCCTTTCAGCTGTATTTATCTTTTCTTCCCTTATGTGTGCAGTAAGTATACATGAACGTCAAGAAAACATGTTCATGTTGCTGAAGTGAATAATCCTGCAGGACAGAGCGGACATCACAGACCAAGATGGAGATCAACGCTGAAGGGTTTACAGCTCTGATTCTGTTTATGTTATGTTATGTTATGAGTCATGTTATTATAGTAACATTAAGATCCACGCAGAACTCCAACACATTTCAACGTTTGAGAGCAACATGTCCTGAGTGTGTGTGTGTGTGTGTGTGTGTGTGTGTGTGTATGTGCGTGCGTGTGTGTGTGTGCGTGCGTGCGTGCATGTGTGTGTGTGTGCATGTGTGTGTGTGTGTGTACTGTATACGTGCATGTGTGTGTGTGTGCATGTGTGTGTACTGTATATGTGCTTGTGTGTGTGTGTGTGTGTGTGTGTGTGTGTGTGTGTGTGTGTGTGTGTGTGTGTGTGTATGTGCGTGTGTGCGTGCGTGCGTGCATGTGTGTATGTGTGTGTGTGTCTTCACTGAACTCTCTCCTGTGTCCCCACCAGCTTTTAAACCCAAATGGCATGAGAATATAATTACAGAGCACACGCACACACACACACACACACAATTACACACATGGTTTGTAGTGACATTCTTGGACTCAGTGACCTTCCCCGACGATGTGTGTGTGTGTGTGTGTGTGTGTGTGTGTGTGTGTGTGTCTGTGTCTGTGTTTATACAAAATCATGTGAAATGGCTGCCGTTCTGGGACAGGAAGAGGATGTTGGCTTGGACCTCACAAGGCGGGGCCAAGAGGACTCTGAGCCAGTCGATTGGCTACTTGGAACTGACCTGAAATGTCCCCAGTTGTCCCACTGGGGGTTGGAACTAAACAATATGAGCCAATTAATGCCAAGCAAACGGTACCAACCAAAGTCTGCAACTCAAACTACACCCAACGAAATAGACCTTCCAATGAGGATGGGCCGTAGTACCAGAGCCTCTTCAGAAAGTCATTGTGAGGCCACGAAGGAATGTTGCCTGAGCAACACGTGTGGAATTTAAATGAGAATGAATCACTTGACATGACTAAATACAACTGAGCAGAGCTGATGTCACTTGTTGCAGAAAAAGGAAGGAATTCCCCAACCCTGTAGCAAATAAGACTTGGTAATTAGGTCACATTACATCCAAAGTAAATCTTTGGAACCACAATTCATCTGGAGTGTGTCCACACACAGGCACACGAGCAGACACATGCACGTGTGTGTTTACACTACTAATCCGTTGCATGTGCACACACACACAGTTGATATGCAATGAATCCATATTTAATGACATGATCTCAAGGCTCTGTGTGGGAAGGGCCCATCACCCAGGGTCCAGGGCTCCTCCAGGGTCCTCCAGGGTCCTCCAGGGTCCTCCAGGGTCCTCCAGGGTCCTCCAGGGTCCAGGGCTCCTCCAGGGTCCAGGGTCCTCCAGGGTCCAGGGTCCTCCAGGGTCCAGGGCTCCTCCAGGGTCCAGGGTCCTCCAGGGTCCAGGGCTCCTCCAGGGTCCAGGGTCCTCCAGGGTCCTCCAGGGTCCTCCAGGGTCCTCCAGGGTCCAGGGCTCCTCCAGGGTCCAGGGTCCAGGGTCCTCCAGGGTCCATTGGTCCAGGGGTCCTCCAGGGTCCCCAAGGGTCCAGGGGTCCAGGGCTCCTCCTGGGTCCAGGACTCCTGCAGGGTCCTCCAGGGTCCAGGATCCTCCAGGGTCCCCCAGGGTCCAGGGCTCCTCCAGGGTCCTCCAGGGTCCCTAAGGGTCCAGGGGTCCTCCAGGGTCCCTAAGGGTCCAGGGGTCCTCCAGGGTCCCTAAGGGTCCAGGGCTCCTCCAGGGTCCTCCAGGCTCCTCCAGGGTCCTCCAGGGTCCAGGGGTCCTCCAGGGTCCTCCAGGGTCCAGGGTCCTCCAGGGTCCATTGGTCCAGGGGTCCTCCAGGGTCCCCAAGGGTCCAGGGGTCCAGGGCTCCTCCTGGGTCCAGGACTCCTGCAGGGTCCTCCAGGGTCCAGGATCCTCCAGGGTCCCCCAGGGTCCAGGGCTCCTCCAGGGTCCTCCAGGGTCCCTAAGGGTCCAGGGGTCCTCCAGGGTCCCTAAGGGTCCAGGGCTCCTCCAGGGTCCTCCAGGGTCCAGGGGTCCTCCAGGGTCCACCAGGCTCCTCCAGGCTCCTGCAGGGTCCTCCAGGGTCCAGGGCTCCTCCAGGCTCCTCCAGGGTCCTCCAGGGTCCAGGGGTCCTCCAGGGTCCCCAAGGGTCCTCCAGGAGGGTCTGATGAGAAGCCGTGCCAGCTGAGGATCAGCCCGCGTTCCTTCGTTTCCCAGACCTCCAGTGTTTGGCGCCTGAGGTTCTTCTTGCGGTGGCAGTGAGGATGTGATGACTGTGCTACAGTGAGGTCAACATAAGCCTCGAGGAACGTAGGGTCACGACCTCAGACTCTCGCTCAGAGAGCAGTGACTCATCCCAAAAGTACATCCGTGGCGCGTGACAGAGAGAGAGAGAGAGAGAGAGAGAGAGAGAGAGAGAGAGAGAGAGAGAGAGGCGGCTGCAAGCCTGATTCACGCCGCAGATCACAGCCCTGTGTGAGCGCAGGGCCAGGCTGAGGGGCTGAGCCCAGCGCCCCTGACTTCACCTGCTGCTGCACCACTACTGCAGCCCTGCAGCCCCACCCTGCAGCCTCGCAGCCCTGCAGCCCTGCAGCCTCGCAGCCCTGCCCTGCAGCCCTGCAGCCTCCCAGCCCTGCAGCCTCGCAGCCCTGCAGCCCTGCAGCCTCGCAGCCCTGCAGCCTCTCAGCCCTGCCCTGCAGCCCTGCAGCCCCGCCCTGCAGCCCTGCAGCCTCCCAGCCCAGCCCTGCAGCCCTGCTAGCCGGCATTCATCACCAACGCTACGCCGTGGCAGAGAGGCAGCTGGAAACACCAGGACAGGTCATGTGACCACACACGCATCGACCAACAATCACACAGTATAAATACACACACCTCTGCATCTACGCACAAACACACCCAAAACATACGTGTGGAGCTGGGCTGAAACACACACACATAACATACTCTACAGTATACACAACACACATAGCAACGTGCATGCACACAAACACACACACACATAAGATACTCTGTACACAACGCACATATTGACGTGCACACACACACACATAACACACTCTATACACAACGCACATATCGACACACACACACACACACACACACACACCGGTGTACACAGCCCCCGTCCACATACGAAGAAACACACACACTCACACACACACCAACAAAAGGTTTCCCTGTCGGTGGGTTCTCACCACTCACAACCCACTGCACACGTTCCTTCACCTGCACACCAAACCAGAGTCACAGCGAAAGGGACGTCTGAACACACACAGGTGATGGACTCCTGCTGGCCTGACTCAGCTCCTCCACAAGGCGCTGACGGTTAGCTTTGTGTTCCTGTGCACGTGGTTCTGTTCAGATATATGCACACGCAAACACGCGTGTGTGCACTTCTGTGTAGTGCGTACGGAGAGAGATGTGTGTGTGCGTGCGTGCGTGCGTGCGTGTCCGTGTGTGTGTGCGTGTGTGTGTGTGTGTGTGTGTGTGTGTGTGTGTGTGTGTGTGTGTGTGTGTGCGCGTCTGTGTGTGTGTGTGTGTGTGTGTGTGTGTGTGTGTGTGTGCGTGCTTGTGTGTGTGTGTGTGTACGGCTCGGGGAGGTTTTTCTTGCCGCAGTGGTATAAGCCTGAATCAAACGATGGCTAACCGCAAACAAAGACCCTGAAAAGCTAAAGTAGAACAAACCAAACAGAAAAGACTTGTCTGCTGGGACAGGGGTCTGGCTACTGGGAGTGGGGTCTGGCTACTGGGAGTGAGGTCTGGCTACTGGGAGTGGGGTCTGGCTACTGGGAGTGAGGTGTGGCTACTGGGAGTGAGGTCTGGCTACTGGGAGTGAGGTCTGGCTACTGGGAGTGGGGTCTGGCTACCGGGAGTGAGGTCTGGCTACTGGGAGTGAGGTCTGGCTACTGGGAGTGAGTTGTGGCTACTGGGAGTGAGGTCTGGCTACTGGGAGTGAGGTCTGGCTACTGGGAGAGAGGTCTGGCTACTGGGAGTGAGGTGTGGCTACTGGGAGTGAGGTCTGGCTACTGGGAGTGAGGTCTGGCTACTGGGAGTGAGGTGTGGCTACTGGGAGTGAGGTGTGGCTACTGGGAGTGAGGTGTGGCTACTGGGAGTGAGGTGTGGCTACTGGGAGTGAGGTCTGGCTACTGGGAGTGAGGTGTGGCTACTGGGAGTGAGGTGTGGCTACTGGGAGTGAGGTCTGGCTACTGGGAGTGAGGTGTGGCTACTGGGATTGAGGTGTGGATGTGGGGCGGGTCAGAGACAGTTCTTCCAACGTCTGGGGGTCTGACAAACACAGAGTGATATGTGGGGGAACCCTGAGCGGTCCCACCAGGTGGTCCAGGTGCAGGCTCTGGTGGAGCAGCTGGGGGTAGCAGGGGTACCAGGGGTCTGGCTCTCTGGTGTCCGGAGGTAGACAGCGGACGCTAGGGTTCGAACCCAGAACCTTTCAGCTGGGGGTCAGACATCTCTCCCAGTTACACTAGCCTGCCCCTGTTCAACATGAAATGACGTTGATTCTGTTTCGTTACCACGGTAGCAGCTACCGCTGGTTATGTCCCAGCTAGCTAGAAAATACAAATAAATTATCATGCAAGTTTTTCAAACAGCCAAAAAGCTGCACAGAACCACCTGCAGCAAAATACCCGCTACAGCAATGGCTTGTTTCTAATTGGCTCAACTTGTTTGCGAGGTGGCGCCACAAAGGTCCTGTTTGAACCAATCAGAACGCTCGACACCCAACACCCAACAACAGAACGAGAGGGTGGTGTGGGGACAGCTCGCTCACCGTTAGCCTCTCAATCCTCCCGTCTTTGGAGGGAGCTACATTCCAGAGCTAAATCTCAAGCTAAGCGCTGAGGCTAGCAGACAGCAGATGCTAGCTGACATCCTGTTTACCAAGTGGACCTCGATGCTAAGCTGCTTGGGTGGCAACTAAACTGGTCTAAACAGGTAAGATCCTTTAAGATACCCCCCCCCCCAACCAGACACACACACACACACACACACACCTCATGGCCCTCACCAGCTCTGTGCTGCCATGTGGTAAACAAGAGTGTGTGCGGTTGTGTGTGGACTGTGTAGGTGATGACTCATCACTTCTGGGCTTTCTCTCTCCTTCTGGCTCACTGTGTGTGTGTGTATGTGTGTGTGTATGTGTGTGTGTGTATGTGTGTGTGTACGTGTGTGTGTGTGTGTGTGTGTGTGTGTGTGTGTGTGTTACAGTCTGTTGAACATCCTCTCCAGTTATCACCACAGCCATACTCCAGCAATTAACTCCCGCCCACCACACTCGGTCAGTCACATGACGCAGTAATGACAGCCTGCTGCAGCCCTCTCGCTCTCTCACACACACACACACACAAACACACACACACACACACACACACACACACACACACACACACACACACACACACACACACACACACACACACACAGATATATCTATAGATCTCTATCTATGTACAGATATTTTTGACAATGTGCACTCTTGTGAATCGGGAAATGACTTTGTACATTTAGTAAAGAAAGGACATTTTTTTACAACAAAGGTTTTTTCTCGTTATGAACATCAAACTTCAGAGATGTTTAACAGCCATTGTCATTCACAGACTTTCATCTGCGGAATTTCGTCACTTCTGATTTTATCGCAGATGAGGTTAAACAAATAGCTGTCTGAATAACTGCTGAAGCCTGTCTAAGCCTGGCTTCGCGCTGTTAAGGCATTCATTCTTTTATTAATGAGCTTTAGCACCTCTGTGGCGCGCTAGCTAGCGTCACCAGTTTTCCCCTCTCATCCCCAGCCGAACCCTTTCATACTGTACAGTTACCTTTGCACTGTAACTTTAACAGTAAAGTTTACAGTGACACCTGGACAGACCGTTAAAACCAGCCTCCGTTTTCCCTCCAAAAACAGGAGCGCGTGCCCGCGTCTCGTAAACGGTCACCTGAAGCCCCGCCCACTCATTGTGAATGGAGAGCAACAGTCTATGAGAGCAACGCGTTAAACGTCACCGACTGGAAAACTAAACTAAAATTATTCATGAGACGAACGAAGACCCCCCCCCCCCCCCCCCCCCAGTGAGCCAACTGTGGCTCAAATAAAAAGATAAAATAAGTCTACGGATTAATTACTGAATAAAACAATTAAAATAATAATTTACTCATTTGGAGTAGGCTAAAGAAACATCTGCCCGTGTGTGGGGGCCGTGGTGGGCCGCCATTAATGAACCCGAACTGGCACACTGGAGCAATTTATAGACCAACGTGGAACATGTTATGACCCAAATTCTGTCCATTATCACACCAAAAAAAAAAAACGGGAAAAAACGCCCCCCCCCCCCCATCACCAGCCTATTTATGTCACCCTGTTACCATGGATACGATCATGCGCGCCTTGTGTCGAGCGCGGCGTCAACTTTGGCTGCGTTCGATATGACGCGCCGCCGCTCTCAATGCGCTATGCCGCGAGTGTCGCCGCGAACGCGACCACGGCAAACAAGGGGTTAACAACGTCAGGAGGACCTTCAAACGGTCGGAACCGACCCGGCTGCGGGTTAGAGGATAGAAAACAATGTATGCTCATGAATTGGGCTGCCAGGTGGATTTCCGTTGTGTTTTAAAACCGGATCCTGGTGTGTGTGTGTTGATCTGACCTGCAACATACACTGACTGTCAGGGGCTTTCAAATACCTCAGCATGCATCATCATACTGGCCTGGTAAAACACACACACACACACACACACACACACACACACACACACACACACACACACACACACACACACACACACACACACACGGTATCAAGGCCAAGATGACACCCTTCCTTCCTCCACCACACAAAGGGCCACCCTCCTCTAGGCCGCTGGCCTCTACCAGGTCCTCCGCAAACAAAGCAATCAACAACAAGCCTCTTCCTTTACATGTTTCCACAGGAAGACACACACACACATACACGGGGAAATGGCGTCACGTATTTACAGTGAGGATCGAGGCGACACATCGCTCCACGTTTAGCGGCTCTAACTTCACACACAGCGGGGTGACAACGCAGGCCGCTCGGCTGGAGGAGGGCTGGTCTGAACGGCGGGCTGGAGCCTCCACGCCGTCACAAGGCTCTGGTTTCGCCGCCACACAAAGGCAGCGGATCGCTTCCAGGGGGCTGGCGGTGTCACCGCGGGGGGCTTGTGTTACCACCGCTGCGTCTATTTCTGTACGGGATGAAATTCACTACGGCTCAAGTCGAGGGCCCGGATCCTTCACACAATCAATAAACTGGGTCAGCATGACGCAAGAGGGATCAGGTTTGGTCCACGCCGCTGACATACCGACACACACACACACACACACGCACGTACGCACACACAATTTTTCTGTCCGCGGAGAAACAGCTTTGCTCTGCCAGCGACGCGCGGTAATCGCCGGGTCTTTTCTGCCACCTGCCGGCCGAAGAAGGACCTGACAGACGATGTGGTCTAAGAGGGGAGGGCATTGGCAGATAGAAAAAGGTTCAGTTTGCATCATACTTGGAAACAATGACAGATAAGATAAGATACTAAGATGAAAAAGACAAAACATCCCCCACCTATCAGCCAGCGGGGATGAATTCAGACAACATGCTCCTCCTGTGAGGACAGAGCATGACTGTGGATGCAGGGAGGGTTTCTTGCAGTGCTTGTTTGTTTAGATGTTTCTCAGCCTCTCTTTGTAGCTTTAGAAATAAAAGCGTACAACTCGACCTCAAACCTAAAGTGTGGAACCACACAGCCCTTCTGCTGGTTCTCATTTCCCATGATGCATTGGAAATAGTGATGCGATGGTCAGGTAGCTAACGTTTTGGTGAGGCAAAGGTCTGGAGGAATAACCACCACACCTGCCCTCTAGTTTGAAGGGGCCTCCATTTTACCGCCAGGTGTGATGTGGAGTGGCCATTCCAAAAGGTACCCCATAGTGACATCACACCTCTGCATCCCAGCGCCTGCTCCCAGCTGTGATGTCACTGCGTGGTCGAGTGGTAGACTGTCACGTCGGTCGGTTGTGACATCACAAAGAGGGCACGGAGAGGTCGGGCATCGAGGAACGGCGCAGGAAGCTGTGATGTCACAGTGTCAAGACAGGACAACGTGTCGTGGATTTACTTTTTTTTTTTTATTGAGTTTCGTATTGAGTTTAAAATACGGTAGACGTCCACTCGCGTTTGCTCTCAGCTCGCCATGTGGTTCTAATGCCGTGATCCAACGTCACATTCCCAGGTTCTACAGGCTACCCCCGGGGGGGGGGGGGGGGGAACCAGAGAAACTACATTTCTGTTGTGGACATGAAAACTAAAAAGAAGGATCCAAACACCTCTTCCAAATTAAAAGCATTTCAAAATAAAAATAAAAACAAGCAAGACTCGTGAAGTCTGGAGCTTCTTTTCACAATAAGGGCGCGACTCAAAACAAGAAAAACCAACATGAACAGTTTGATCACTGGGCCTGTGCAAAATGACTGACGGTACAGAAAGAACATTAGATCAACATTATCAAAAAATATATAACATCACATCCAATTGGCCTTTTTTAAGATTACATCTTCATTGAGTTTCTGAATGTGACAATCTACTGGCAGCCGTTTTCAAACTGATGATTCAGAGATGGATATATCCATCTCTCTCTCTCTCTCTCTCTTTCGGTACATAGTGTGTAGAGTACATCGCCTACATTAAACTCTTCTGTTTCCTCCTCCCCTTAAATAGAGCATAAAGACAAGTGAAGCACTTTAAAAGCAGGTTCTATAAGGCAACATGTGAACTAAAAACCAAAGCAGGTTTACATTACAGACTGATTTCATCTTAGCGTTCTTACCTTCTCCCTCTAACCAACCCAAGGAACATTCTCTGATGCCTAAAGCTCACCTTAGCTTACTGTGTCACCCCACTGGGCGAACTGGACGATAGAAAAACGACTGGACAGAAAGACAGAAGACACGGGAACACCAGACAACACTGAAGTCATACAAAATAAACACGCTTCTAACTCCTTCCACCGCTCCGTCTCCTCCACGTCAGAGTGCTGCTGTCCTCCAGACCCATGTCCTCCACTTCCTCAGGGGGTCCCATTCAGAAGGTCTCCTCCAGGCTCTCTGCATGGCGGTGGTCCGAGGTCCGTGACAGTCCTTCAGTACGGTCAGAACAGAGCGCCAGTCGGCCCCCCGGGGGGGGGGGGGAACCAGGCTCACAATGTGCAGAAAACCCAACATACCAGAATAAAAAACACCCCCGACCATCACACACACACAACAACCCCCGACCGCTGCTGGTTCTGTGTGACGACCGCAGCCAGCGCTCGGGCTCTGGGGTCGGACCGGGTTCTGGACAGGACGGCCCGCCCTCAGGAAGAGCATGCTGATTGCTCAGCTGTTCGGCTGCGGAGGACCAGGAGTAGGGGGCGGGACTGTGCAGGTCCTGAGGGGGCGAACCGATGGACCGAGGACATAAACCCACCCACACCCCCCCTCACCCACCTGGGACCGGCTGGAGTGGGGGACAGAACACCCGTGAATATAACCCTTCCTCATTGGCCGATCATACAGAACAACCGTGAATATAACCCAACCCTCATTGGTTGCCCAGTAGACAGTCAGTTGAACGTAATCACTTCTCATTGGCTGACCATAAAGACACCGCTGTGCACACCGCCACCTCTCGCCGGCTGACCCGGGGACCCGAGAAGAACCCCAGTCCATCGGGCCCCTGGACCACGCCCGCCCAGAGAGCCCCGCCCTTCATGGGCCACAGCATCAACTAAAAGAGAATCTCTCCGTCTCTGGGGGAGTCCTGTGGAGAGCGGCCTGGCCGGGGGGCTGTAGTGATGGTCAGGACGTCCTGCAGACCCAGAGGAGAAGGAGGAGGAGGGGGAGGAGGGGGAGGGGGAGGGGGAGGGGAACGGCCTCTCCCTTTTCCCTCCCCCTTTATCCTCTGGCTCTCCCCCTCTCTCCCCAGGTGGACTGACAGAAGGGGTGGGGGGGGGGGGTGATGGTGGGCTGCAGCATGCAGGACAGGACCCAGGTCACCTGCAGGTGTCTTCCCAGCAGGGGTCCTCCGCACATCCAGAACACAGCAGATTACAGGTGTGGGGGGGGGGAGCTTCAGGTAGGGTGGGGTTAGGGTGGGGGTAGGGTGGGGTTATCCTTCAGTGCCCTAAGCAGACTTGGCATGATGCATTTGATCTTTAAAAAAGAAAACTGTAAAGTAAGTAATTAAAAACACCAGACACACTTCGCTCCACAACCAATCACATTTTAGCAGCGGCATGCGACCACTTCCTGTCTGGCGGCAGTCTACAGGAAGTGCATGGTGTCTGCAGACCAGCAGCATTAGCTACTGGCTAGGATGGACAGTGTGCTCCACTGGGCCCCCGGACACGAGGGCCGTGTGGGGGGGTTGGGGGGAAACAGACATGACGGAGGACCAGAGGTGGGCGTGGTCAATGTGGGGTGGGCGTGGGCAACAGGCGGGGGGCGTGGCCTCCCGGGATCAGGAGGTGCCCTGTCTCTTCTGCTGCTGGACGCGGATGAGGTCCAGCTGCTTCTTGCACTTCTGGTAGTAGGTGTCCAGGCTCTTGTTTTCCTCCAGCAGCTTCTTGTGCTCCTGGACCAGCCGCGACGTGGTCTGCTGGTCCTTCTCATCCTGGTCCAGCTCCGCGATCAGCTCCTTCCTGGATGGACAGCACACCGTCTCGGTGAGGACACTGATCAATAGCACCACCCAGACGGACGCCGGCCAATAGAACAGCACCACAGCAAGGACATTCACCAATGGGACAATACCGCAGAATAGAATAGAAATACTTTATTGATCCCAAGCTGGAAACTGCAAAAGAGGAGGTCGCCCGATGAATGACATCACAGCTGGGAGGTCAACCAATGAGACGTAACTCACAGCTGCGATGCCAACCAATAGAAGGGCATCACGGTGGGGTCATAGCCAGGCCGTCCCCCAACAACACGTCAGTGACATCATGACATCATAAGTCAGAGCTCATTCTCCACTCAGGGCAAACCATTCCCAAGAGACGTCGGTCACATTTAGTGATGTCACACATCATTTTGGACTGTCTTTTGTTTGTATCCAAAACACATTCATGAAAGAGAAGACAAGTCAGCCCAAGCGGGACCCTTACCTCCTCTGGATGAGCAGGGCCATCTCTGTCTGGACCTTCAGGTACTCCTGGGCCATCTTACAGTGCTGCTCAAACACAGCCATGGACTCCTTGGAGTTGGGGCAGGGGGCCAGGGGCTGTGGAGACAAGCACAGCCTGTAGACGACACACAGCTCCAGACGGGGGGGGGCTGAATGAGGTCAGGGAAGACCCCCACACGCTAATGTACAACCAGGCCATAAGAACCAACAGCTACACAAAGACACAGACCACATCGGTACCACAACACACATCAGTACAAACAACACACGATCACCATCACAGCGTGAAGCTACGCGCACAACAGACTTCACAGTCTGCACGGTCAGCAGAGTGTGCTGCTGGGATTTACACCGCTGCCTTGTCTGCTACCCTGCCTTATGCAATTTCCCTCAGGGATCATTAAAGTATGTCTGTCTGTCTGTCTGCCTTGTCAGACAACACCTTTACTGAGGGACCGCGGGCACAGAGGGAGCTAATCCCAGCCCAGTCAGGGGGAACGCCGGCCGGCCCCAACGCCCTTCAGACCCCTCTGAGAGGAGAGGGGTGTTGAGGAGGCAACCACAGTCTGGTTGCCCCCCCCCCAAGCTAGAGGGTCCCACCCCGCCACGCCCCGATGAGCTGGAGCCGACCCCATCGTAGTAATGTAGCAACAAATAGAAACTCCTCATTTAAATCCAAGCCCTGCCCGCCGCATGGTGTCAACTCAGCTTCCAAGAAACAGTTACTTCAAAAGAAACGGTCCAAGGACAATACATTGGTCAACGTTTTACACGGGAGGTCTGCTCTGTCTGCCGGACCAGCTGTCAGCCGCTGCAACACCTGGGCTCTGCAGCGCAGCCTTCCCATTGGACGCCGCCGGCACAGAGTCGCCATGTCAACCACGGCAAGGGACATCGCGTGGCACCACTTTGAGCCAATCAGGAGGGCCGTGCTGTCAGGGTGACAGCTGATTGGCTTACCTGCAGCTGGTAGTCCAGGGTGAGGTACGCCATGGGGATAGAGTTGTCTGAACCATTGGTGTCTGAAAGACGAGTAGTGTGACATCATCGTTACAATGTACGGCACAACATTCAGTGATCACATGTCCCCTGGCCTTTTAATCCTTTTAGTTTCACCTTTTCGTTTGATTTCCAAACTCAAGTTCCTTCAAGAAGCAATGGTTGACCAAAAAGCTTCTTTGATTTCTAATGTGATGGTCTTTGTTACGTGCTTACATGGTTACAAATCAATATATACCCACACACAAAACACACTAATGTCCTGTCGGCCTCACGTCGTTCCTCTAATGAAGAATGAATGAATGAATACTAGTCACCATTAGCTGCATGACAACCAGTAACCATGACTAAAAACCAGCCAGCAGCCTCGCAGCCTGAAGTGATGCATGGTGGGAGAGGGACAGGTCCAAGATGGCCACCACATACCTGCAGGGTCGTCTGGGGAGAAGTAG
>JAXIVH010001436.1:15000-17500 GCA_036785325.1 Urophycis tenuis | reverse complement strand
ACATCCAACGCCATTGCTGCGTGGTGGGCTCTCCTCCTCCTCTTCTTCCCTTTTTGTCCTCCTTCAGGTATAGGGGAGGGAGGAGGAGGAGGGAGGAGGAGGGAGAGGAGGGGGAGGAGATGAGAGTCTGGACACTGTCTCTTGTCTGAATCCTCTCAGCTCTTGAAACCTTTTGTCGTCATGCCGACCGGCCTGCACCATTTTCATTCCATTCCAAAGCGTGGCTCTTCTACATGTCAGCCCATGTGATGGGCCCTCAGACCTGATGGGCTCCCCCAGGGGCCCCTCTCTCCCCCAGGGGCCCCTCCCTGCCCCAGGGGCCCCCCTCACCCCCACCCGCCTGGCCCCAGAGTGCACGTGGGTCTTTGATCAGTTTGTAGGGTGATGAGGGATTGTGCACATAATACTGCATATATTTAGCACTGTGCATAAGAATGTTAATCTTCACTCTGTGGTCTGCTACTCTGCAGCCTATGGACCACAGTCTGCTACACTACTCTGCAGCCTATGGACCACAAGCATGTGTTTTTGTGACAACAACTCCACTTTAGAGGGTAATCTGTTTTAAATATGACAGCGCCTCAAGAAACAGCTTCCACACGACCGATGGTATCGCACCAGAGTGACACCGTCTCGTTGGGGAAGTAAGTTATGTCCATGCCAAGAAAAATATGCTTTCAGATGCAGTGCAGATCACAGCCTCACCTCAGATGTGAGTCACTGGTTAAAAACACAAGCAATGCCTCATTTATCCTATTTATCATACTTCCCTTTAAAACGAGGTTTACAATGACTTGATCGCCCTTCAGATAGCAAAGAGAACTGATGATGCAGGATGATATTTTCCTGTGCACCTTCGTAGACAGGAGGCAGAACGTTCCCAAGTGTTCATGAGGCAGGAAAGCCTGGAGGATCTGGAGCAGATAGAGCCTTGACCCACATCCCCGTATGATACTTCAGCAGGTGATCTATGAGCTGGCAAACCGCTAACCATCCCATAATATCACGCTAAGGGTGTTTTGGAGAACTCCAAACGGCACCACTATGGAGAGGAACCTGTCCAATCAGCTGCTCTTTCAGGAGTGGCTGTGAAGTGTCTGAACGGGCCTGAGCCCTCATCAGGGGCGAGGATGTGAATGCTATCAGGTTAATGGTCATTAACGCTGCCGAGAGAGACCTGTGCTGATGAAACCTCTCATCTCCAGGTGATAAGAGAGCCGTCTCCAGCCCTCAGGATGTGGAGGAGGAGCCTCACAGCACCGCTGACTGCACTAGTGTTCCAATGCCTCCAAATTCATCACTTATGTTTCAGGGAACTGTGAGTTCACTTGGAAGCAAAACTTAATAAAAAGATATTCATCCATTCATCTCTGGAACTCTGGTCTGGTGGGCACACAGAAGATGGGAATACTGCCACTAACTCATGTACATGAGTCTTCATCTGCTATCACTCTATAAACACTGTAATACTGGCAGAGATACTTTGGCGTTGTGGGTTGGTGATGTGGCAGCTTGTGTGTCTTTAACAGTATAATCCCTAGTGGATCCGGCTGAACACTTGCCTGATACTTTATGAGGGCAACACTTGGCTGATCTCATACTTTATGAGGGCTCCTCGATGCGTCAGGGTGACTGAGCATCTTAACACCTCCTAATCCTGAGCCAGCTCAACTGAAACCATCCTGACAAGAGGAAATGTGATCCCTGTGTATAGGAAGCAGAGTGGCCCTCATGAACATAGCCTGGGGCCTCCTTCTCTCCTCTCCTCCTCCTTCTGCTCTCCTTCTCTCCTCCTCTTTCTGTCCTCCTTTTCTCCTCCTCTTTCCTCTCCGTACCTCCCTCTCCCCTCTCCTGCCTGCCTCTACACCTTCTCCTTCTCTTTTCCCTTCTCTCCCTCTGCTTTTCTCTCCTCCTCCCCTCCACAGAGAGGTCCAGACTCGATGCAGGCTCCTCCTGTCCCAGGTGCTCTCCTGGTGTGAGGGACAGGAGGTAATGGGCTGCAGTCTGTAGTTCTTAACTAAGTGCCATCATTCATATGTTTCAAGGATCAGGGCGTCCACTGCCATCCATGGAGCAGAGCAGACCGGCTCTCCAGGCCCAGTTGTTGGCCTTCAGCTTGTTTGTGTTGAGGTTCCAGGAGACGCTCGGGTTCTGTCTGACTCATCAAGTCGTTCTGTCCTGTATCATCCTTCAATTCCTATCTGGAAGATATAAAACAGTATTATCTTATCTGAACCACAGACAGAAGTTACATTTCTTTGGTTCCAAAAGAACCTCTGTGGCTATGTTTTTGTATTTCTGAGATTTACAAAAATATTATTCGCGATCCGAAAATGTCGTTGTAACTTTTGGAACTTTCCTCTTGTCAAGTAGTCAGCATGTCCTCTGCTGGCCCGGTGATCCAGGCTGCAGCCTTCCTGGAGTCAGCCTTCTAACACCGCGGGCCACAGAACAGTTGACACAAGTGATTAGAAAGCAAGCAGTGAGGAACGGCTCTGGA
>JAXIVH010001436.1:0-10000 GCA_036785325.1 Urophycis tenuis | reverse complement strand
CAGTACAGAGACAGGTCATTAAGGAGCAGGTAGGGGTTAGACAGTACAGAGACAGGTCATTAAGGAGCAGGTAGGGGTTAGACAGTACAGAGACAGGTCATTAAGGAGCAGGTAGGGGTTATACAGTACAGAGACAGGTCATTAAGGAGCAGGTAGGGGTTAGACAGTACAGAGAGAGGTCATTAAGGAGCAGGTAGGGGTTAGACAGTACAGAGACAGGTCATTAAGGAGCAGGTAGGGGTTAGACAGTACATAGAAGGGTCACTAAGAAGCAGGTAGGGGTTAGACAGTACAGAGACAGGTCATTAAGGAGCAGGTAGGGGTTAGACAGTACAGAGACAGGTCATTAAGGAGCAGGTAGGGGTTAGACAGTACATAGAAGGGTCACTAAGAAGCAGGTAGGGGTTAGACAGTACAGAGACAGGTCATTAAGGAGCAGGTAGGGGTTAGACAGTACAGAGACAGGTCATTAAGGGGCAGGTAGGGGTTATACAGTACAGAGACAGGTCATTAAGGGGCAGGTAGGGGTTAGACTGTACAGAGACAGGTCATTAAGGAGCAGGTAGGGGTTATACAGTACAGAGACAGGTCATTAAGGAGCAGGTAGGGGTTAGACAGTACATAGAAGGGTCACTAAGAAGCAGGTAGGGGTTAGACAGTACAGAGACAGGTCATTAAGGAGCAGGTAGGGGTTAGACAGTACAGAGACAGGTCATTAAGGAGCAGGTAGGGGTTAGACAGTACATAGAAGGGTCACTAAGAAGCAGGTAGGGGTTAGACAGTACAGAGACAGGTCATTAAGGAGCAGGTAGGGGTTAGACGGTACATAGACAGGTCATTAAGGAGCAGGTAGGGGTTGGACAGTACAGAGACAGGTCTTTAAGGAGCAGGTAGGGGTTAGACAGTACAGAGACAGGTCATTAAGGAGCAGGTAGGGGTTAGACAGTACAGAGACAGGTCATTAAGGAGCAGGTAGGGGTTAGACGGTACAGAGACAGGTCATTAAGGAGCAGGTAGGGGTTAGACAGTACAGACAGGTCTTTAAGGAGCAGGTAGGTGTTAGACAGTACAGAGACAGGTCATTAAGGAGCAGGTAGGGGTTAGACAGTACAGAGACAGGTCATTAAGGAGCAGGTAGGGGTTAGACAGTACAGAGACAGGTCATTAAGGAGCAGATAGGGGTTAGACAGTACAGAGACAGGTCAATAAGGAGCAGGTAGGCGTTAGACAGTACAGAGACAGGTCATTTAGGAGCAGGTAGGGGTTAGACTGTACAGAGACAGGTCATTAAGGAGCAGGTAGGGGTTAGACAGTACAGACAGGTATTTAAGGAGCAGGTAGGGGTTATACAGTACAGAGACAGGTCATTAAGGAGCAGGTAGGGGTTAGACAGTACATAGAAGGGTCACTAAGAAGCAGGTAGGGGTTAGACAGTACAGAGACAGGTCATTAAGGAGCAGGTAGGGGTTAAACAGTACAGAGACAGGTCATTAAGGAGCAGGTAGGGGTTAGACAGTACATAGAAGGGTCACTAAGAAGCAGGTAGGGGTTAGACAGTACAGAGACAGGTCATTAAGGAGCAGGTAGGGGTTAGACGGTACATAGACAGGTCATTAAGGAGCAGGTAGGGGTTGGACAGTACAGAGACAGGTCTTTAAGGAGCAGGTAGGGGTTAGACAGTACAGAGACAGGTCATTAAGGAGCAGGTAGGGGTTAGACAGTACAGAGACAGGTCATTAAGGAGCAGGTAGGGGTTAGACGGTACAGAGACAGGTCATTAAGGAGCAGGTAGGGGTTAGACAGTACAGACAGGTCTTTAAGGAGCAGGTAGGTGTTAGACAGTACAGAGACAGGTCATTAAGGAGCAGGTAGGGGTTAGACAGTACAGAGACAGGTCATTAAGGAGCAGGTAGGGGTTAGACAGTACAGAGACAGGTCATTAAGGAGCAGATAGGGGTTAGACAGTACAGAGACAGGTCAATAAGGAGCAGGTAGGCGTTAGACAGTACAGAGACAGGTCATTTAGGAGCAGGTAGGGGTTAGACTGTACAGAGACAGGTCATTAAGGAGCAGGTAGGGGTTAGACAGTACAGACAGGTCTTTAAGGAGCAGGTAGGGGTTAGACAGTACAGACACAGGTCATTAGGGAGCAGGTAGAGGTTAGAGAGTACAGAGACAGGTCATTAAGGAGCAGGGAGGGGTTAGACAGTACAGAGACAGGTCATTATGGAGCAGGTAGGGGTTAGACTGTACAGAGACAGGTCATTAAGGAGCAGGTAGGGGTTAGACAGTACAGACAGGTCTTTAAGGAGCAGGTAGGGGTTAGACAGTACAGAGACAGGTCATTAAGGAGCAGATAGGGGTTAGACAGTACAGAGACATGTCATTAAGGAGCAGGTAGGGGTTAGACAGTACAGAGACAGCTCCTTAAGGAGCAGGTAGGGGTTAGACAGTACAGAGACAGTTCCTTAAGGAGCAGGTAGGGGTTAGACAGTATAGAGACAGTTCCTTAAGGAGCAGGTAGGGGTTAGACTGTACAGACACAGGTCATTAAGGAGCAGGTAGGGGTTAGACAGTACAGAGACAGGTCATTAAGGAGCAGATAGGGGTTAGACAGTACAGAGACATGTCATTAAGGAGCAGGTAGGGGTTAGACAGTACAGAGACAGGTCATTAAGGAGCAGGTAGGGGTTAGACAGTACAGACAGGTCTTTAAGGAGCAGGTAGGGGTTAGACAGTACAGAGACAGTTCCTTAAGGAGCAGGTAGGGGTTAGACAGTACAGAGACAGTTCCTTAAGGAGCAGGTAGGGGTTAGACAGTACAGAGACAGGTCATTAAGGAGCAGGTAGGGGTTAGACAGTACAGAGACAGTTCCTTAAGGAGCAGGTAGGGGTTAGACAGTACAGAGACAGGTCATTAAGGAGCAGGTAGGGGTTAGACAGTACAGAGACATGTCATTAAGGAGCAGGTAGGGGTTAGACAGTACAGAGACAGGTCATTAAGGAGCAGGTAGGGGTTAGACAGTACAGACAGGTCTTTAAGGAGAAGGTAGGGGTTAGACAGTACAGAGACAGTTCCTTAAGGAGCAGGTAGGGGTTAGACAGTACAGAGACAGTTCCTTAAGGAGCAGGTAGGGGTTAGACAGTACAGAGACAGGTCATTAAGGAGCAGGTAGGGGTTAGACAGTACAGAGACAGTTCCTTAAGGAGCAGGTAGGGGTTAGACAGTACAGACACAGGTCATTAAGGAGCAGTCCAATACCCTGAGCACTGCCACCCCTAATCCTAACCCCAACTCACTGTCCAACACGCCCTCCTGGCGGCCTGGCCTCATGCAGCGCTGCAGTCTGGTCCGGTTGAGTCTGGTTCAGCTGTGGAGCTGTAATCTCAAATGCTCATGACCGGTGCAGCTGCATTATTGTTAGCATAACGATGACACTAAAGAAACAAGCTACACAGCACACACACACTGCCTCAGCATCGTGTGTTTCAGTGTTCAAATGTTTCAGTTTGAGGTCAGTTGTCTTCAACTGTTGTTTGTTTCCTCTTCTTGGGATCGCGTCAGGTGGGTGAAGTGGGCAAGGGGGTGAGGGGGTGAGGTTGGTGAGGGGTTGAGGTGGGTGAGGTGGGTGAGGGGGTGAGGTGGGTGAGTTGGGTGAGGGGTTGAGGTGGGTGAGGTGGGTGAGGTGGGTGAGGTGGGTGAGGTGGGTGAGGGGGTGAGGGGGTGAGGTGGTGAGGTGGGTGAGGTGGGTGAGGGGGTGAGGTGGGTGAGGGGAGTCTGGAGGAATCTGGAGGAATTGATTCCAGACAGATCTCGGGTGCTCATGTTGTCATCAATATTTAAGTGTTGGTAAACGAGTGGTTTTTAAGAGCTGTTTAGTCTCCATTTTGACCTTTAGAGTCTCCTCTTGAGGAGATGGGGTGGATGAAGATGAACACTCATCAATAAAAGCTTAGAAGTCTGTCTTCCTTTCCTTCCTTTCTCTGAGTGGAAGACTGAACCCAGAGGCCATCTGCTGTTTGCTCTCCTAAACTTGACCCCTACGGACGACCCCTGACCTACGGGTTCTTCAGAGCATTTTAAAACACTGATGTACACATCAGTGTGTGTGTGTGTGTGTGTGTGTGTGTAGTTTTTTTGACTCATGTTATTGTAATGGCTGATGTACTTTCTGTTGTGACACTCACATTCCCTGCCATGTTGTCTCTGATCTGGAGACAAGATGGAGGACAGAAACAGCCACTGGGTACCTGGCGCCCAGTTACCCAGGATGCACTGCGGTGGACTCCTCTTCTAGAAGGATGTTTGCAGGGCGTCGCGCCGCCAGCCAGCTTTTAATTAAACTGAAGAACGCTTCTCTTTCCTCCCGTTCACAAAGACAGCAATCATTTATCCTCTTTTTAATATTGTTTCAGACGAGGAAGATGAGGGCTCATTATGAATACACTTATTTGAATTTTCGT
Organism: Urophycis tenuis; assembly: GCA_036785325.1. Lineage (NCBI taxonomy): Eukaryota > Metazoa > Chordata > Actinopteri > Gadiformes > Phycidae > Urophycis > Urophycis tenuis. Next base: position 5,536 of record JAXIVH010001436.1, on the reverse strand, counting down.
CCTGTGGGAGACCTATGGGCTAGTGATTTAAAAATGTATTTTATTTTGATTTGGAATAGTTTTTGATGACTTGTGTTCATGAATAACGTGAAGGAAACAGAGCAGTGAAGGAGCAGGAATCTTCTGAACAGAGAGCACTCTGAAGGAAGGAGAAGCTCTTTGACCTTCTCTAACCAGTCACCACCAGTTCATGAACACAACATCTGAGCGAAGAAGTCACACCACCAAACGTGTGTTTGTGTGTGAGGGGGTGAACAGTATTTTAACACAGCATCCCTGCTCCACACCCCAGACATTGTGTGTTAGGGTTCCCAGCAGCAGAGTGGGGTATCTATCTTCCTCTGTCTGGGGTCCTCTGCTCATCGATAGATACATGCTGCAGCTATTGATCCCGCTGGTGTTTGGTGTGCCGGAGGCTCTATCGAGTTTCCACACAACTGCTCAGTCTGCTGGCCGAGCGACTCGCCCCCAGGCCTTCTGTCACTGGGCCGGGCCGCTCTGGGGGAACCACGTGTTGAAATGCATCTGACTCCTTGCAGATGCAAGGAGCGTGCAGGCACACGGGCCGCGCTCCAGTGTGCCTGCAGCGCTGAGAGGCAGCAGCCAGGCCCGTTTGTGGTGCGACTGGTCAGGATCAGGGTCAGGATCAGGGTCAGGATCAGGGTCAGGATCAGGGTCAGGGTCCCCCCGCCTGAAGCCCCCCTCTTGACCGGCCGCGTGCACACAGCGACCTGAGAGGATGTGGTGCGGCGGGCCGCCCCGCCGGGCCCAGCCCCGCCTACCGCCACGCTACTTAGCGCTGATGGTTAGCTGGCGGCGCCGGAGACAGCTCCGCCTGCCGTAATGGCCGCCGGGTTCCCGGGGAGCCGGCGATGAGGAGCGGGGGGCCGGACCGCAGGGCGCTATCGACACATAACCGTTAAACCCCGCAGATGAGCCTGGCATCCATTCCTGGATCAGAACATTCCTCAAAAGGAACACACACGAGCCTCGCGGGAAATAAACGCCGACCGAGCTAATGATGCAAACGGCTTAATGTGGTGGCAACATTACCCAGAGTTCTCCCCGGCACGCGGCACCCGGCCTGCTGCGTGATGTCAGGCGGCCCGAGCTCACGCCGCGCGGGTAGTGGCTCCTGGGCCGGCAGACAGACAGACAGACAGACAGAGAGACAGACAAACAGAGGGCCGGCAAGCCCCGCCTCCAATCACAGCTCAGGGACCATGCGGGGCGTTCACCAAATGACCTTCTTGTTGAGACTGCTTTTATATTCCCTCCCTCTCCTCCCTCTCCTCCCTCTCCCCCTCTCCTCCCCCTCTCTCTTCTATCCATCATGTCCTCCAACACCTCTCCAGCTGCAAAGGAACTGATGTTTTTGTTATCGTTGTTTTGCTGTTGTGTTGTGTGAAAATGACCGAAACTAACCTGACCACAACTAACTCACTAACTGAATAACCTTCTGGACCTCTCATGACCAATCCTGAGAGAGGAGCACGTTTTCCAACAGCTTCACAGGATGACTATATTCTGGCCAGTAGAGCAGCACTGATGCTGACCAGTGGAACATCTGTTTTCGTGTCATTGATGCTGTCTGCTGTGAATCAGGCGTTTAGTAGTTTAGTTGATGTTCTGGTGAAGTCCATTCAGGAAAACCTTCTGTTTGCTCTATCCCTGTATGTGGTGGTCACCTCCCAGAACACCCTGCTGCCCGGTCTAGACCCTTTCCACCAGACCCTCTCCACCAGACCCTCTCCACCAGACCCGGGGCTCTCTAATTGATTATGGGAATGATGAAGCGTGATTGGAGATAGTGGTGCATCTCCAAAAGTCTTCCCCGGGGAAACATCTTCCCCACCTCCTGCCACCAGTCGTCTCAGTAACGCTATCCCTCGTCCCATTGATCTAGCACTTAGCCCAACTGTCCCCCGCGAACCCTTAGCATGCTGGAGCTCTGCCAGCACTCCAGGCGTCAACGCACCAATCAATGGCAGGAACTTTGGAAACGTGGTGAATGTGGCAGCGGGAGGGGCGGGCCTTCAGGGTGTGGGTTACAGTAAGTATCGTGGAGCTGGGACCGAGTAATGCTGTTGTTTGTTTTTGATTGGAGCGCAGGGACGCGGGCAGAAAGATTAGCTCATTATCTGCGGTTGTTATGCGAGTGTTAACTACGCTAGCCCCCAACCCATCATGATGGCACCATGGGCTCCATCCAAGCATTTAGCTAGTTGGTGATCCATCCAAACGATGACATTTAGAGGCTCTGTGAGCTGAAACACTAATCTCCCCCCACTCTGGAGCTTCTCCTCGCTCTGGTTTCAGACACCAATCTCTTCCTGGGGATACTTTGCCCTTAAACTTCTGTTGTTCTCTGTGGAAAGTTTGCAGCGTTAATTTCTGGACAGTCTGTTTAATGAGCCTCTGGAGACCGGGTGGGACTGGGGAGCAGATGGTCCAGGAGACCCTAGACCTGAGAACCTTCTGGAGAGAGAGTGGTCCTGATGTTTCCTGACTTACTAAGTTGGGCTGTCATTTGACCCCTTGACCCCATGAAACCAAACTTGTGCTGGATTGATAGATAGAGGGCCACAGTTGATCCACTCAATAAAGAAATGTACGCTGGCCCTACGGGACTTAAGTTAGTTTAAGTTAAGTTAAGTTAAGTTAAGTTTAAAAACAATAGTTAAAATAGGAATTATTAGATGGACAGATTGGTAGGGCTCACTGCTAAACAGGTTGTATACTCTGAATGTGGACTGTTAAACGGTGTATGATGTGTACATCTGAACTGTAGAAACATCAGAGGAAGCTGTGTCCTCCTTGTCAGGAGTGTGTAGCGGAGGGCTAGAAAAAGATGCTCACTAGGATTAAGTTGGGCGCCAGGCAGGGGCACAAGACAGCCTGCCATTTATTCTTCAAACACAAACAAAAGGATAAAGCAGAGACAACTATTCACAGAATCCAGCTAGCTCAAAGCCCACAGAAGGTAATCAACCCAACAAAACACGGATCGAAGAAATGTATGGAAATAAAAGGTTAAGGGTAGGAGAATAACGGAACAAAGGTAACAGGACAATAACTCATCTTAATAAAAAACAATCATGAATGTCACAGTATTTGTAGCACCACCAGACGCTGGCTCACACCGCTATGTTTAGCAAGGCTCAGGCTTCTGGAGGTTCACAGGCTGACGTTCCCCTGGACCATTGGGCTGTGAACAATGTCTGTAGTCAGTGTCATGGTCACCATGTCAGGACGTCAAGTATGATGTCATGCGTATGATGTCATGGCGTCCTGTATGATGTCATGCGTATGATGTCATGGCGTCCTGTATGATGTCATGCCTATGATGTCATGGCGTCCTGTATGATGTCAAGGCGTCCTGTATGATGTCATGCGTATGATGTCATGGCGTCCTGTATGATGTCATGCGCATGATGTCAAGGCGTCCTGTATGATGTCATGCGTATGATGTCATGGCGTCCTGTATGATGTCATGCGCATGATGTCAAGGCGTCCTGTATGATGTCATGCATATGATGTCATGCGTGTGATGTCATGGCGTCCTGTATGATGTCATGCGTATAATGTCATGGCGTCCTGTATGATGTCATGCCTGGTGGTGCAGAGGTCGCACTGTGAGCTCATGTTTGTGATGTCATGCATAAGATGCCACAGTCGTGATTTCATTCGATGTTCTCTCTGTCTTCTCTTCTGTTGTTAATTAGTCCTCCATCTTGGGCTATTATTCCTCTGGTTTCTATGTTTAAATTAGTTAAATTCCTCCAGCTAATATATTTAGCTGGCGGGAAGTGCTGCTGTTTAATCCTATATCATTAGCCGTTAGCGTTATTGGAAACAGTATTAGCACTGGCATGGAGCGCCCGCCATCTACCTCCCACCTGGTCTAAAATTGGAGTGTGTAATTGTGTCATCAAGGCCTCATTCATTTACCTAACAATATCTGCTCTATTCTGATAATGAAATCCATTCCTCAGACCAGCCTCCACCTGTGGAAGCAGGACGCTCCTGAGCCACGTAGCTCGCAGCATAGCGCGCAGCGTAGCATACAGCATTGACTGGTGTGTAGCATAGCTCACTGAGTAGTGTGTAGCATAGCTCGTTGAGTAGCGTGTAGCGTAGGTCACTGAGTAACGCATAGTGTAGCTCACTGAGTAGCACGTAGCATAGGTCACTGAGTAGCGCATAACGTAGCTCACTGAGTAGCATTTAGCGTAGCTCGTTGAGTAGCATGTAGCATAGCTCACTGAGTAGCGTGTAGCCTAGCTCGTTGAGGAGAGCGTCACATAGCTCACTCAGTAGCGTGTAGCGTAGCTCATTGAGTAGCATGTAGCATAGCTCACTGAGTAGCATGTAGCGTAGCTCATTGAGTAGCATGTAGCATAGCTCACTGAGTAGCATGTAGCATAGCTCATTGAGTAGCATGTAGTATAGCTCACTGAGTAGCATGTAGCGTAGCTCGTTGAGTAGCACCAGAGAGGCTACTCATGCTGTGCTGTTTAGTCAGCATCATGGACACGTTTTAATTACGCATTTATATGAAAAGTATTATTAATGATAATGATAATATCATGATGCTATCATAACAATACAACAACTATGTTCATAATCATCATCATTATAATGACTATTATTATTTCTATTATTAATATCACTGTGATCACTTGATCACAGCGAATCACATCTGATTTAAAGCTGGTGAAGATTTGAGTCGTAAATAGAGCAGAAGATCCTCCCTCCCTCCTTCCCTCCTTCCCTCCCTCCCTCCCTCCCTCCCTCCTTCCCTCCCTCCCTCCCTCCCTCTCTCCCTCCCTCCCTCCCGCCCTCCCTCTCTCCCTCCCTCCCTCCCTCCCTGTGTCTCTCCTCCAGTGACAGGTGACACTCACCTCTGACTGACAGGTGAGATGGAACCAATCAGAAAGCGAGGCCCTAAAAGGTCAGAAATGAGCCTGAAGTGACCCACTCTAAAGGGGTCAGGGGTCACCCATGGATAGCCCAGCAGTGTCCACAACATGGTACACTCCACAGTAGCTCTTACTTTGAGGAGCAGGAGGTCAGAGGTCAACCTGATGCTGTCAGGCTAAACTGGTTCAGATCATGTTATATAACTCCTATAGGCCGAATAGCAGTTATGGATAATAGCTATTAACTGAGCAGATAATATAGGGGTCAAAGTTCAAATGTGGGTCTGGAAAACCACATCAGTTTAAGAACATTAAATTAAACTGTATAAAGAGACACTGATTCTAATTGATTGACTATATGAGACTTTATAAACAGGTTTTAAATATATTTTGCACTATTTTTTGCACTATTCAATTTTCCATTTTTTCAACGCACTACCTCACTTTTTCGTACTTTTCTGTGTTTCTGTGTTTTTGTCTGTACGGTGTCCGTTTGTCTGTTTGTTTGTCCATTGTTTATTTTGCACCGCAGGTCTGAGAGGACTGCAATTTCATCTGTGCTATATGCCTGCCATGTAGCACATTTGACAATAAAGATACTTGAATCTTGAATC
>JAXIVH010001435.1:0-22500 GCA_036785325.1 Urophycis tenuis | reverse complement strand
TCCTAACCGAAAAAATAAACTTCTTGGAATTGAACTGAATTTTGAGTCAATACCGGGGCAGAGTAGCCCAACGGTGTGCAGAGGTTTGACTCTCAGACTAAAGGGTTTCTGAGATCAAACCCTCAATGTTCGATGACCGGCCTGTAGACATCCTTCAGCAAGTAGAATTATATATTTCTTTTTTAAAGATCACATTTAGTATTTGTCACATTTCCCTTCACCGAGTTCATTATGCATTAGCGTAAATGGCTCTCTGGGCTTTAGTGTTTTGGGGGTAAAACGGGGTAGATCTAAATAACACCACACAAGACCTCAACCCTGGAAGAGAAATATTAGACAATACAAAATGGTTTTAACCCAAACCGCCAAAACAAACAAAAAAATGAAAACTTAAAAAAAAATTGCCACCTGGCCTAAAATCTCACAATTCGAAAAGTGAATTGAAAGGATTTTGTCTTTGACCCTTGACCCCACTGTCCTCTGCATCGCAATGCATCGGCTGTAGGGTCAAGGGTCGAGCCTTGGCGAGCAGAGACTCAGAGACTCACAGAGAGAGAGAGAGAAACTCGTCTCACATAACGACCCATACATGAGATGCATCACACTTTCACTCCCGCTCCTTGGGTTATTAATATTTCTTCTCTTCTTGGCACTTCAAATCCCCCTTTGATTGTGTGTTGACTTGGGCAGCGCTTGAGCAAACTCCCGCGGTTAGGAGGATAAACGCAGATCTAACCAGGGGAAGAGTAAAACCCACCCACCCCTGAAAAACCTTGTTGGTTCGTTGTTTAAAATAACACAGATGGTCGGGGAGATGGCAGAGGAGGGGAAGGTTTATCCCCTTCAGATGAATAGATGAACGTGCGGACGTCAAGAAGTCGGTGTGTGTGTGTGTGTGTGTGTGTGTGTGTGTGTGTGTGTGTGTGTGTGTGTGTGTGTGTGTGTGTGTGTGTGTGTGTGTGTGTGTGTGTGTGTGTGTGTCTGTGTGTGTGTCTGTGTGTGTGTGTTTGTGTGTGTCTGTGTGTGTCTGTGTGTGTCTGTGTGTGTCTCTGTGTGTGTCTGTGTGTGTGTGTTTTTCTGTGTCTGTGTGTGTGTGTGTGTGTGTCTGTGTGTGTGTTTGTGTCTGTGTGTGTGTGTGTGTGTCTGTGTGTCGTGTGTGTGTGTGTGTCTGTGTGTGTCTGTGTGTGTGTGTGTGTTTGTCTGTGTGTGTGTGTGTGTGTGTGTGTGTGTGTGTGTGTGTGTGTGTGTGTGTGTGTGTGTGTGTGTGTGTGTGTGTGTGTGTGTGTGTGTGTGTGTGTGTGTGTGTGTGTGTGTGTGTGTATGTGTCTGTGTGGGGGGGGGGGCAGACACCTACACACACACACACACACTACTCCCGCCGCACCCCCCCCCATCTCTAATCTGCGCCCCACAAATACAGGCGGGGATTCGGGACCCCGGCGAGCACGGCCTGATAACCGACTGAGTGCGAGGAACTCATCAACGACACGCACGCTCGCCAGCGCGGGGATGACTGATGGCGGCGTGGGGCCGGGTTCGACTGGCGTCTGCCCGGGGAGCGCCGGGGATGCGGGCGCTAACACGCGAGAGACGCGCTACGCCGGCACCGGGGACCCGGGATGAAGCGGGACGACGGCAGAAGGCGTTGGCGGGCATCGCCGGTCCTTCTCGGGTCGCACGGCAACCAGCGCTCGGGGCCGGTGAACACAGAGGTCGACCGAAAACAAGCGACAGGGTCGCCGTGTCACTCGGCGGCCAGATCCCATCGGGGGGGGGGGGGGCCTGCGATCAGAACAACAATCCCGAATCGAATGAAGGCTGGGGATTGAACGGCGATTACCTCCCAGGAAGCGATGCAAAAGCAGATGGTGAAAACACATTGGGCCGAGCACACTCGTTCCATCCATCATTTCCTGCATTTCGCCAATTGATTGCCGTTCCTCTTTCTGGCGCTGGCCATAGCACACGTTCTACGACTAAATGACCAACACCTCGTGGTTAGAAGGGAGAATTGGAGGACTCTGAACTCCCACTTGATATTAATAAGTATCACAGAATGTAGTATTGAACCCTTCTCTCCTGAAAAACACCGGGCCCAGAGGTACCTGGTCGTAGCGATGGACGCGTTCCGTGTACCGACTGGTGCAGAACTGCAGAACTCCGAAAAAGCAGGGAGGAGCTGGCAGCCTCGTCCTCATGGTCTTCACCAGCACATCGGGCAGTGGCACACCCTGGGCAGCCATGGGTCCTTAAGGAAGGGATTGAGAAAAAATTAAACCGTCCATCTCCATCAAGCAACGGGGGGTTCGACATGTGGACAGTTGGAGGAGGAGGAGGGGGGGGATCAAGGGGATCGAACCGCCGACCTTACGGTTAGTGGACGACCCGCTCTGTCCACCTGCTCTACCCACTGAGCTACTGCTGCCACCCTGGGTATCTTAACCACGGTGTATATCACAGTGGAAGGCATGCCACCCTTGGGAGGAACTGGGGTACAGCAAAAGAAGGGGGGGGGTTGCAGAACCTGAGAGGGCCCGAACTGCCCTGGCGTCAACCGGAACTGTACGCCATGGCCGACAGTTCATACAGTGATTTGACGGCCGACATCTTAAGTATCTGTATCTGTGCACCGAGGCGACTATGAATTCTATAGTAAAAAAAAATCAAATAAATAGTAAAAAAAAAATCAATAGTAAAAAAACAACAAATAAATGCTCGTAATAATACATGTAAAATACATGAGTTAAATGGGATAACGCCTGTTTGCAGCTCCCACCAGGACTGGTTCTTGTCCTTAACTTCTGGCAGGCCATTCTGGCACCAGTCTCCTCTGGCGCCATGGCAACGAGACGACATTCGTCCTCAAATTGTTTAACACCTATTACCCGAGCGCACGTGGTTGTGTGCGTGTGTGTGCATGCGCACGTGTTAGAAAAAGATAGAGATAGGGCATGGGAAGTGAAAAAGGTAACCCTTAAAGAGAGGAAGTAGAGAGGAGAGGCCGTGTGATTTAAAAAGTAGTGAGGAGAGAGAGGGAGAGAGAGAGAGAGAGACAGAGAGGGAGATGAAGAGATGGGGAGATAGGTGTGTGCAGGGCATTGATGTCTGCTCTGCCGTCCTCTAATCCTGCCTGTGAAGGAGAAGCAGAAAAAGGTCAGTGGGGGGATGTCTGAGAACCAGAAGACCAGAAGAGACGTTTGAGCCATTTGGACCATGACCTATAACACAGAGTCAATGCCCACCCACCCTAAATCATGATGTCGCACGCAGGGGGGAAATGCCACCATCGTCATATCAAGAGCATAATGAGTCCAGAGTGTGTGTGTGTGTGTGTGTGTGTGTGTGTGTGTGTGCATGAGCACTATCACTCCTGTATTATGGGACTTTTTGTGTCAATGAGATGTCAATGAATGCCAATAAGCATTATTATTGGCTTTAGTCACACATGGCCATGATTAGCTCCAAAATGGATGTCCTTCCTGGATGTTTTTCTTGTTTGCTTGCATGAATGTGTCGTTGAGTTGTGAGTTGACCCTGACACGCACACACACACACACACACACACACACACACACACACACACACACACACACACACAGACACACACACACACAACCAGACACACACACACACACAGACACACACACACACACACACACAGACACAGACACACACACACACACACACACACACACACACACACACACACACACACACACACACACACACACACACACACACGCCGCACGCTCCGAAGCGCACAAAGGTGGGTCGCCGTCTCCGCGACAACGCGCTGCACTAAATAGGCCATCGCTGTGGACAGCCTGAGCAGAGTGGACCCATGCATCGCTCTGCGCAGGCGTCCTGTTACTTACGCCGCAGCTGCAAAACACTCCCTCGGGTGGAGGAGGGAAGGAGGGAGGGAGGGAGGGCGGGCGGCGGGGGGAGTGAGCTGGAGGGGGGAGAGTTCTCAGTTTTACCGGGAGAGGGGAAAATAAACCTGAAAATGTAGATCTAAAAAAACGGCCGAATTGGACTTGGGTCGGCCTCCATTGTTGAATCTTCCCATGTGGGTGGGGAGGTGGTGGTGGTGGTGGTGGGGGTGTGTGGTGGTGTGTGTGGGGGGGGTGGTGGTGGTGTGGTGGTGGTGGTGGTGGGGGGGGGGGGGGGGGGGGTGGGTGGTGGTTGTGGTGGTGGTGATGGTGGTGGTGTGGTGGTGGAGGGGGGGGGGGGGTGGTTGTGGTGGTGGTGTGGTGGTGGTGTGGTGGACTGGTGGTGTGGTGGTGGTGTGGTGGTGTGGTGGTGGTGTGGTGGTGGTGGTGGTGGTGGTGATGGGGGGGGGGGGAGGGGAGGATGAAGGTGGAGGAGGAGGAGGTGGTGTTGGGGCAGCCAGTCCCACGCTGTGAGGAGGCCTGGTGACGCAGTTTTTCTAATCTGCACGTAGTAGGACAATGTGTGTGTGTGTGTGTGTGAAGGAGGTCTGTTTCAATAGCTTTATTCAATAGCAATAGCTCAATGGAACATGTGGGCAAAACACAATGGTTGTGCACGTCATGAGACCTAATTAGCAGATTCCAGTGATTCATTAATTCATTCATTTTATGTGCAAACCGAGTGTAAACACTCAGTACTAATTATCCATCACTTGTTTATGCTGTGTGTACATACACACGCACACACACACACACACACACACACACACGTGCGTACACACACACACACACACACACACACACGTGCGTACACACACACACACACACACACACACACACACACACACACACACACACACACGTGCGTACACACACACACACACACACACACACACACACACACACTGGTATGTATTGCAAGGTCACCATCCCTTAGCCGGTGCACATGATGTGTACACTATACAAAAGGCGTGCACAAGTAACTTTAGTTAAGGCAGTCATATGCATTAAATAGTTAAACCGTAAGTTAACAGTTAACCAATAGTCTAGTAATCATATACTAGCCGTGTTCATGTTCATTAATGGTGTTCATGTTAACTAAGGAATCGACTGACTCATTATTTAATGGACATTATTAACCAGACTTGGGTTAACACTAACCCACAAACCCTAAACCCTACAAGTATTACATTAACCAATGTGAATTAATGGTTAATTAATCTACCCTCATTGTAAAGCATTACAGGTGATGTCTACCATAGATACTAAGAAAACCCTAATTCCCAGCTGGAAAGGTACCGCGTTTGATCCCCCCAATGTCAGCAGCCTAACCTGTGGGCATCCCTGCACTAGTTGAGTGAGAGTCTGTGTGTGTGTGTGTGTGTGTGTGTGTGTGTGTGTGTGTGTGTGCTGTGTGTGTGTGTGTGTGTGTGTGTGTCTCGAGGGCAGGAGCTGACCAAACCGTGTGGTATCACACCTATATAACAGGGTGATACCACATGTGATATCACACCCATTTAACAGGGTATGTTACAGGTGCAGGATGGTGCCGTGGTCAGGGCGTTTGACGCCCAGCCCAATGGGTCTGGGTTCGAACCCCGCTGTACGCAGACTAATCAAAGGCCTCCTTCAGCAAGATGCCCCCTACCTGCTCTTTATCATTAAAGAGCAGGTAGGGGGCATATATGTAAAACTAATTTGCAGTTCATTTGGATAAAAGGTGCCTTGCCCAAGGGGCCACAGAATAGATTAAGAGACCATTCAACCAAGGGGTCTTCAACCTGAAAAAGCTGTTAAACATTATAATGAATACTCTCTACCCACTCATTACTTCAGAAAATTCTGTGAAGCAAAGCAATCAAAAGTCAACAGGATTTTTTTTTTTTCCTGGCAAAGGAAATTGAAGGGAAGTTTTCGGCTGGGAGTCAAACACGTGGCCTATGAAACGGTTCCCTTCCAGTGGCTCCACTGCCCAGCAGCGTGAAAAACCCCCCGCAACAAACGTGTTTCGAACCTCAGCCGTGCACCTTAGAACTAGGGCGGGTCACTGGGAGGGACCAGCCCCTTCCTTAAGACACTCTGAAGCCCTATCGCTAAAGCTAGATAGCTAGCTTAGGTCTGCCTAGCCTTAGTGTGCCTAGCCTAGTATGTCAAGGACCGGATTACCTTTTGTTGGGCCTACGCAGAAAGTGGCCTGCAACAATCTGCCCACAGCCTTCTCTCCCACCAGCACCTGGCCTTCTCCTGGGCAGCGTTGCAGGGCAGCGTCGCCGGGGCGCTGCCTTTGCCTCGGGTGCGCTGATTGACAGGCTCAACCAAGGGCACGACCGGAGCCGTGAAGGGGGAAGGGGAGGAGTCTGCTGGCAAGAGGAAATGGAAGGGATGAAAAGTAAGACAGATTGGCGTCATCCGAGACACTGCTGACGCACAGGTGCCAATCTGAAATGTATGCTGTTTCGAAGGCCCATCACTTATGCCCACTGCCCATTGGTCTGCTGTGTTGGCTTTTGTCATTTCCACTCCCTCTCCCCCCCCCCGACCCTTTTTCTCGCTCCAACCATAACACAAACATTCTCAGCCAAACCCATTCCCCTTCCCGGCTGAGGATTGGCCAGCCTTTTGCTCTCACCCCATTCCCTCCCTCTTGTCATTTTAACTAGCTTTTCTCATTCTAATATGCTTCTAATTCCCACCATAGCGTGCTCATTACCACCCTGATCTCATTCCCACCCATGCATGCTCGGTACCACCGTCATCTCATACCCATCATGGCGTGTTGCCTCCCATTGTTATGCGTGCCACCCTCTCCTAATCTCGATCCAATATTAATTCTGACCATAGCATTCTCATTCCCACCCCTCTGGTTCACCCCCACCATGGTTTCTCATTCACATACTTTGTGTCATGAAACTTTGTCCGATTAATTTCCGGCATAACAGTAGAGAGGTGAACTGGCTAGGACCTCCAGCTCGGGAAATGCTAATACATTCCAGGATTATTCCCCCGCCACCAGGATTGTTTTTGCTCTGCACCTTTTCAGTTTTCTCCGCAGCATTTTATAAAAACGTTTTCACAGGTCGATTCTAAACCATTTGTCATCATCACTTTTTGGGGCAGGACCGTCGAGTGGTTAGTGTGGTCGAATCCCAGGTGATCTGGCTCAGGATTCGAACACCAATGTCCTCAGTCTACCTGTAGGCATGCTTGAGTAACGATACTCCTGCTCCTAATGACATGAATCCAAAAGGAAATCACTGGGCTGTGTCGTTAAGAGACACAGAAAAGCCATCCTGGTGATTTATTAGTTATCTTATGAAATCATCTTAGTTTTTCCTTCAACTTTTTTTTTTTTTTGCTGTTGTTGAGCTTGAGGTGGGGAGGCATAACAAGACAGTAGCAGTGTGTGATAATTAGTAATAGTCTATCTCGGCGTCTCTGTGAGTTCACAAAGGCCAGCCTTCCCTGAAATGTCAACCACAGTCTCCGGGGTGCGTACACACACACAGACACACACACACACACACACACACACACACACACACACACACACACACACACACACACACACACACACACACACACACACACACACACACACACACACACACACACACACACACACAGCTAACAAGGGCATACAGAAGAAGACAGCTCACTTTATGTCACACGGTCTCAACTGATGACTACATTGACTGAAGAAAACCAACAAAACAACAGTGATTATTATCCCTGGAGTCCGTATAGAAAAAAAGGGGCATGTTAACAGATGTACCATAGTCATGCTAAGATGTACCAAAGCTCAACGTTTATGATGGTGTAAACGGTTCCATAGAAGTCAATGTATAAAATGTATCAATGGTATATATCATATATAAAATAACACTGGGACTGAGAATCTGAGAGCTTCCAAATCAACACTACACACTTGGTTGTTTTTTAAAGTATGGAAATTCCAAGTACACACTGTGTCAGGGGGACTGAAAATGAAAGTGGCACATTTCACCAGAAGGGTAGATTATGTCGCAGAGAATCACAAATTATAGCCAAGAATCAACCCCCAACCCCAGCTCACAAAATCTCTCTCATCGTTTCCAGTGAAATCACTCAAAGTTCCCCTCCACGACAAATGATATCCAGGGACACACTCAAAAGCCCTGCAGCGTTTGTTCTCCTCCTATGCTTACTATTTTCTAGTCTGTCATTCTGTAGACTCCTTCATCCACGGCGACTAACAGTGACTTCACATACACGAACCACAAAAATGCTGAGAAAAGGTTAAAGGACACTTGGGCTCAAAGACGCCCCTGAACGCTGCTCCTTCGGTGTGGGTTAGGCTGCGGGCAGTTCGTCGAGTTGAACCTGCCGACTTTTGCAGGTCGGAGTCCAGCACCCCTAGCCGTGACACTAAAACCACCCTTCTCATAATCAAACTCTGCTCATATTCTGCTCTCATTTTCAGCCCGCTGTGGGTTCTGCCGTTGCCTTGAGACACCGTCTATAAATATAGTTGTCAATTTTTTTTCCCCTTATTTTTTTTTTCTTCGGTTGGTATGCCAGAACAGCCTGTCATTTACAGATTTGCGCGTGGGTTGTTATTTGACAATCTCGGCTGTGCTGCTGACACAGGCGGTTGCAGATGTTGCAAATGTAGAAAGCTGCCAAAAAGTCTTTTTTTTTTTCTTTTTTTAAATGAACTCGATCCGTGTTGAGGGTTGTCGAGGCTTGCTAACTTGCTAGAGGTTGCAGAGTTTTGTTAACAAACTAACCAAAAGATAATGATAAGGAGAGGTATTTTGGGGGACTGTACACGTGTACTTTCTGATGACAAGCAAGAACCTTGGCATGAACCTTTGCATAGCAAATGTTGAAAATCAGAAAATCTAACCTCAATTAAACAACAATGCCGATGTGGGGGATCAGACCAGCGTGAACTTTGCCTGCCCCAATCTGACTTTCTCAAACGAATGCGTAATATTACGATTAAAAAAAAGACACAGTTTACGTTCGTAACGTTGTTTTGTAATTTTGACGCATCCCATCAGTAACGGACGTTAAGTGAAGCGAGAGAATGTCGCAATGGTTTCATCACCCACACCGCCGTTGACCTTTAGCAAACCCATAATTACGGGGAACAAAGCTGTGCACACACTTCAAGACGGCGCCCCACACACGCACACACACCGCAATTCAGTCGAAATCAGATCGAGCGCGTCTCATCACGATTCAACAACAACAGCCTCTCATCGCCCCTCCACGTCATTCTGCCGCCAAACACCGACAAATAATGCACCTTTTTTTTTATTTTACCCGTTCAAAGCACCGCACTCTCTCCACGTCACTCCACTTGACAGGTGGAAATTAGGCTTTGTTCTGTTCATCACAGAGAGAGAGAGAGAGAGAGGGAGAGAGAGAGAGAGAGAGAGAGAGAGAGAGAGAGAGAGAGAGAGAGGGGGAGAGAAGAGGGGAGAAAGAGGAGGAGAGAGAGAGGGGGAGAGAAAAAGCGTAAGTGGGAAGAGAGGAGTAAGGAAGGCGGAGGGAGGGAGAGAGAGAGAGAGAGAGCGTGAGAGTGTTACAGAGAGAGACGGAGCAAATGAGTCGGAGAGGGCGAGCGAGAGACAGCGTCGGGGTTGCGAGTCCCGCGGCGTTTGTATTCTGAAAGTTGAAGCTGAAGTTGAAGTTGAAGCCGAAAGAGAGTCGTTCATTATTTCATTTCTTCACTGGGTTTCTCTCTGATGAAGTGGAGCAGCATCATAGATACGGTCCACAGATAGCAACAGGCAAACAGTGGAGCCAGGTTTGGGCTTAAGTAACTCCTCAGTCTAAAGCAAGATGCTAGACTCCAGTCTTTTTGTAACTGTGGTTCTGCAAAATAAGTCAGTAATGGAAGAGTGTGGGTCAAGCTGAGGAGATATAAGGGAGAGGTAGACTAAATGGTCCGCATTTACATAGGGCTTTCCTAGCCAGCGGATACTCAAAGCGCCGTAGAACTATCACACACACCAACGGAGGTGTCAACCACACAAGGCAACCGCCAGCTCACTGGGAGCTGTTAGGTGCCTTGCTCAGGGGCACCTCGACACTCAGCTCAGAGCACCCGGGGATCGAAGTAGCAACCTTTCGGTTGCCAGTCAACCCACTCCACCACCACTACCGCAGACTCACTCTATCTCTCCAAAAGGGAGGAGAGCTGCAAGGGGATGTTACTGTCATCTAGGATTTACAGTCCTGAACGATGTTCAGCACCACACACTCTAGTGGACACGCACACACACACACACACACACACACACACACACACACACACACACACACACACACACAGACTCACCGATTTCAGGTTGCGGCGTCTTACATATCTCGCCGAAGGGGGTCTTGCAGCTGTTGGTGTATTTGCAGACAGCGCAGTCCCATGACTCTCTCCTGCCCGTTGCTGCAGCCGCCGAAGCCTGCTGCTGCTCCAGGGCCCAGGCAGCAGCAACAGAAACATTTTCGGGTTTGGGTTTGAGTAGGACGCATAGCTACACAGGTGATGGTTTGATAGAGCGATGTGCGAAACAGATTGAGAGGAAGATGGATGAATGGAGGACGCGTGAATCAATTGGGAGGAGGGGAGGTCACTCACGCGTTTTAAGATGGGGAGGAGGCGAGAGGATGTGTCCTCAGGATGTGTCCTCAGGATGTGTCCTCAGGTGTCTTCAGGATGTGTCCTCAGGTGTCCTCAGGATGTGTCCTCAGGTGTCTTCAGGATGTGTCCTCAGGATGTGTCCTCAGGTGTCTTCAGGATGTGTCCTCAGGATGTGTCCTCAAGTCTCTTCAGGATGTGTCCTCAGGATGTGTCTTCAGGATGTGTCCTCAGGCGTCTTCAGGATGTTTCCTCAGGTGTCCTCAGGATGTGTCCTCAGGTGTCTTCAGGATGTGTCCTCAGGTGTCCTCAGGATGTGTCCTCAGGTGTCTTCAGGATGTGTCCTCAGGTGTCCTCAGGATGTGTCCTCAGGTGTCTTCAGGATGTGTCCTCAGGATGTGTCCTCAGGTGTCTTCAGGATGTGTCCTCAGGTGTCCTCAGGATGTGTCCTCAGGTGTCTTCAGGATGTGTCCTCAGGTGTCTTCAGGATGTGTCCTCAGGTGTCTTCAGGATGTGTCCTCAGGATGTGTCCTCAGGTGTCTTCAGGATGTGTCCTCAGGATGTGTCCTCAGGTGTCTTCAGGATGTGTCCTCAGGTGTCTTCAGGATGTGTCCTCAGGATGTGTCCTCAGGTGTCTTCAGGATGTGTCCTCAGGATGTGTCCTCAGGTGTCTTCAGGATGTGTCCTCAGGATGTGTCCTCAGGTGTCTTCAGGATGTGTCCTCAGGTGTCTTCAGGATGTGTCCTCAGGTGTCTTCAGGATGTGTCCTCAGGATGTGTCCTCAGGTGTCTTCAGGATGTGTCCTCAGGATGTGTCCTCAGGTGTCTTCAGGATGTGTCCTCAGGATGTGTCCTCAGGTGTCTTCAGGATGTGTCCTCAGGATGTGTCCTCAGGTGTCTTCAGGATGTGTCCTCAGGTGTCTTCAGGATGTGTCCTCAGGATGTGTCCTCAGGTGTCTTCAGGATGTGTCCTCAGGATGTGTCCTCAGGTGTCTTCAGGATGTGTCCTCAGGTGTCTTCAGGATGTGTCCTCAGGTGTCTTCAGGATGTGTCCTCAGGTGAGGGCAGCACCAGCAACTCGCTATGTGTGTCCACGGAGTGGCAAAGTTGAGGACATCCCACTTGCTGCTCAGCTGGTTGACTGTCACCGTCGCCTGTCGGCCGACGGCAGGTCATAGGTCACCGGAGTGACTCGGGTGTTTCTCATGGTTTTGTTGTGTTTTTTTTCTTACAGGCACAATGCACTCATGGTACGCCCACTCTGTTGCACATTACCTCAGAACTGTGAACACAATCAGTATATATTAAATATATTCAAATATTATGCACAATATCACACTATTCCTTTCTTGTGGGCCCTGGGCTAAGTGTGAGGAACCCTTTTGTCATCGCTGGTGTACTCAACTAGCTCTGCAATTGCTTGATTGATTGTATTATATTTTCACAAAAGTACTGGATTTTGTTGTATGTACTTGACAAACCAACCAACCCAACAACCACCCACTCACCCACTCACCCACCACCAACCCACCGAGACATGCGTCACCAACATAAATTGGCATAAGGGCACAATCCTTGCCTTGAGAGCCTGTCTTTGCGCGTGACCACCTTGCGGTGGGGGCATCGCCCACATGACGGTGTCGGAGGTCCCCTTGGCGGCGAGGCGGTGCACATGCACGCCGGAAGGGGAAGGTCTCCCCCGATGCGGAGGGCGCGGTCCTCCGCCTGCTTCGCCTGCCCGGAGTTCCACTGGTAGCTTGGTGAACACCACGTGGCTCGCTGCACTGAACATCACGCCCTGGGGGGGGGGGGGGTTGGGGGGGGGGGTTGAGGGGGGGGCAGGCACAAGGGTTAAGGCCAGGAC
The DNA here is from genome assembly GCA_036785325.1 of Urophycis tenuis. Classification (NCBI taxonomy): domain Eukaryota; kingdom Metazoa; phylum Chordata; class Actinopteri; order Gadiformes; family Phycidae; genus Urophycis; species Urophycis tenuis. The sequence continues at coordinate 10,083 of JAXIVH010001435.1, read as the reverse complement.
ACAGAGCCAGACACGGAGACGGCAGCGCTGTGCGCCTTCGCCAGTGCGACTTCTACAGGGTGTCAATCCTGGAGGCGGTGCTCCATTGTTGACATTTCTTAATTCGGTTGTATTGAGTGCTGGTGGGTGGAAGCGGTTCTTGTGTTTGTCTGCGACTGCCCTTTATGATTTGGCTTTGGCACATAATGACATGAATGCATTAATAAAACGAAGACTGGTATAGACGCGGAGATGGTGACATAGATGGATAGGTCTGGAGGAATGGATAGATGGAGAGAGATGCAGCTAGATAGACAGATGCAGATATGGAAAAATGTACGGCTAGACAGACCTGGAGGAATGGATGGATAGACAGAGAGACAGATATTAGTGAGACAGATCTGGAAGAATGGATGGATAGGCAGAGAGACAGATATTAGTGAGACAGATCCGGGAGAATGGATGGATAGGCAGAGAGACAGATATTAGTGAGACAGATCTGGGAGAATGGATGGATAGACAGAGAGACAGATATTAGTGAGACAGATCTGGGAGAATGGATGGATAGGCAGAGACAGATATTAGTGAGACAGATCTGGGAGAATGGATGGATAGGCAGAGAGACAGATATTAGTGAGACAGATCTGGGAGAATGGATGGATAGGCAGAGAGACAGATATTAGTGAGACAGATCTGGGAGAATGGATGGATAGGCAGAGAGACAGATATTAGTGAGACAGATCTGGAAGAATGGATGGATAGGCAGAGAGACAGATATTAGTGAGACAGATCCGGGAGAATGGATGGATAGGCAGAGAGACAGATATTAGTGAGACAGATCTGGGAGAATGGATGGATAGACAGAGAGACAGATATTAGTGAGACAGATCTGGGAGAATGGATGGATAGGCAGAGACAGATATTAGTGAGACAGATCTGGGAGAATGGATGGATAGGCAGAGAGACAGATATTAGTGAGACAGATCTGGGAGAATGGATGGATAGGCAGAGAGACAGATATTAGTGAGACAGATCTGGGAGAATGGATGGATAGGCAGAGAGACAGATATTAGTGAGACAGATCTGGGAGAATGGATGGATAGGCAGAGAGACAGATATTAGTGAGACAGATCTGGGAGAATGGATGGATAGGCAGAGAGACAGATATTAGTGAGACAGATCTGGGAGAATGGATGGATAGGCAGAGAGACAGATATTAGTGAGACAGATCTGGGAGAGTGGATGGATGGACAGACAGATGGAGAGACAGAGATACACAGATAGACAGACAGACATTGGTTGTAGATAGCTCTAGAAGAACGGCTGGATGGATGGATGAGGGGACAGAGGGAGGGTTGAGGAGAGGAGGAGTGAGCAGGCACCTGACCAGCCGCCTCCATGCTCAGCACTGCCATGCGTACGCCCGGGTCCCTCTGGAACTTGTGCAGCAGGTGGTCCGACTTTGGGAGTGAGACACTGCCGTCGATGAGGATGTAGGCCACCTGGGGGGCGACACGGCGAGACGCACTTCACTGGTCCATGGACCATCAATTCTGTCAGGCGGCGGACACCCCTACCCAACAGTGACCTACAGCAACCTACAGACATACAGTGACCTACAGACGGTGACCTACAGAGACCTACAGGTACCTAAAGTGACCTAAAGGGGCCTACAGGGACATACAGTGACCTACAGAGACATACACAGACCTACAGATACCTACAGTGACCTACAGAGCCCTAAAGTGACCTACAGTGACCTACAGAGACATACACAGACCTACAGATACCTACAGTGACCTACAGAGCCCTAAAGTGACCTACAGTGACCTACAGAGACATACAGAGACCTACACAGCCCTACAGATACCTACCGTGACCTACAGATAACTAAAGTGACCTACAGTGACCTACAGAGACATACACAGACCTACAGATACCTACAGTGACCTACAGAGCCCTAAAGTGACCTACAGTGACCTACAGAGACATACAGAGACCTACACAGCCCTACAGATACCTACAGTGACCTACAGATAACTAAAGTGACCTACAGTGACCTACAGAGACCTACACAGCCCTACAGATACCTACAGTGACCTACAGATACCTAAAGTGACCTACAGTGACCTACAGAGACATACAGAGACCTACACAGCCCTACAGATACCTACAGTGACCTACAGATAACTAAAGTGACCTACAGTGACCTACAGAGACCTACACAGCCCTACAGATACCTACAGTGACCTACAGATAACTAAAGTGACCTACAGTGACCTACAGAGACATACAGAGACCTACACAGCCCTACAGATACCTACAGTGACCTACAGATAACTAAAGTGACCTACAGTGACCTACAGTGACCTACAGAGACCTACACAGCCCTACAGATACCTACAGTGACCTACAGATAACTAAAGTGACCTACAGTGACCTACAGAGACCTACACAGCCCTACAGATACCTACAGTGACCTACAGATAACTAAAGTGACCTACAGTGACCTACAGTGACCTACAGAGACCTACACAGCCCTACAGATACCTACAGTGACCTACAGATAACTAAAGTGACCTACAGTGACCTACAGAGACCTACACAGCCCTACAGATACCTACAGTGACCTACAGATAACTAAAGTGACCTACAGTGACCTACAGTGACCTACAGAGACCTACACAGCCCTACAGATACCTACCGTGACCTACAGATAACTAAAGTGACCTACAGTGACCTACAGAGACCTACACAGCCCTACAGATACCTACAGTGACCTACAGATAACTAAAGTGACCTACAGTGACCTACAGAGACCTACACAGCCCTACAGATACCTACAGTGACCTACAGATAACTAAAGTGACCTACAGTGACCTACAGAGACATACAGAGACCTACACAGCCCTACAGATACCTACAGTGACCTACAGATAACTAAAGTGACCTACAGTGACCTACAGTGACCTACAGAGACCTACACAGCCCTACAGATACCTACAGTGACCTACAGATAACTAAAGTGACCTACAGTGACCTACAGAGACCTACACAGCCCTACAGATACCTACAGTGACCTACAGATAACTAAAGTGACCTACAGTGACCTACAGTGACCTACAGAGACCTACACAGCCCTACAGATACCTACAGTGACCTACAGATAACTAAAGTGACCTACAGTGACCTACAGAGACCTACACAGCCCTACAGATACCTACAGTGACCTACAGATAACTAAAGTGACCTACAGTGACCTACAGTGACCTACAGAGACCTACACAGCCCTACAGATACCTACCGTGACCTACAGATAACTAAAGTGACCTACAGTGACCTACAGAGACCTACACAGCCCTACAGATACCTACAGTGACCTACAGATAACTAAAGTGACCTACAGTGACCTACAGAGACATACAGAGACCTACACAGCCCTACAGATACCTACAGTGACCTACAGAGACCTCAGAGCCCAGTCATTGAGGGGCAGGTTAGGGGGGCTAGGGCCTTGATCCCCACAGGTTGGACCACGGACATTCGAGATCGAACCCAGAACGTCACAGCTGGGAGTCAAGCTCCCAACCCCCACCCCCTCTGAGTCTTACGACACAGCGATATAACCATCGAGGAAGAAGGGAAAATGCCCTCATGCTTCACACAAGATGGAGAGTTCAGCAAAATGTCGAGTTCCCGCTGACGTGTTCTTAGGAAGCGGCCGACTCACTCGAGAGGTGAGGAGGGGGGGGGGGGGGGGGGGGGGGGGGCGGGGGGATGCAAACAAAAGAAAATGCATTGCAAGTCAAGTCTTCACGGCAGCCAGGCGCTGTGGGGACACACAGACCAGACTGGGCTCTGCCCGGGTGCTGATGCCACCAACCTCCCGTGATAGTGGGGGAGAAAACAATTCAGCAAAACCGAAATGGCACCTAGGAGAGAAAAAAAAGAAAAACAAAACAGTTATAAATCAAGAAACCAAACACAAGAGTCGGGTCTCTTGCTCTTGTAAAAAGCGTAGTGTAATTTGGCCAATGATGCGTATAACCACGGATATAAAATATCTGAAATTATCGCACGGTCACTGTGCAAATCCTATTTTGTGGCTTGACGCATTAGGTTTTTAAATAGATTTGTGTCCAGGAGTTTTTATCTGCTCGCGGCAAAACATTTTGTAGTTTGCAGGGAATTGATCCTGCGAGAAGTCTGTGCCGCGCCGCCATTTCCGTGCTTGGTCAGAAACTGGAAACGTTCTTTTCCCTTTTTTTCGCCGTTAGATTCGATTTTGTACTGGTCGTAAATCTTCAAACGCCGTCTTTATGGGCTGCGATGGGCCCCCGAGCGCTGGTGAATCTGTTCAGAACGGAGCGCGGTTGCCTAGCGACTGCACAACAGATGTCATCACCTGTCAAGCCCGGGCTTCACGGCAAGAAATCTCGCCGCGCCGCTCGCTAGCTAGCTAGCAAGCTGTGGCCAGGTAGCTGGATGCAAGGCGAGCGACACACACACACACCGGCACCGACAAAGACGGACGGACATCTGCGCGGTGTTGCCTTCAGCTTCACCCTGATTGGATGGGGACTAATTGACACGCATGTGAGCCATTCCAGGCTGAATCCAGCGGGGACAGGACACTCGACAATCCTACGATTTACATTATCTAGCTTGTCTAAGCCTGCTGAAAATAATGCACATTTGAGTTTTTCCTTGATGTACACTGCCTGGTATCACTCCAACTAGACATGTTCGGAGTAAACGAACATAGAGCCTCAAAGTCCTCACCATGAGACCCTTAGCTCGACACTTTTATTTAAAATAGAAACCGAAAGGGAAAAAAAAGAAAAATCACATTTTCCGTTAATTGGTGGGTGTGAATGGGGAGAGGGGGAAGCGGGGGGAGGGGAAAGGGGGGAGTGTGTCTTCGTTGTGGAAGGTGTTCGCCGCATAGCGAGGCGTTACATCGACAATCAGCCAACACTTGGCGACCCCTGTGACACAACTCGATGAACACGTGGGCACACACATGCACACCCACACACGTATGCACACTCACACACACACAGACTTCACGGCAGCTTTGCCGACTGGGACGAGAAGGCTACAGCGCTGGTGAGGGTAGTGAACAGAGCGCCTTGAGAGGAGAGCAGGTTAGAATCTAAAACTCAGCAGAGCTCCAAAGTCAACATTTTTCTCTGATGGAGGAGTTGTTAAAAATAAAAAATTAAAGACAACCCCCACCCACAAAAAACAAAACAAAAAAAAAAACAGCAAGATTTCCACATTTGGACAAACAAAACTCCTACATGTTCAAAACGTCTGGAGCATAATACAAACATGACGATGAGGATGATTTGGTATTTTGTCGCTAAAGAGAGAACTTGGCCTCGATAAGTTGGCGTTCTGAGCTGAGACTGGAACAACTCAAAGGAGGAACTTCACTTCCATCCAGTCACTTGACAGCTTGTTTTTTTTACAGATACCCTAAACCACACACTAACACACACACACACACACACACACACACACACACACACACACACCCAACAAACACAATCCACTATCCCTGGGGTTAACTGCTGACAGGGTTTGGTCTGTAGCACCCACTCGAGAGTAGTAGAGAGAGAGAGAGAGAGAGAGAGAGAGAGAGAGAGAGAGAGAGAGAGAGAGAGAGAGAGAGAGAGAGAGAGAGAGGGCAGAGAAGAGGGGAAGAGAGCAACATTAAGAAACATAACAGCATCAAAACATCCCCTCCCTCTCGTGTTGCATTCAGACACTTATGATTGGTGATGATTGGTCAGCAAGGAGCAGGGAGCAGTAAAAAAAAAAATCTTAAATTAGATCATACAGAGGCAGGCACAGTAAACTAGATAGCTTCTCACAGAACATTTTACAACAATAATTGAATCCTACCTACATCCCTTACCTTTCATCTCACCCCCACCAAAGAAAGAAACTAGACCGGTAACCAGGGTAACCGTTGACTAATGGGGTGGACAGAAATTTTGCCACTCAGACACATAGGATATATTTCACGCAGACACACAGGATATATATTTCACAGCAGGGCGAAATATACCACGTGACTAAATTTGCTTTTCTCACGGCAAAAACAGGTGAAATAGGAATGAGCGGGAGAAGCCACTAATCCAACTATTAGCGCTGCATGCAGGGTGATTAAAAGAAACAGGGTCTCTTTTATTGTTATAACAAAAATTAGACAAGTATAACATCCTAAATTATTTTGATGTGGGGCCGGGAGACAGCATCGTTAAATACAGCGTGAAAAGTTACCGTTTCAGAATGAAATGTTTTTTTTTTTTTATAAATGATTAAATGAAACTTTAGTTTTAGCGACTAAACAGAACAGCTAATTAAAGCAGAGAAAATCCCGCTGAAATTGAGGTTCACAACTTAAGGTGTTACCTCCCTCGACTGAAACAGTGTTTTTTTTGTGTTTCTGACTGATGTTATTACAGCAGGAACTAAAGTTATTAGTCAAGTAATTAGTTATTAGACAATTAAGGGTGAATAATTAATGTGAACTAATGTGAATTAATGGTGAACTAATGTAGTCTTATTAGGGGGTCCTATGAAATCCACGGGAACCTTGTTGTATCTTTCAGTATTATACTTATTTTATTTGTATTTTTCTCTGGCAAATTCAGCCGCCTCACATCCGTAATAACGACTCTCTCCCTCTTTTCATAACAAAACTCAAAACCCACCTGTTTAAAATTGTTTACTCACTTCACCACTCTAACACTCCCTCTTTCTGCACAGTTTTATTCATTTGCTCTTATTATTTATTAATTTTTTTATGCTTTAATGCACTTGCACTGTTCAACAACGCACTACCTCACTTTTTTTCATACTTGTACTTTTCTGTGTTTCTGTATTGTCTGTACAATGTCAGTCTGTTAGTCTAATTGTCAATTTTGATCATTTTGCACCGCAGGTCTGAGAGGACTGCAATTTCATCTGTGCTATATGCCTGCCATGTAGCACACCTGACAATAAAGTTACTTGCTTCTAAATAAAATATATTATTATTATTTTTTTTATTTATATCTCAGAAACTACATGCTGAAAAGTTGTACTGGCAGGCTTGCAGAACTTTTAAAATGAGTACGGATGCAAAGGATGGCCCACATTCGCCCATTGGTGGCGCTAAATTAAGCGCCTGAATTTCAAAACTGCAACAGGATCTGTACACAAGATTAGTTTTTGATGATGATTTTGAGACGTTGACTTTCGATAAACATGCCTTTATGGCATATGCTGTTTTGCTGCACCCATCCTACTCAATGTTTTCTTATGTTTATGGCATGCCAATGCTACCATTTACCATAACTACCAAGGTCACCATTGTGCAAAGAGTGAGGACTCCTCCTTCTCAAAACATGGCCAGCAGGTGTCAGTTCGGCACCTGCTGGCCGATAGGTGCATGTGCCTCAGTGTGTGTGGTGGCAATGCTAAGCAATGTTCGGATACAAGCAACATACTGCTTGAATCCGACCAACAACCATGCGCCGTGTGAGCTACGCACAAAATCAAATGCGGTCTACTTTGACGTATGCATTCAGCCATGCCCACCATGCTGGCTGCACCAAGCAGGACCCCGTATCATTGCTTGCAATTATTTGTAAAGTGTTACCGACGCCCCTGTGCCCCGGTAAATCAAAGGAGCAGACCCCAAATTTGGGTCAATCAACGTGATTCACAGTCATCTTCTTTTAGGTAGGGCTGCTAAGGCTGCCTACGGACATCGGTGTTTGAACCTAGAACCTTTCACCTGGGAGTCAAACGCCCTAGCTACGAGACTAGGTTTTTGCTATCCTAAATCATCTGGCCCCTCTAGTCACTTACAGATGTTTTAATCTAAGTTATTTGACAGTGTATTCAGAGACATGCCATTAAAGGGTGACTTTTCATCATCATCGTCATCATCACTAATGACTAATGACAGCAATGTGGACAATTTTGGAGCTCAATATACGTCCTCTAAAAGTGCTAGCTATTGAGACTGACAGGCTCAGATTGTTATTATTAAGTGTCTGCCACTTTGAAGGGATACAGATAAAAAAAAATACATAAAACCTTTTGTTCTCACCTTCCACTTGATCCGGTCTGCGTTATTGTGTCTGACCAAGTCTCACTCAAGGAGAAGTCTCACTCTGAAATCTTGTTGTGGTAGGACACGTCTATTGTTATTTAAATATCAAGCTTCCCACACACAAATCGTTCACACAAACACCAAGATGCCCTTTCTGTCCAACACAGGAACCTCTTGTAGCCACCTGTCCAACTCTTCCTGCAACAACTCAACCCTTCTCCGCTCTGCCTTGAGTGAGGCTTGGCTACACAATTACAAAATTGATCCGATCAAGCAAAAGGTAAAGGAAAAAAAAGTGTGATTTCTCTGTAGGGATCATTTGGGGCGATGCTGCCCCCAAAGGATTACATTGCAGCCCGTTTTGCGGATTACAGCTGCAGCCTTCCCGCTCAATACTGGACCAATTTAAAAATTGTCCGCTTAGACCTATAATAATTGGAAAATAGGGTGCAATAGGGCGAAAAGAGACAGGTAGGGGCTGGGGGTGGTCATCGTGGAGGTGGATGGTGGTGTTGAGGTTGGTGAGGTCTGGTGGTGGTGGTATAGGGGATGGTGGGGCTAGTGGTGGTGGTATAGGGGTTTGGTGGGGCTAGTGGTGGTGGTATAGGGGTTGGTGGGGCTAGTGGTGGTGGTATAGGGGTTGGTGGGGCTAGTGGTGGAGGTATAATTATTGGGACCTTGTGGTCTTTATGTGTCATTCCCATGTGACATGGGTACGAAATTCGTTCTCTGCATTTGACCCATCCTATTGTACATAGGAGCAGTGGGCTGCTATGATCAGCGCCCGGGGAGCAAGTTGGGGTTCAAGGTTCAGTGTCTTGCTCAAGGAAACTTCAACATGCAGACAGTTTTGGAAGTGGGGGATCACAGGGATCGAACCCCCAACCCTACGGTTAGTGGACGACCACTAACCACGCCGCTCTACCCACTGAGCTACTGCCGGGGTTGGGGGGACTAGTGGTGGTGGTATAGGGGTTGGTGGGGCTAGTGGTGGTGGTATAGGGTTGGTGGGGCTAGTGGTGGTTGTATATTGGCTGGTGGTGGAGGTATTTTCAAGTTCAAGTTCAAGTTCAAGTATCTTTATTGTCAAATGTGCTACATGGCAGGCATATAGCACAGATGAAATTGCAGTCCTCTCAGACTGCGGTGGTAAAATAAACAATGGACAAACAAAGTAGACAACAGACATCGTACAGACAAACATAGAAACACAGAAACACAGAAAGTACAAGATAGGTATAGGGGCTGGTGGTGGAGGAGGTGTTACCTTGGCTTTGGTGAGGACCTCTGTGTAGGCCTGCACCATGGTGTGGTGGTGGGCAAACACTAGGAACTTCTGCTTCTCCTTCACCGCCCCTGCCTGGAGAAGTACACACACACACACACACACACACACACACACACACACACACACACACACACACACACGTGTGTAAGCGGTCAAGCACACACATAGGTACACATCCCACACACACATTAACATGATCACTCACACACCTCAATGGAATCAGTGAGTCTATTATTCGCAGTCTACATCTGTAATTAACTTCCTATTGGATGGCATGTGGGCCAGGACATAGAGAGAGAGAGAGAGAGAGAGAGAGAGAGAGAGAGAGAGAGAGAGAGAGAGAGAGAGAGAGAGAGAGAGAGAGAGAGAGAGAGAGAGAGAGAGAGAGAGAGAGAGAGAGAGAGAGAGAGAGAGAGAGAGAGGCAGATAGCGAAAGCAGGTCAATAATTTGCCATCAGGAGACATCAGGGTGGAATTTTTTCAAATCAGACGATTACTTCGCTGCTGCTTTTCAGGTCAACAGCTTTTGACCTACAATCTATATTTTTTCAAAGTTTTAAAGTTTAAAAAAAAAAAAAGGACTGATTGAATGCTGACGAGTAAGCCAAGCGAGCCACATACATTAGTCCATTCATTTGTATTTTTATCTTGCTTTTTTTTTTGTAATGATGTAATGCAACTCTTTGTGCTAGTCTCCCAGAAG
>JAXIVH010001434.1:22500-23702 GCA_036785325.1 Urophycis tenuis | reverse complement strand
TTTTAATCTCCATCAAGGGGCTCCTGGGTCATTAGTGGCACCTGAAGTGAGGTGGAGGTGGAGGGAGGTGGTGGAGGTGCAGGTGGAGCCGCTGGTGATGGTGGAGGTGGAGGTGAAGGAGGTGGGGGAGGTGGAAGTGAAGGAGGTGCGGGAGGTGAAGGTGGTGATGGAGGAGGTGGAGGAGGTGGTTGTGATGGTGGAGGAGGTGGTGGTGATGGAGGAGGTGGAGGAGTAGGTAGTGGTGATGGTGGAGGTGGAGGAGGTGGTGGAGGTGGAGGAGGTGGTTGTGATGGTGGAGGTGGAGGTGGTGAAACTGCCCTTCAATGTAAAATACGCGGGCTGCTCCTGTGAAACAAACCCAAACCCTGCGTGTGAAGACAGTGAAACATATCTAACGAGCGGTTCTGCCACAGAACCGGCCGGGCCCCACACCGGGCCGGCCCGAACCCGGGCGGGTCGCTCAGCACCGAGTCCACATCTACAACCCGTGTGTCCCACTCGGAGCCCGTCGTTCAACTACATGCTGGTAGGCTACAGGCACCTTACTCTCCCCCCCCTCCCTCCCTCCCTCCCTCCCTCCCTCCCTCCCACACACACCCCCGCCCACCGTCCCCCGGGGACACAATGAACACATTGAGGAGGATGTGTGTCCACACAAGCATCCTCCTTTGTTGAACAGGAGGGTGACTGTGTGCATTTCTGCGCGCACACACACGTGTCTTTATGTGAGGACGGATAAAGGGACAAATGTGTTTGTGTTGGATCTAACAAGTGTTTGTGTGTGTGTGTGCGTGTGTGTCCTCGTGTGCAAATGTGTGTGCGTGCGTGCGAGCGACTGTCTGTCTGTCTGTCTGTACGTATGTGGGTCTGTCTGTCTTTGTGTGTCTGTCTTTGTTTTTGTGTGTGTGTGTGTGTGTGTGATTGTGTGTCTGTCTGTCTTTGTGTGTGTGTGCGTGAGTGTGTGTCTGTCTGTCTTTGTGTGTGTGTGTGTTTGTGTGTGTCTGTCTGTCTTTGTGTGTGTGTGTGTGTTTGTGTGTGTCTGTCTGTCTTGTGTGTGTGTGTGTCTGTGTCTGTGTGTGTGTGTGTGTGTGTGTGTGTGTGTGTGTGTTTAGTAGAGGGATGGATGAGGGCTGCCTGCGTCATACGTTCGCCATGTGAGTCACACGCTCTCCCTTCAAGACGTGAGTAACGTCTTCACCCCC
>JAXIVH010001434.1:2500-17500 GCA_036785325.1 Urophycis tenuis | reverse complement strand
CCCACCACGTACAGGACGCCCCCGGCAGGACGCCACACCCCGCCCCCAGGCGGGCCACCGCCATGGGGCACACGAAGGACCAGCGGTTGGAGTCTGGATCCCACCTGCCCCGGGGACACCAGAGACAGAGAGAGAGAGACGCCTGAAGACCCGGGTTCTGCCGGTCCTAGTGTGGCCCCCGGGGACACCAGAGAGAGAGAGACCCGGGTTCTGCCGGTCGGTCCCGGTGTGGCCCCGGGGACACCAGAGAGAGGCCTGGAGACCCGGGTTCTGCCGGTCCCGGTGCACAAACACGCATGACAGAAAGCAATATATAAACAGAGCCGCTCTCGGGCCACTAGTAAGGTGTCACGGTGGTTCACCTCCCGCACGGGTTTGATCCCCAGGGTCTTGCCGTCGCCCCTTGAGCAGGACGCCCTAAAGAGGAGTGTCTGAGTTCACAGCGAGAGAACAGCGACTGCTAAACAGAGTCTGTATGTAAACACCAGTCACTCTCCTTCCACTTCTGCTCCAAACCTCTTCATGTCACAGCCGACTCCTGCCACCCTGGACGTCTCAGTCCTGAGCCTCCGTCACCAGAGGACCTGCCCTCACAAAGCCTCAAGGTGCAACGTAGCGCGTGGCGCCTTCAGCGAGGGCTGGACCACCTCTCAGAAACCCCTCCATCGGAACGCGCGTGTCGGCAACCAAAAAAAAACACGCCAACATCAATGGAACCCTGCGCGGCGAGGATGAGAGCGTGGAGGAACACGGAGGAACCTCCTCAGAGCACCGGGGTCCTCTCTGAGAGGAGCAGCGCTAAGCTAGCGACCACACTGATCATCTGTTGACGTAGACACGACTACACCATGCTAACAGGACAGTGGAGCTGCTGGGCGGGACGGACAGACAGACAAGCAGGCAGACACGCAGACAGACAGACATGCAGATGGAAAACAAAGGAGACAGAGAGAGAGAGAGAGAGAGGAGAGAGAGAGAGAGAGAGAGAGAGAGACAGAGACAGAGAGAGAGAGAGAGACAGAGAGAGAGAGAGAAAGGCAGAGCGTGACAGACAGAGATAGCTTGAGACAGACAGACAGACAGACAGACAGAGAGACAGACAAGCAGACGAGTCGATCGATTCAGAAAGACAAACGTCCGCTAAATGCAAAGTCAGCGCCAAGAGGAAACCCACAAAAGTAAAGAGTTTGTGTAATGCTCTGAAAACCCCAAAAGAGCTGCCAAGCAGTCGCATTTAAGACCAGAAGAGACTAATGCAATGGATCGATGGTGTTTGGGAGACTGCAGGGAAGGGCGAGGGGACGAAGACGTGGGAAGTGCTGCAGCTGTGTGTGTTGGCCTCAGTGTCAGTGATCCTCTGCAGCTACACAGAGAACACCCACACAGGCACCGCTACAGAACAATGAGTGACAGGTTAGCATGACAACAGAGAGAGAGAGAGAGAAGAGAGAGAGAGAGAGAGAGAGAGAGAGAGAGAGAGAGAGAGAGAGAGAGAGAGAGAGAGAGAAAGAGAAAGAGAAAGAGAGGGAGAGGGAGAGGGAGAGGGAGTGAGAGAGAGAGAGAGAGAGAGAAAGAGAGTGAGAGAGAGCGACAGAGAGAGAGCGACAGAGAGAGTGAGAGAGAGCGACAGAGAGAGAGAGAGAGAGAGAGAGCGACAGAGAGAGTGAGAGAGAGCGACAGAGAGAGAGAGAGAGAGAGAGAGGGAGAGAGTGAGAGAGAGCGACAGAGAGAAAGAGAGAGATAGAGGGAGAGAGAGCAAAAGAGTGAGAGTGTTAGGGAGAGGGAGAGGGCGAGGGAGAGAATGAGAGGTATGGACGGGGGGGTGAGGCAGGGAGGGAGTGGTAGTGTGTGTGTGTGTGTGTGTGTGTGTGTGTATGTGTGTGTGTGTGTATGTGTGTGTGTGTGTACATGCGTGTGTGTGCGTGTGGGTGCGTGTGTGTGTGTGCGTGTGTGCGTGCGTGCGTGCGTGCGTGTGTGTGGGTAGGGGAGGGGGGGAGAGGGGACTTGTATTTCTGCCATGTCATGATGATGACCAGCATTAGGGAAAGGGCTGGCATTTCTTCTCGTTAAGGTGCACACCTTCCAAACGGCCCCTTCCTGATTCCTTCCAAGCAGCACACCGACCGCCGGGAAGGCCCGCCAGCAGCCCGGCGGACAGACAGCACTCCTGACCGCCGCGTCTCAGCGTGCGTCCAGCCACGACGAGACCACCACACACGCGGCCCCACCTCAGCCGGCCGGGCGGCGCTCTGTCAGCCCGACCGGAGCCTGCCCCTCAGGGTGCACCGGCCCTGCACTGCACCCTGGAGGTCATTCACCTCCACGCGGCCGTCGCCTCACGCGCCACAACCTTTTATTGGCCCCTTAGGGGTCATATGGACGAGACACGGGGCGATACGCTACCCAAGTGGGACACGTCACCGGGACGAAAGGTGTCAGCTAACGGAGCTCAGGTAAGTCACAGTCTGATGAGTTATCTAAAGGGGCATTTAAGTAAAGGGGGCATTTAGCAGACGCTTTTGTCCAAAGCGACTTACAATCAGTACATTTGTGGGGTTCGACATGTGGACAGTTGGAGGAGGAGGAGGGGGATCAAGGGGATCGACCGCTGACCCTACAGTTAGTGGACGTCCCGCTTTGTCCACCCTACTCTACCCACTGAGCTATATCTTCTGGTGACTTGAGATTCGCCTTCGATGAATGCGATCTGCACGCTGGTACGACCGTGCCACTGACGACGTGACGAAACGACGGAAAAACCCCAGACCTCTTTCCCCCCGCCTTCACGCTCTTCCTGTTTCTGTGAGGCTTACGTAATGCCGTCGTGTTCCAGCGTTGTCCACGGCAAGTGTGGAGATGACGAGAAGTTCACGACAGAGTCTGCTGGCCGAAGGGAAAGTAAAGCTCTCTAAAGGACGCTTGAGGGGAGAGGGCGAGCAACACGAAGGAACCAGCGAGTAAGTCAGCTAGATAGCTAGATTTTGAAAGTATCGAAAAACTCCATTCCTCCTTTCAGGCCTCACCCCCCCAAAGCCACTCCCCCAAGACAGTGGACTAGCTAGCTAGCTTTAGCAGTCTGTCCTTTTTCTGTCATATTCAACAAATAGGACGAATGAAAAATGCTTAAAAAAAATAAACGCCTCACCTACTTCAAAAGACCTGCGAGTGGAAAAAAAAAAAAAAAATCTAAACGTGCGTTCGGTTGCTTCTGTGGAGACGTCATCACAACAAAAACACTGCGTATGGACACCAGGGCCGTGTTCCCATATCCATACTTCCTGAGTGTACTGAGTACACATAAACGTAGTACACTATCCACACTCACTCAGTGCGCAGATTTTCAGATGTTACTGTTGTTCCAAATCCAATACTCGGTGGTGCACTTACCAGAAATGACTATCAGCTGCGTGGCCGCATCACCCGCCAAACACACGTGAATCCATTACGCCCACTGACGTCTATTTTCAAACTGAGCGCGGCTCAGCCTGGCTCCGCCTCTTCCACTACGTGGCTAAGATGGCTGCCGTTGAGTACGGAAAGTGTACACCATTGCTCAACGTACTAACCGTTTTGAGGGCACCGTCCGGGTCCTTTCAGTACACTTCTTTTCACCGCAATCGTAATCAGAACACCCTACCTACTCAAACTAGTAAGTACGGTAAGTATGGATATCGGAACACGGCCCAGTGCTCTTGCGGTCACTACTGTTAGCTTGGGAAGGCGTCGGTTAAAGTCGGTTAGCCTCTTACCGCTCCACGGTGTTGTGGTGGGCGGAGCCCTGAGAGCCTCCCACGGCGTAGATGGCGCCGTCCACCATGGCCACGCCCACGCGGTTGCGGGGCGCGTTGAGGGAGGCCAGCTGGGACCAGCGGTTGGTCATGGGATTGTAGCAGCACAGCGCCCCGGACTCGGTGTTGGTCTGGATCGAGAGGTTCCTGCCCCCCACCTGCACCGGCACCAGAGACACACCGGGGATTCCCCTTTTAAGGTGCTAGTTAGCCGCTGACCAGGACTACTAGTTGGTCCCGGTCCAAAGTGATTTATTGTGTTTTTTTTGCGAGAGCGTTGCCATCTGTATGTTTGAAGTAATCTTAAAGTGTGTCGTTTTTTTTGTTGCTTAATTCCACCTCTCGTTTGTGTCACTGGGAATTCAGACACTTTTATGTGGGATTCATGTTCTCATTGTGTTGCTCCCTTTGTGAGGCACTCTGCACTGCACCGCGCTGTGCTCGTAAAAAGAAAAAACTGCCAGACGATTAAAGTTTGCTTGATTGATGGACTGACAGACTCACCGTGTAAAACAGCCCAAAGACCACACAGGCCCCCAGGCCGCTGCACGGGGCCCCCATGTCGGCCAGCTTCAGCCAGGTGTTCCTGCCCGGGTCGTAGGCCTCCATGGTGGGCAGCGAGTGGTGGTGGTACCTGGTTTGGAAGGAACCACACAGGTGTTAAAACGGGGACACTGCCATCACACTGGGCATGTAGAAGGCAGGACAGTGGAGGCCACTCGAGCTGAGAGGTGCTGGTTGATCCCGAGCGGCCTTCAGCCCTCCTCTACTTCCTCCGTGCCCTGGATCTGGGTACTCTTAATGCCTACAAGGCCCTGGCCTTGAAAGCCAAAGCTCATAAACCACCAACGTTGTGGAGACACGTTGGTGTGCAGCCGGAGTCGGACGCCTTACCCGCCGGCCACGTAGATGAGCTGGTTGCCACGTTGAGGAGCTGGGGGGAGTGGCTTCTTCAATGCCATTTCCTGGAAAATTTTAGACAGGAAGTCCTTGCAGCAGTTGTCCTGCGAAAGGAAAAGAGAAACGAGTCACCACACAAGTCGTACAAAGTATTTTTCCACGCAACTAAAACTACACCCTCCAGGCAGATAGGCCGGGGGGGGGGGGGGGGGGGGGAATAAAAGTGGAGAGAGACGTTTTTATGACCGAATATGACTTACAGTGCACTCTGACGTACGTTATCGAGCTCAGGGCGTCAAACTGAAAGACTCAAAAGACTTTGACCTTGGGGATGGAACCCAGCCGCCTCTGGACTACGGACAAACACCGGGACTCCGCGGTGACGACGAGACGTCTGAGCGGCGGCGTGGAGGAGTACCTTGCTGAGGATGGGGCAGGACTGCAGCTGGTTCTTCAGGAACTTGGGCGGCAGGGCGTAGATGCGGACGGCGTTCAGCAGAGCGTGGAGGTACTGGGCTCGTCCTTCCACGTCCCACCTCACCCAGTCGGTGCAGGCCTTGTACACCTGGCCGGACACAACGGCAGCTCACACACCTGGAGCAGTGGCTGGAGGACTCCACTGTCTCTACTGACTGTACTGGCATGTTTGGCCGAGTTAAAGGCTTTCTCTTGGTGTAATCCAAATTAGTATACGGTTACATTTTAGACTCCTTGGATTCACCAAACGTTTTTGAAGTTTGCCATTTCAGTGTTGACAGAAAGTGTTTTGAAAATACAGCTGTGCCAAAAATGCCCCAAACACCAGGCGTAGCATGATATCGACCATATTGGACTTGATGAATGATATTACTTGACATTTTATGATATCTGATAGGCTGATATGGCCAGACAGGACCAGTTTGAACCAGACAGGTCCAGTTGGAACCAGACAGGTCCAGTTGGAACCATAGAGGTCCAGTTGGAACCAGACAGGACTACAAACCTCAGACTCACAGAGCACCTTGATGCTGTCCTGGCTGATGAGCTCCAGAAGCTGACAGTGAGTGAGGTTGAAGAACTCCTCCACTTTGGTGACCTGGAACAAGAGCACACCATGTCCATCAGTCCATGATGTAAAATGATATTCATACATAGACAGACAGACAGACACAGAAATACTCTAATGATCCCTGAGGGAAATTGCATAAAGGCCTACATAACTTCAGAATCTCCATTTGCATTTGAAGGGCTTCTGATGTAACCCTTTGATGTAAAAGAGCAAACAAACTGGGAACGTAAAGTGGTAATCTCAAAGATTTTAATGACATGAAAATCCTCCATAATGCCACTTCAATGGTAGGCATTTTGGAGGAAGCCAGACTTTGAGAGATCAAACCAAAATAAAAGTCTCCCCCTCCCTTCAGACATCGCTTTTTCCTTTTTGTGTGACAGAGCATTTGATCTCTTGGTTGTTGCTGGTCAGAAGGTAAAAAAGTATTTCAACAAATACGAAGAAAGGTGCTTCTAAAAGTAAGTCGTCATACATTTGACGGTCGTGTTCCTTATCCTTCTCCATGGCCTGCTGTCCTGGATCACCTGTATGTCTTATGAATGAACCTTCATTCATGCCGGTACCAGACCTCCCCATCACATTGAGCTGTGGGGTTCTTTATCAGCGGTGACCCGGGCAACAGACAGACACAACAAACCCAACCCGGAACACCAGGGGCAGCAACAGAACAACGCGCCCCCGGCAAACACCGTCCACCGTTACAGACGCAGATCAGGACTGCGGCGTGCGGCGCCCCGGCCCGGCCCCCCAGGGGGGGGGGGGGGGGGGGGGGCGCTCGCTGCGGCTGGGCCAGAGGATGAGGGCCCTCCTACCTCGTTGAAGTGCGTGTTGATGTACTCGCGGCTGAGCCGGTGCAGCTCGGTGCAGGCGATGCCCTCGGCGAAGCTGGCGATGCCGATGACGTTGGCGGGCTCCAGGTGTTTCACCAGGAAGTCGCAGCAGGCCTTCGCCACGTCCTCCATTTGGTACCTGGGGGGGGTAGGGGGGGTAGGGGGGCGGCATAACAGGACTTTAAGGAAGGAAGTGAGTCTGCAGGCCTCAGGGTCTTCAGCCCTCTCCACGCTGCTACATGTAAATAAAAGAGGAAACACGCTGAGGAGAACACGCGTCACGGAGACATGGCCGAGCGCCGTCACGCGTCAACGCTGTGAGCCAATCAGACACACGGGTGACGCGGTGTAGTTCCTGCAGGACCGAGGTGACGGTGCAGCGACAATGGCGCCGCTATCTGTTTCTTTGACAGTTTGATTCAACCGTTGTGGGGGGGGGGGGGGGGGGGGGTTGATCATTGACAGAGCTTATCGTCAAGTGTGTGTCCCCGTGTGATCTATCACAGCGTCGTCGCATCACCACTCATCACTGTGAATCACCCGCCCGGCGCAGTCTCACCTCATGGCACCCAGCAGCACGTGCAGCACGCACTTCTCCCCCACGGTGATGCGCGCGGTGTAGGCGAAGTCGATGAGCTTCCCCACCACCAGGGGGCAGGCGTCCCGCAGCGTCACCTCGGAGGCGCGGCCCTCCTTGAAGCTGCTGGTGAACATGGCCCTGAAGTAGGGGCTGCAGGAGGCCAGCACCAGCTTGTGCACCTTGTGGAGAGACACACACAGCCCAAGGGGACGGGTCACATTCCAATGCATGGCGTCCAACGTGTGAAAAAAGTGCAAAACTGCGCCCCCCCCCCCCGTAGGTTCTGACGCATGTTGTGAGAAAAAGAGAGAGAGAACGCAGAAGAGATTGACATTTCGGGGCAAGGGACAGCCCAAACGGACACCTGTTACATTCACAGCCATGCCGTAGCAGAGCTATGCTAGCATTGTAGCAGAGCTATGCTAGTGCTGTAGCAGAGCTATGCTAGTGCTATAGCAGAGCTATGCTAGCATTGTAGCAGAGCTATGCTAGCATTGTAGCAGAGCTATGCAAGCATTGTAGCAGAGCTATGGTAGCGCTGTAGCAGAGCTATGCTAGCGCTGTAGCAGAGCTATGGGGCAGCCGGCCTACTGGTTAGGGCTTTGGATTTGTAACCGGAGGGTGGCCGGTTCGAACCCCGACCAGTGCGCATGGCTGAAGTGCCCTTGAGCAAGGCACCTAACCCCTCACTGCTCCCCGAGCGCCGCTGTTGCAGGCAGCTCACTGCATCGGGTTTAAGTGTGTGCTTCACCTCACTGTGTGCTTCACCATCACTGTGTTCTGAGTGTTCCACTAATTCACGATTGGGTTAAATGCAGAAGACCAAATTTCCCTCACGGGATCAAATCAGTAATTCTTCTTCTTCTTCTTCTTCTATGCTAGCGCTGTGTGCGCGCGTGTGCCTTCATGGGGAATTCCACTCCGCTCTCTCTCCCCAGCTATAGCATCCCTGCCTTCCGCGACCACAACGCCCATACAGGTGTGCCGCTAACTAGCATGAAGGCTTGTTTTGTTGCGCGCGCGCGCGAGAGGGACAAGGTGGGCTGGCCTACCTTGAAGTCCACGGTGCGGTCGTCCTTCTGGGTGACGTGCAGCACCAGGTCACACAGCATGTCGTGGCGGCGGAACTCGTCCATGGCGGTCAGTGAGCGGGAGGCGTGGCTCTCGATGGTGTAGTCCAGGTAGCCCAGCCCCCGCACCGACGGCACCACGATGGCGGAGAAGTCGGCGTCCCGCGTGGGCCGCTTCTTCCGGGGGCAATGCATTCTGGGGGTTGTCAGTTTTTTTTTTTTTTTTTTTTCCCCTTTCAGTGGGTGATGATCATCATCATCTCAGCGTCTCCCCAAGGCTCTGGTGATCGTTTTGCAAAAGGACAATTTTATTCCACTGGGATTCTTTTCCTTCACGCGCGCTGAGGGGTCTGGCTACAAGGGCGTCCATTTTGGGTGAATGGGGTTGCAGGTTTCCTGGGCCAGCTCAGGTCTCAGGTCTTCCCTCTCTCAAAGCGAGCGCATCAACCCGACGTTGTCCTCCCGGGGCGAGGAGTCCTCAGAGGTCCACAGCATGGCGGCGGCAGCAGCAGAGCATCCACCTAACAAAAACATCCGAAACATCTGGGAGGTCACCGGACACGTGCGCGGTGCGACCAGGACGACCGCGGCGGGGCTGAGGAAACGTGCGAGGGCGCGCTGCAGCACATGGGCTTCCCGAGTCCACAGTGAACCGTGATGCATCACGGCCCCACCGCCGGCGGCTGACTCACAGAACTGACAGGTCACGGTTTCCCCAAATCACTGGCTCATGACTCATGAGTCACCGCTGTGAGTGAGCGGGGCTTGGGTTCTTCGCTGGTGGTCGCGGCTCGGTCCAGTTTGGTCCCGGAACGCTACTCCTCGTCGGTCCGTCCTGCCGAAGGAACACATTTAGATGTTTTAAATCACATGTCAGTATGTACCAGAGTGACCCTGCCACGGTGGGCGGGGTGTGTGTGTGTGTGTGGTGACACAAACATACACATCCTGACATGCGCACACACACACACACACACACCCTGGCATGCACACACACACACTCAGGCACACACCCACACACTCAGGCACACACCCACACACACACTCAGGCACACACCCACACACACACTCAGACACACACACACACACACACACACACACAGGCACACACCCTGGCATGCACACACCCACACACACACACACACCCACACACACACTCAGGCACACACACACACACACACACACTCAGGCACACACCCACACACATACACACACTCACACTCACACACACACACACACACACACGCACACACACACACACACACACAGACACGCACACGCACTCAGGCACACACCCACACACACTAAACACACACGCAACAGTTTCACTTCCCTGCCAGTGAGAAGGGAGAGGCATGTCATATATCTTTAAAATGCGGCTCTGCAGTGAAAAAGCGCCTGAGGTGTGAGTGGTGCAGCGGCCCTCAGCGGCCCTCAGCGGCCCTCAGTGACCCACAGTGACCCTCCCTCTGTTGAGAAACGCCCACCGAGGTCCACCCTGTGGGACTCACACGTTACCACAGACGCACCGGGACAAAAGGATTTATCCGCGGAACGTCGCCGCCTGAGAAAGACATGCCCAGTATACACCACCGAGGGATCTCCGTAACCACGGCAACACATATTTGCCTGCGACCCACGAGGCTCCTCGATGACTAAGAGCTGGAGAGGCTCTTCTCGGGTGGGAGAGGTGTGTCTGTGACCCCAGCTGTGCACGTTCCCCCCCCCGGTGATGTCTTGAGGCAGCATCATGCAGGTCTTCTCCTGAGCCCCTTCATGTGTCCTCACTGGCTCCGCCACAAACGTCCACTTTTCGGGGGCCGACGTTCGTGTGAAAACGTCGATGCCGCTGAACGGCGTGAAGATTCACGTTCGTTGCTACGGAGACAGAAGCAGCTGAACTCTTTGGGCACGTCCACGTTCCAGACAGACAACAGCGGAACACGTTTTACGTGACCTTCAAAAGCCACAAATACTGTTGTGGTTTTGTTTTGAAACTCCGGGGGACTTTGTGCCAGATATGACGTCATGAAGCTGGCGTCCACATTGGGGGCAAAGGATCCAATCCACTGAGAACATTCTCCGGACTGATTAACTCGAGGGATGGCGCGGTTCATTCTGGAGGACCTTTCGAGTCAGATCCTTTTTTTCTCCTGCAGTAACTGGCCGCAGTAGGAAGGTTTAGACGCAGGTTTGACTCCGGCGGTGTCCCTATATGTGCAACACACCACATTAAAAGAAGGAAACACTTATTCATCCCAGATGGTACGTTTGGAGGAAGGAGTCTTCAGGAGCAGACAATCCATGAACTCCTGACCTGCGGCCACTCCCTTCATTCTTCATCCTAAACGCTTGTGTTTTGTGAAACGCATCTATCACGGGGAAGAATACCTTCCAGAAGACTCCACTCTGTGTTGTGTCGCCAGTGAACCGCTCATTACCTCGAGCTGCTCAGAGGAGCTCAAGAGGAGCTCAAGAGGAGAGCGAAGGAGGAGGAGACGGCGAGCGGTAAAGGAGACGCGCGGCGAGGCCTGCCACCTCGGCCCGCGGGGGGAAAGCCAAGGCCGGTTCCGTCGGTTTTGGCAGCGAGGCGAGGCGAACAACAGGCCGAGTCACCCGCCAGTCAGGAAGGGGGCGGGACGGCGGCGCGCCGCTCAGACGTCAAGCTCTGAGACGACAGCCGGGACACGTCCTCAAAACGCCGCCAAATATGTTTGTTTGTTTGGTTCTCCTCCGCTGGCGAGTGATGACAGCCCTACAGGCTGCGTTGCAGGAAGGAGTCTGTGTTGTGTGTCGAACAGAATGACTCGCCCCAATCCCCGGCCGTCACTCACGCAGGACTCCACGCTGACGGAGGGCAGCCTTGCGGGGGGGGGGGGGGGGGGGGGGGGGGGGGGGCGCACCTTTAAAGGACTGCAGTGTACCTGGAGTGCAAGACTGCACCCCCCCCACACACACACACACACACTAGCAGGTTGGACTCATGCACTGGTCTCTGAAGCTGGAACACTATAAGTCTTCGTCGATTCACCACTCAGAGAATCGGCGTACAATTTATTGAATTAGCGGTTCTGGTAAATGCTGACATTTGACATGTACCGGTACCGTATTATTTTAGCGTTTAGGTAACGTTAAGTTGCGTTGACGGCGCACACTGTGAGATACATAGAGGACGAGGACGTTTCTGTCTGTCTGTCTGTGTATCTGTTGACACAGGAGAGCCCTGCAGCTGTCATCAGACCGAAGGTGTATGTGTGTTTATATACACCCAGACTGAACCTTATGGGTATATGCTGGTCCTGCTCAGCCTATAGAATGTCATGGCTATGTGTGTGTGTGTGTGTGTGTGTGTGTGTGTGTGTGTGTGTGTGTGTGTGTGTGACTGTGTCTGTGACTGTCTCTGTGACTGTCTGTGTGTGTGTGTGTGTGTGTGTGTGTGTGTGTGTGTGTGTGTGTGTGTGTGTGTGTGCGCGCTTGTTGCACAACCAGTTCTAATCCCCATCCACCATCCCCACACCTGCAGCACACACTCACTCACTCTCACATGCACACGCACACAGACACACACACACACACACACAGTCACACACACACACACACACACACACACACACACACACACACACACACACACACACACACACACACACACACACACTATGTAGACCACCAGAAGGCCAGTCATAAGACTCTGAGAGAGAGGGAGAGAGATGGAGAGAGAGAGGTTAATGAACTGTGGCCCCTCAGTTTATATAAAGAGCCATTGTACTTGTGAGTCTCCCAGCCCCTACTTCCTGGTCGGGCTTCAAGTTACAAGTGTGTGTGTGTGTGTGTGTGTGTCTGGTGTGGGGGGGGGGGGGGGGGGGGGGGGGGGGGGGGGTGACAGCAAACATATATGGACACAAACATATTGAAGTCATTCAACAGGTGCCCTAACTGGAAGTGACTAACTGGATTCAGGTACATTGAGGAGCAGGTGGGGGGGAGGGGGTGAGGTTAGAGCGTGGACAATGGGGTTCGAACCCAGAACCTTTTGGCTGAGTGTCAATCACCCTGACTTATAGTAATACCCTGCCCCCTGATATCTGGGCTGTTTGGTCTGTTCCACTTCAAGTTCAAAGTTCACCAAGATGAATCATTAGTTTAGAAAAAAATGCCATTAGTTTAGATTAGTTTAGAAAAAAATGGCATTTAACTTTTGCAATTTGAAGAATGTAATGTCATCTTCTATAACATTATTAAAATTCTACAGAATATTGTCGTAATATAATGCATTACAAATGTGTGCATAATGGTAACTTATTTGGCATATTGCGTAATAATAGTGTATTATTGCCAATGGTTAACTGCAGAATATTACATAATAATGTAGTATTAAGTATAATCATGTAGTAGGTACAATACCACAATATTTAACAATAATCCATTATGAATATTGGGATGCAATAACTACTTAGAAATGGTTAACTTATTTACAATGGTATGTCATAATGCGCAATGTTGCCGTGAATACAAAATACTGAATAGTATTTTGTACACATAAAGAACAATTTATACTCATCATTGCAGTTATATTCATTAATAATCATACACTTGTGTTATAAGTGTGTGTGCATGGCAGTGGTACACATGAAGTTATCCCGGGCCCGGGGCGAAACCAAACAAAGCAAACAACACTTTGAGAGAATATCCCTAAAGTACTCCTCCTCAGCGGCCGACTGCGAACGCTTTCATGTGGCGTGGCGAGCGCGAGCTAGTGAACCCTTTACGAGGTGCCCATTACGCAATAAGCCCTTTAAACCGTGAGCCAATTCCTTTCCGGTTTATGGTCCAGAAGCCGAAGGAAGGAAAGGAAAGGAGGAAAGCCAGTGCGCGCTGACCCATAAACCCTGATCAACTCAAGGCGTCTGCGCTGCGTGTTCTCTGCACACTCCCGGAGTGAGGTGTAAAAATAAATAAATAAATAAATAAAAAAGGCAGAGATGATGACATAGCTTGAAAAAAAAAACATTTATGAATGTTGAAAGATTTACTTTCGAGTGCAATAAAAACTTGCCAATCCACGAGGCAATCCGTCCTGGGCATTCTTCCCTGTCGTTTTATTCTGCCCGCCCCCCCCCCCCACCCACCCACACCCACCGTGGGAAAACATCTCAGACGCTGATGACAGAGCTTTAAATATCTGTAGCTATCATTTAAACCATTAGAGGCTGCTAATGGGAACACTTACATCGTGGAGATTTATGAATTAAATATATAAATAAATGGATAAACAACCCGACAAACAGATGCATCAATGCGCCGCACACGAGAACGCCAAAGCGTGAAATCACGTCGCGCAGCAAACAAACCATTCGTGCAATTTGTAAACGAAACCAATCGACAGCACAACAAAGTGAACCGTGCCAAGAGGAACACGTCAGGGTTTACATTCTGCCAACGGATAGAAAATGACTTGTGCACGAAGAGCCTGAGTCACAGAGCAGACATTACGCACGTAAACAACACGCGCTGGACTATAATTGATTTGAGTCTCCTGCGAGAACTATTGCACACAACTGTTCCACTCGTTCTTCAGAATCACCAAGAAAGGAAGAACCACGAATGCCTCAAGCATTGTAATAAACCACGTTCAGTCCAGAGATTACCAAGTAGGCTAGTCACCGCAAACTGCACGACTTTCGATTCCCCTTTACGCGCGTACCCACGCATGCCCATAAACGGGCGAACTAGTTGTTTGTTCGCTTCGTTACCTTACCTTGAAACATGTCTTAAAGTGTGTCAACGCTGCATCACGGGGAATGAACCACGGACGAGCTTGGCCATAAATAACCCAAGACAATCGGCAGGCAGAGCAGACTAGTACAGCCTCCATCAAAGAGAGCTCGCTGTGCGCATGATTGTCATGTCCTGTGACGCATAAAGAACACACAATTATTGGAGACCGCATTGGTCTCTCATACTTGACACCGCCTTCGTCTGGCTCGACCAGTTAGAGTATGTGCATGTGTGTGTGCGTGTGCGTGTGCGTGTGCGTGTGCGTGTGCGTGTGTGTGTGTGTGTGTGTGTGTGTGTGTGTGTGTGTGTGAGAGAGGTTTTTTACGACTTGCAAATCACCCTGGCGTGGCTACAGACAGGGTGCATGACTCGACAACTTTGCGCTCTCCGGCTGCGTGTCGCGTTTAATAGCACGAAGCACCGCGGGGAGGGGGGGGGGGGGGGGGGGGGGGGGTCACGCCGAGAAGGCGTTCTTCAGCTTTTTCCTTCTCCCCTTCTGCTGCGAGGGAACCTTTGTCCTGAATGATCAGCGTACTAGCGACGGCGGAACTGTATTTGTATTCGACCAGTGAAACAAGTTGGCCTTAACGTGCATGAATTTGTCATGTGTCTCACTGACTATCTCTCTGTCTCAGTGTCTTTCTGTATCTGTATCTGTATCTGTCACACGTACTATCACTGTCACACAAACACTTCACCCCTCTCTATCTCTCTCTCTCTCGAACACACATACACACGCACGGAGGCACACACACACACACACACATGCAGCCCCCCTCCTATCCTCCACACACAAACAGACAGATAGACGACACACACACACACGCACGCACACACACGCATGCACGCACGCACACACACACACACATACACACACACACACACACACACAGGCGAGTGGACCTGGGGCAGCAATAGAACCACATGATGAAGCTTAATTTAATGAAGTGGTTCCATACCATTCGGGAACACTCTGCACCCATTAGCAGCATCGCAGCCGTTC
>JAXIVH010001433.1:12500-23783 GCA_036785325.1 Urophycis tenuis | reverse complement strand
ACACACACACACATACACACACACACACACAAACACACGCACACGCACACACACGCACACATACACGCACACACACCGCACAACACACGCACACACGCACACACACACACACACACACACACACACAGACACACACACACACACACACACACACACACACACACAATTGGGTCAGCAATTAAATCTCTTTCTGACTGTTGACATGATGGAATGCACCACTTCTACACAGAGGGCTGCAGGGGAAGCAGGGTGTTAAGCCCAACAAGAGGTCAACGGGGGTGAAGAGGGAGCTTTGTGTCCCCCCGCCCCCCCGCCCACCCCCCCCCCAACTAATGTCCAAACCCCCCCGGCTGTCAAGTGCACCCTTGAAGGACAATACACGGGCGATCAAGCCACCGAAGCCGTTTCTCGCTGGCTTCGCTAAATCCTCTGGCGCCCGCATCTGTCAAAATGTTCACCTCCAACCAGCGTTTAGCACGTGCATGCGCTCGCCACAGTATGTAAACAGCAGTAATGTAGGACTGTTACATATGTATAATACATGGTGGACATGTATTATACATATGTAACAACATGGCAGTTAACCGCCAAACAAGCACGGCATACAAAATGGCAGCTGGTTTTGTTTTTTGTTTACATTTGTGCCTTCACGCGAAATGTTGTTCGTCAGAATCGATAAATCGACAAATAATATTGGGACGGGATGTTAGAGTGAAGCCAGGAGAGATGTTAGCGATGGCTTGAGACCAGTATTGTCTTCTAAGGGCTGCACCTGAAAGCCACCTTTAGTGTACATTCAGCGTTTGGATGTCAGCGATGGTTCTCCTTTAACGTGCCCCCCCCCCCCGAAATCCTCACCACCAATGCGTGCTGTGTGCATACACAGACACGCACACACACGCAAGTACACACAAATACACACACACACACACACACGCGACACTTCAACCCCCTAAACCCCGACTAGAGAGCACCCCCTGACACCCATGCATGTGTTAGCCTGTAAACTGCCAGAGACGCTAATGCTCGGCAGACGGCGGCTAACGTTACTCGTCACGTCTGACGTGTCTGGCCGACCTGCAGGGGAAACCACCGCCGACGAAACGTCTTCTTCACGTGTAACACGACCACCGAGGCCTCTGATGTGACTTCACGGAAAACACGCCCAAACATCGCACATGTCGGACACACGAAAGGCAATTGGGGCCTCTGATATGTGCGGTAATTTGACATGGAGGTGGTGAGACGTGTGTGTGTGTGTGTGTGTGGTGTGTGCGTGAGTTTGTCTATTTGTGTATGTCTATGTCTGTGTGTATGGACTTGGCATCCAATTGTGTCTGCTTTTGTCTGATCTTATGTGTTTCGGGGCCCTATGGACATATAGAGGCAAGATGCGTGGGTGTGTGAGTGTTTGGGTATTACTTTTATAGCTGATTATGGATTCACAGCTTTGAGGTTAACCTGTTCAATTGTAGAGTTTGACTGCGCACTGCATGCTAGCTGTTCTCCTGATAGCCAGCCATAGCTAACCCTTGTCATCATGTCCAACAGCGTCACTGTGATACAAGCAAGGCTGTGTTCCGATATCCATACTTCATGAGTACACTTAAACATAGTATACTATCCGTACTCACTAAGTACGCAGATTTTAGTGTTGTTCCAATCCATCCAATCCATTACGCCCACTGACGTCTAGCCATTTTCAAACTGAACGCGGCTCAGCCTGGCTCCGCCTCTTCCGTTACGTAGCTAAGATGGCTGCCGTTGTGTACGAATAGTGTACACCGATGCATACTATGCGTACTAACCATTTTGAGGGCAACATCCGGTCCTTTGAGTACACTTCTTTTTGCCGCGATCGTAATCGGAACACCCTACGTACTCAAACTAAGTATACTAGGTACGGTAAGTATGGATATCGGAACACGGCCCAAGAGTCAACTGTCCTTGCTCACTTCCACCTTCTGATTGGTCCACCGGTGATCCCCCCACACCATCATGTCAGCCGAGTCCCTGCCGTACCGTCCTGCAGTGGTTTCAGAGGGGCTATGAACCTCAGACCTCAGACTCAATTAGGATTCTGAGAGCAATTGAATCAACAAGGACATCCCTAATTGTATTATGATAAAATCTTATGATAAAAATTTTTCAGTCCATTTAATATCATAAGGGCCATATTTATAATTCCAAAGGTGTGTGTGTGTGTGTGTGTGTGTGTGTGTGTGTTACGCAGTCTAGCGTAATTAACACGGAAACATTGTTCTCCTGACATCCTGTTCCCTGGTTTATGGAACGCACAGACAAATCGGTCCATGGCACGGTATCGGAATATATAAACCGTTTCCCACTGTGGCATCCTGAATGGTCCTTTGATGATCGCAGATAGTCACATTCTGTGCCGGCATCTCAGGCAAGGATTAATGACAGAGAGAGAGAGGACTTGGGGTGAGAGAGAGAACGAGCGAGTGAGAGAGAGAGAGAGGGAGAGAGAGAGGGAGAGAGAGAGAGAGAGAGAGAGAGAGAGGAGAGAGGAGAGAGAGAGAGATAGAGAGAGAGAGAAGAGAGAGAGAGAGAAGAGAGAGAAAGAGAGAGAGGAGAGAGAGAGACAGAGAGGGGGAGTAGGGTAGAGAGGAGAGAAAGAGAGAGAAAGAGAAGGAAGAGTGAGAGACAGAAGAGCAAGAAGAGAGAAAGAAAAGGAGAAAGTGAAAGAGAGAGACGGAGAGAGATATATAGTAGGGGAGGGAGTGATGAGAGAGAGGGAGAGGAAGAAAGAAAATCCCCTCTAGAAAACCTCCAGAATCCCTCATAAAGTCTGATTTCGTAGGTACATTTTGGACGGTCAATTGCTTCTAATTCCGACCCAAAGCTGCTAATATTCGGATAAGTAACTCTACAGGGCGCAGACATCTACAAAGAGCTCCTGGAGTTTTTCCAAGCCCCGCTGAAATCAGGGCCAACCGTGAGTTGCGGTTGAAACACGTACCAAATACCTTAGAAACTCATGTCTCGCTGCAGGCGGACTCACTGTGTTCCCTTAGCATGGAAAGTACATCTAATGAGATAACGCTGCAGCATGATGCCGCCAGTCTTCATGAGATGTTTTATGACACAAGGGCAATAAATCTAACTGAAGAGCAGCTCTGAATTACACCGAATCACGATGATGACTACGTTTGTGTTGCCTAGCAAAATGATCCATGCACACCACATTGAGCTGCAGGCGAATGCTTACCAAGTGGGTAGACCAACAAAAAAAATGACTTAAATGCTATGGAGGGTTGGCGGTTCAATTCTCTGCGCCTATCTGCACCAAATGGGTTCCTTAAGTAACACTTGGGTTTGCTGCTCGGGAATGTCGGTTCTTGCCTGTGACTTTGGTGTGTGGTTGGGCAAGGCATTGCACATGTAGCTGCTTTACGTGGTCAGCTTAGCAACAAACGTGCTATAGAAATGTGTTGGATCTGATTGGGGCAAAATTGTAGCATTTGGACACATTCTCCATCCTCTACAGGGTAACCTTAGTGCAAGTTTAGTAAAATGGGGGGGGGATGTTTTTCTTTATCAATTCCGATCAGTGAATTGCAAAAGGAAACATAATAACGCAAACCTTTGAGGCCTTAATTCCAGTGGCGATCTGGCAACCTTGAGGAATGAAAAACACAGTTCTGGCGTGGCGCTGGTGGCCGAGATGACTCAAACCCCAGGGTCATTCCAGGAAAATCATTCCAGGTGCGCGCGGTCGAGTACATTTTCTACCGGGGTTCGGGACACACAGTGCCGAGACTCGCGTGCCCACATCCTGACCAACCTGGCATCCTCAGACGGCCCAGAGCTGTGGTCTTCTTCCCACACCCCAAACGACAGCCAGGAGTCGACATTTTATGAATCAACGCTGGCTGCGATTAGCTCGAGGCGATTAAACGCCTCCGGTGCGACTCGTCGACGGGAACCTGCGGCTTCCGCTTGTCTCCCGGTGGCTTCTGCGTCGAGGCCGCGATCGGGAGGTCCTTCGGCACGCCCGGTGTGGGGTTCTGGATGCCACGTGGGAAGCTTAACCGCCCGCACCGTGATTAGTGGTAGCATGTCCCGAGGCTTGGCCGCCGCCGCCACCGCCGCTGATCTGGGCCGCTCTGTTGTGCCGTTCGCTCTCCGGAGAATACAGCTTCTACAACTACAGGCTTAGGGCGAGACGTGTTCTTGGCGCGTCTTGTCGGTTTTGACATCCCCTGGGATGTTCCAATGAACAAAAACAGTTGAACCGAAGGTTGAATCGAATCCACATCGGCTAGCGTAACCCGGGGAAACAAGGACGTCTCGCCAACGCGAGCTTCCAGCGAACGTGCACAGAAACACCTGTTTGGTCCGATATGACCTGAGGATTACATTACAGTCAGGGTCCCTCCCTCCTCGTCTTCCTCGGGGAGCTTTTTGGCATTCTTAGGTGCACTTTGAGCCGGGCGAGCCCCATATACTTGATGATAATGCAGCCGGACAGATGGCGACCAGCGACTCAGATCAGAGGCTGCTGGTACCTTTAAAGGTGCCTTGAAACCTAATTCGTTTTTTATAGATTATTATTGGGCCAAGTGCTACCATATGGGTTCGGACCACCGTATTCTCGACTGAGAATCCTTTAGTGGTACGAATGAACATGCACTGTATCAAAGCGATAGTTTGGAAACTAGGGTACATTTTGAAGTAGCTTTTTCCTTGTACAGAAGGAGGCCAAAAACTCAAAAGAGTAGGCCTTTTAAGAGGTATCATCGTCCAAGAAGTAAACTCCAAATAAAATATATCAATACAAAAAAAAAGCCTTCTTTCCGTGTTTCCATCTCAATGCCATTACATATCAGTGCCGATTTGCTGCAGTCATTAAATATCTCTGGCAGGTGAGATTATAATGAATCTCTCTTGTGTAAGAAGCTCAAGTGCACACATACCACAAACAATATCTGTGACATTTGTCCCCTCCGTTATACAGGGAGGGTGATGCCCTCTGAAATACTGACATAATGAAATTCTCTGTTTATTGTTGTGTTATTGTGCTTCACATGAGTGGGGCAGGAAAAGCCTGGGGATTCCCAGCACCCATAAAGTGAAGTTAACACCACATCAAACGGAGCCCAGGACGCCTTTTATCAGCACCTTGAATTCATCCAGGGACCCAGCAGACACCAGACATGCTTTGCATTCCAGCCCTCCTCTGGTAAACACCAGTTGCTCTCTCTCTCTCTCTCTCTCTCTCTCTCTCTCTCTCTCTCTCTCTCTCTCTCTCTCTCTCTCTCTCTCTCTCTCCTATTTCTCTCTTTTTTTCGTTCTCTCTCTCTCACTCTGACTCACGTTCTAGAACAGAAGCCCTGCTTTGAGTCAGAGGCCGCCCAGTCACTTTCTCCTGCTGCTCTGTATGCAAATCAACACGCAGCAGCAGAGGAACCCTTCAAAAGCAGTGGGACACATGTAAACCACATGTCTCTCTCTCTCTCTCTCTCTCTCTCTCTCTCTCTCTCTCTCTCTGGTCCTCTGTTTGTCTTTGTTCTGCTCAAGGTCTACTGGTACAGTGTGTACTCGTTCAAGGTCTATAGTTACAGGGTCTACAGGTATGATGTCTACTGATGTACCAGGTCCAAGTTCTGCCGGTGCAAGGGCTACAGGTACGGGGTCTACTGGTATTAGGCCTACAGGTGCGATGCCTACTGGTATGAGGTTCAAGTTCTGCCGATGCAAGGTCTACAAGTATGAGGTTTACTGGTACAGAGTCTATGGTCACAAGGTATACTGTTACAAGGTCTACTGGTACAAGCATAGACTTGTACAGGGTCTACTGGTACAATGGTCTGCTGATACAATGGTCCACTGGTACAAGGGCCTTCTGATACAAGGTCTAGTGGTACAGGGTCTGGTGGTTCAAGGTCTACTGGTGTGAGGTCTATTGGGAGCTTTTACGGTACATCATTTGTAGAAAAGAGGGTCATAGACAAATGTAAGAACCCAAGAATTGTGAGTCCCCGGGTAAATCAACATCCCTGCATAATGTTGATACATCGAAGCCACTGTATTAGAGGTGTTTAGTTTAGACAGACCATCCCTCCCTCCACTGACGCCTGTAAAACACAATACATTGTTAGCAGCGCTGGGACGATATTTGCTATCTTTGCCATCGGCTCCTGAATAACCCGATACAATCCCCCTTGTCCGTGTTTAGAATGACAGCCCGGCATATGATCCACGGCTCCCCAGTCAACTAGTGTTTCTTTGGCATAACCGGGAAGTCAACCGGGAATACTGGGCATGCTCGCTCCTGGGAGGTAACAAAAGAGCGTCAATTCCCAAAACAGCTGGCTTCCACTGCCAGGAAGAGAAAGCAGGGGAAGGGGTTTTAACAAGTCTAGGTGAGCGGGTGGTAATCCAAGCCTGGTGTAAGGGCCTTATCGGATCTGGTATCACTAGCAGCTGGGAACTCAACACTGACTGGTGGTGGTGGTGCTGGTGGTGGTGGTGGCGGTAGTGGTGGTGGTGGTGGTGGTGGTGGTGGTGGTGTTGGTGGTGGTGGTGGTGGAGGAGGAGGGTTATGGTCTCAATTGGAGTCACATCAGACGAGAAGGCAACCGTGTGGAACGACCGAGAAAAGAAAAGTTGAAACCATTGGCACCCAATAAAGAATAAATTGTCATGAAACATCAGAGAAGACAGGACCATAGCGAGTGACATCTAACCACGGTAGATGTTATGTTGTCTGGCATGGCGTCATTACTTTGATACAAAGAGGTAAGCCACTGCAGCTCCGCAGACGCTTCTGTAATGAAACATAGGAGAAGAGAAGAACACAGCTTGTAACATCTAACCAGGCCTCTGCGGCTGGGCAGATGCCTCTGTTTCCAGACGTATCCCCACTGTGTCAGAGCAAGGTCACTTTGTTCGTGATACTGTTGATTGTGATACTATTGTTTGACTGCTAAGTGTTGATGATGCATATTTATTTATAGCATTCCCATGGCGGGGCAGACATGGATTTGATTAAACGGTCACATAGTGTGTCTAACATGGGAGCCAATCTAATCTTCATGGTTTTGGTCCGCATCATTATGTATCTTCAGTCTATGGCGACAATTTAGGTGTCATGATGAGGAAACTCAGAAATGGGAAGAGCATTTAAAAAAAAAGAAATAATAATTGTGAATGAAGTACGTGGGAGAATGTAGAAATTAATTCACTTTCGGATAAAGAATAAATGTTTGTCTCTCGTCACTCTGAGAAGCATTAAGAAGAACAGAATAACTGTAGAAACCATTTAAAAGGTCCAAAAGACACCTTCTCCTCACAGCTCAGCCCGGTACGTCTCGTTGCTAAGAGATTACAGTTATTGTTTATTGATTTTTTGTTTTTTAATCAGTGTTTTCATTGTCATTTCTTGAACAAAAAAAAAAAAGTCTATTTATACCCAGAGTGTATTGTGTCAGTTGCTCTTTTGTGATGTTCTTGGAAGTTGCTGGATTTGATAAAGTCCAAGGGCACTGTATGAGACAGGCAAGGAGATTCAGTGTTTTAAATCCCTTCTTGAACTGTTTCTAAAACCTTCTTTCCCCCCCTGCACCCCTATTATCCTGTTTTCCCTTAGAGAAATATGTTTATCTTAAAAGGGAGGAGGATTAGTTTATCTAATCTCCCCATCTAGTTTATCTAATCTCACCCAGGGCTTCATTTTAATAGTGAGTACCTCCTACACAAATAAAGCATATTCTTTTCATTGCTTTGCTATTATATCATAATAATTACACAATCATACATTTCAAAAGGGTTTGAGTTCTTGAATTTCTTTGCAAACCAAACCACTTCTACAAAAGAACTATTATTCAGAATGCAACATCTGTTTCATCATGCCCATCAGTGCTGTAGGTTAATTGTACCTTCTTGTAATGACTAATTAAGTGTCAAATCTTCAGATTAGTTCACAATTACCTTCCAAGGCAATTCCACCATGGCAGCAGTTTTTTTTTTTTTAAAGTGTGAAATAAATCATAGCAGTAGCAACACCACTTAGCATAACTCCATGTACACCCCCCACCCACCCCCGTCTCCCCCACCACACCACCGCCTTCCGCTGTCACCCATTTTAAGATGAAAGCTTTGAAAAATCCTGTCGGTATCCATATAAACATGACCCCTGCCGTATTGCCGTGCGGCAGCGCAGCTTTCAAAACAAGGTTACAAAGTGTTTTAAACCCACTCCCGCGCTGACAGGGCCCGGCTTCATTCAGGATTAGGGCCAGAACAAAGGATTCCTTTGTGGGGGGAATGGGCCCGGGGCCAGCAGTTAGCGATATGACTGGAGGATGGATGCTGGCTCCTAGAAACTTAGAATGAGAATAGTCAGGATTACAATCAGTCGGGCTGAGGTTTCACTCGCCTGTTTTCTGCAGGTTCACCTTTTTTTCATCTTTGCGTGCGATATTTGCAACTTATTAAGGTTTATGCATGCCGTTGTTTCGATTTTACATTTTGAAATGTCTTGATATATTGATCTGCAGGTGTCAAGGAACCTTTGAGTCACTTCTTAAACACCTTTTCCTCCGGTCCTCGCTGCACTGTAAACTGACAAAGAGAAAAACAACATCCAATCTCCTGTCAGCGGCTACATTACACACATGTCGTCCACCGCGCCCTTTTAAGGGTTTAATGCACAACACACAGCGTGGGCCTCTTACACTGACAGCTCTCTTTATCTACGGCACTGCAGCTTCTGTTGCCCGCAGGAAGTGACTCTGGGGGGTTTGCTGTGCCGATAGGGGGGTCTCGTGGGAGATAACGGCTTGTTTACATCGTGACAGCGCAGAACGTTACCACAACTACTAGGATTGGCGCAAATTTGATCAAAAACACAAGAGATGTCCATGCGGTGGATACGTGCGTGCGTGTGTGTGTGTGTGTGTGTGTGTTTGTGTGTGTCTTTATGTGTGTGTGTTTTTGTGTGTGTGTGTGTGTGTAGAGGGGGGGGAGAGATGACAAGGGAGACGGACAACTTGCCTGCCGTGAAAGGATTAAGTCTATAAACATAGTGGCTTCCCATTGTTTTGCATTTAGTTTCTGTACAACCGTGACAAGCATGTGAGCTGCACAGACGAAGATGACGATGAAGAGTGCGGCAGGCCATGCTGCTGGACCACTCGTGGTCCTGCGGCTGACGAAAGCCAACAGTCTGAACGGAGACAAAATAAAACGTCTGGAACAGCGGGCCGCTGAAGCAATGTTGTGTCAAGTTCAATTCAATTCCGCTTTGAGGGAAACAACCAACGCACTTCTTTCACACACACACACACACACGCCGCCAATAAACCAACCGCTTCCCCAGCCGGCGACCATGAAAGCCTCCCCTGATTAGCTTGATTCGCGGCGCGGCGTTAGCGCGGCCCCACCCGGCGGGCCTAATGTACACTAACGACTTCCTGTGCCAAGCGTGACGCTAATCACACAGCGGGGAGAGAAAGGACACGCTGACAGCTTAATGGCCACAGCTCGCCGTGTCGCTCGCACGTCACGCGCGCTCTTTTGTCTGGTAAAGCGTGACTCTGGGCCGGGTCAGAGGGGCCGCGGGGGGGGCCGCCCTGCCGCGACGTCCAGAAGAGCGCCGTTCTTTGTGGTCGAAGTCGGCCTTGTCTTGTTGGCGTTGGCGACGACAACAACAACTGACGCGTGTTCCAAGGGGGACTGCATTGAGCCAGAACTATGCGGTTTTGAGAGCACCTTAAGGTATGCGCTGCAGTATAAGACGCTTACTTCACTGAGGCTTCGTCCTCCTCAGAGGAGCGCGGCTACAACGGTCGGCGCCGCTTCTTGACGTTCACCAGAGGACCCGAGCGGCACAGAAACACATCCCGGAGTCACTCCTCGGTAGGAGAGCTTTGTGTTTCGCTGTAGTTTGAGATGGACCGGTAAGACTCACAACAACACCACCCAACACACAAAGAACACACACCATCACAACCAATTTCCACCATGGGGGGGAAGGGGGGGGGGGGGCACAAGCTGTCACTCGTCCACGTGTCGCCATCAGGTGATCACCCTTCCTTCCTAGAATGCTCAGCCCCAATGTATTTTTTTTATGATCTCATCTGTTCTAATTCGAGGTGAAACGGGGGCTTCACTCACGCTTTCATGGAGGACAGTTGGGGTCAACCGGCCCAGCAAGCCAGTGGTCCTCCACGTTGCATGTAGTCCTGATGTAGCAGCTCTTACATTTCTGAAAGGTTGATTATTTTATCATTTAAGTTCATGCTCAAGTTCACCTAATGAAATGTAGAGAGAAGAAATAGATTATTGGCGGTGATTTACGTATGGTTTTTCTTTTGTGTGGTCCACAGATGCTAATGGAGGGTAGTCCTACACTGAAATGTCCTGAAGGACTTCACCAGGTTCCTCTGTGCCAGCATCCCGATGTCCAAGCCAAGTCGTTTGTGGGTTGCGGTCTGCGATTTCAATTCCATTTCTGCATAATACAGCAGTTGGACCATTGACCATTGGACCAACAGTCAGTTTTCCGAACTGTGGATCCTTCTAGTTTTTGGAGTATTAGCGCTGTAATCCTGAAATACTCACATGTGTATCACCCTGAGGTCCAGTTCGCTCGGGAGCCATCGGGCTTGTTTTCTGTGCTGCCTTGGCAACCGCATCAACAGAGTCTGCGATAACAACCTGGCTTGTGTCAAACAGAAGCAAGGTCAGGATGAGGATGAGGCATTTCAAAGGACATCACTTATCACATTATCGCGGTATCACTGGGAGGTGGGGGGGGGGGGACTATTGTTAAAGGAACTTTTTGGGGGGTGTTTTGTTAAGAAGTGCCATTGTAAAGGCTATTGAAGGGGTTTGCAAAGAATGTGTTTATTGAACTGTATTGTGGTTACCATCTCAAAGGGGACCACAGCAGACACGCCATTAGGCCTCACGCAGACACACAGATACGCCTCGTCATGCAGGGGGAAGAGCAGGAAACACTGAGGAGCAACACATAGCGGGGGGGGGGGCTGGCTGGAGCGTGTTTGAAGAGGTCACGGCCTCGGTCGGCCATTGCTTTGGGAGCGGACCGCGCTTTGTGTGACATGGGGCTGTTGACGTGCACAACAAGAGGCACTGTCAACAGAGGCGTCCGCCATAAAGTTTACGTGGGAACTCAAACACGTTGACACGCTGTTAAATCACCCCCCCCCCCCCCCATGGGGTTTGTGTTGAACCTCCCTATTGTGAATGGTTAGAAACTTCCGCTGCTTTCAAGGATTCGCTTCGCAAATC
>JAXIVH010001433.1:0-2500 GCA_036785325.1 Urophycis tenuis | reverse complement strand
TTTACACCGATAAACAGGTTGTTGTTTGTTTGTTGGTGTTGTTGTTGTCTCCTCCATAGAGGCGGTGAGGTAGTGTTTCACCATGAAGTTGACAGGAGGGGTCTTTCTGCTCCTGATGCTGTGGGGCTGCGAAAGCGCGAGGGTGGCAGGTGAGTTCCACAGTGTCCCCATCAGGAGCCAACTTACGCACTCATTACGCACTCTCTGTAGGCCTATATACTGAATCTGAAACCATCTTAAAAACAACAAAATACGTTAGGAGGAACACATCTATCATCTACCTTTTTCTTTTTTTCTTTTGCTTTGAGTGTGAGAATGTGCAGCACATTAAACCCATTCCAACCCAAAACAATAGGAGGCAATTGTGTCGCGTCAGACAAAAGACCTTACTGCTTGTTATTCATCCTCAGAGAGCCGAGACGACAATAGTGTGTTCGACCTGTTTGAGCTGGTTCAAGTCCCCAAGAAGAACCACGGGGTCACCCTGGTGAAAGGAGACGACCCGTACAGCCCCGCCTACAAGATCCTCAACCCAGACCTGATCCCCCCGGTTCCCGACAGCGCCTTCGGGAACCTCATCGACTCCATCCACGCCGAGAGAGGTTTCCTCCTCCTGCTCAACTTCAAGCAGTTCAAGAAGACCCGCGGCAGCCTGCTCACCGTGGAGAAGCGCGACGGCTCGGGGCCCGTGTTCGAGATCGTGTCCAACGGGAAGGCGAACACGCTCGACATCGTGTTCTCCACCGAGAACAAGCAGCAGGTGGTGTCCATCGAGGACGTGGACCTGGCCACGAGCCACTGGAAGAACATCACGCTGTTCGTGCAGGGAGGACCGGGCGCAGCTGTACGTGGGCTGTGAGGAGGTGAACACGGCGGAGCTGGACGCGTCGATCCAGAGCATCCTGACGCAGGAGACACCTGCCGTGGCTCGGCTGCGTCTTG
The DNA here is from genome assembly GCA_036785325.1 of Urophycis tenuis. Classification (NCBI taxonomy): domain Eukaryota; kingdom Metazoa; phylum Chordata; class Actinopteri; order Gadiformes; family Phycidae; genus Urophycis; species Urophycis tenuis. The sequence goes on along the minus strand of JAXIVH010001433.1, from coordinate 1,558 downwards.
GCAAGGGAGCGGTGAAAGACCGGTTCATGGTAAGAATCAATGCCGCCAGTCACACATTTAAGTGGCCAAGTATTGCTTCAGTATTAAAGCCAGCTTTCTACCGTTTAAGTCCCGCATGACTTTGAAGTGCCAATGCGTAAAACACATGTCCAAACTTGTAAATTGCGTGGCGAATAAAAGCTGTTTTCACTCATGTACTCCGATATATATTTTAATGTGAACACCTGTCAGCCTTGAGATGTATTCTTGTTTATTTGTTTATTTTTTTTATCACACATTGCTATTGCGCAAATCGTCGTAACTCTGAGCGTGTGAACGTTGCTGCTTCCAGGGAGTTCTGCAAAACGTGCGCTTTGTCTTTGGAACCACGCTAGATGCGATCCTGCGCAACAAGGGCTGCCAAAACTGTGAGTCAGTTATTAGCGATGTAACATCATCGTAATACACATCTTTTGAAAAGGATTGCTCCCACTGAGTGAACGATGAGAATTCAACTGCTTAACCCAGGAATGTGATACCAAACGTAATGCCAAAATCACATCTCAAACAACTGCCGAAAACTTTTTTTCTTGCACAGCCCTGCCCACTGACACCATGATCCTGGAGAATCTCAATGGCTCCTCTGCCATCCGGACTGAATACACAGGCCATAAGACCAAAGGTAAACACTGTCCCTGTCTTAGGCCCTGTGTGGCTTTATCATTAGAGACAGACAGACACACACACACACACACACACACACACACACACACACACACACACACACACACACACACACAGACCCAACTCACACATAGCACACACACACACACATACACAGACACACACACACACTGACACACACAGACACACACACACACACACACACACACACACACACACACACACACACACACACACACACACACACACACACAAACATGCACGCACACACTCACAGTTCTTGTCTTGTACTCAGTCTAGACAATAAACTACTTAACTGAAGATAAGGAAAGAATTTCATCCATTGGTGCAATTTGGGGGTGGGCGGGGGGGGGGTTTGTCCGGAATAGATACATAACAAGATAATCGCTCTCTTGGTTTAACTCATGTGATTGAAAACATCTTCGAAAAGTTAATAATAATAAACCAATGAATATTAATAACTCACAAATAATGTAACAATTTTAACATGCGGTTTTGGCTGTGGTATGGTGGTGCCGGTTATGACGAAAGCACATCCAGTAATCAGACGAAAAGTCCTTGTTTGTCATCTGCCTTATTTGTCACCTGTCACTCCAAGTTTGCACCCCTGATTTCATCAATCAATGTCATTTTACAATGATGGCCCCTGACCATGGTGTGTGTGGTGTGTGTGTGTGTGTGTGTGTGTGTGTGTGTGTGTGTGTGTGTGTGTGTGTGTGTGTGTGTGTGTGTCTCTGTGTGTGTGTGTGTGTGTGTCTGTCTGTCTGTCTGTGTGTGTGTGTGTGTGTGTGTGTGTGTGTGTGTGTGTGTCTGTGTGTGTGTGTGTGTGTGTGTGTGTGTGTGTGTGTGTATGTGTGTATATGTAGACCTGCAG
>JAXIVH010001432.1:0-23790 GCA_036785325.1 Urophycis tenuis | reverse complement strand
TATATATACTTAAACATAGCTGACCCTTTTTTTCCCCCTTCTCGGGGATTATGCTCCCAGTTTTGATCTCGGACGTCTGGTCACTTATAGCATATAATAATATTCTATTACTGTTAAGCCAACTATGAATAATAAAACAGGCCAAAACATGTGTCCTTTATCATAGCTACACGTGTTACAAAAAAAACGCGTGAATTGAAAAGTTGAAGGTATGTTTTTAGCTGCTGGGTAGACTTCAGTCAACCTGACGCAGTTTTGTCTGTGAGCAACCAAATTGCTCGGGGATGGGCTCATTTTAAGCGGGGAAATCTAAGGTTCCCAACGGCGTATGGCAAGACTATATTCACCAAAGGGCCTTTGAAATACTAAGCTAATTAATTTGTGTTCTGTAAGGAAAGATTGATGTTAATTGAAACGTTAAAGGTATGTTTTTAGCTGCTGGGTAGACTTCAGTCAACCTGACGCAGTTTAGTCTGTGATCAACCAGACTGCTCGCGGATGGGCTCATTTTAAGCGGGGAAATCGAAGCTTTTCAACGGCGTATGGCAAGACTATATTCACCAATGGCCCGTTGAAATACTAAGCTAATTAATTTGTGTTCTGTAAGGAAAGATTGATGTCAATTGAAACGTTAAAAGTATGTTTTTAGCTGCTGGGTAGACTTCATTCAACCTGACGCAGTTTAGTCTGTGATCAACCAGACTGCTTGCGGATGGGCTCATTTTAAGCGGGGAAATCTAAGCTTTCCAACGGCGTATGGAAAGACTATATTGACTCATGGGTCGTTGAAATACTAAGCTAATTAATTTGTGTTCTGTAAGGAAAGATTGATGTTAATTGAAACGTTGAAGGTATGTTTTTAGCTGCTGGGTAGACTTCAGTCAACCTGACGCAGTTTAGTCTGTGAGCAACCAAATTGCTCAGGGATGGGCTCATTATAAGCGGGGAAATCTAAGCTTTCCAACGGCGTATGGCAAGACTATATTCACCAAAGGGTCGTTGAAATACTAAGCTAATTAATTTGGGTTCTGTAAGGAAAGATTGATGTTAATTGAAACGTTAAAGGTATGTTTTTAGCTGCTGGGTAGACTTCATTCAACCTGACGCAGTTTAGTCTGTGATCAACCAGACTGCTCGCGGATGGGCTCATTTTAAGCGGGGAAATCTAAGCTTTCCAACGGCGTATGGCAAGACTATATTGACTCATTGGTCGTTGAAATACTAAGCTAATTAATTTGTGATCTGTAAGGAAAGATTGATGTTAATTGAAACGTTGAAGGTATGTTTTTAGCTGCTGGGTAGACTTCAGTCAACCTGACACAGTTTTGTCTCTGAGCAACCAAATTGCTTGGGGATGGGCTCATTATAAGCGGGGAAATCTAAGCTTTCCAACAACGTATGGCAAGACTATATTCACTAAAGGGTCGTTGAAATACTAAGCTAATTAATTTGTGTTCTGTAAGGAAAGATTGATGTTAATTGAAACGTTGAAGGTATGTCTTTAGCTGCTGTGTAGACTTCAGTCAACCTCACGCAGATTTGTCTGTGAGCAACCAAATTGCTCGGAGATGGGCTCATTTTAAACAGGGAAATCTAAGCTTTCCAACGACGTATGGCATGACTATATTTGCCCATGGGTCGTCGAAATAATAAGCTGATTCATGTGTGTTCTGTTGGCTGTGGAAAGAAAATAGCACACAAGTCATACCAAGTCACCTTTATTTTTCAGTGATAAACATTAATAAATAAACAGTATGGACATTGTATAAACAGTTGTATAAAAAGTGTAAACGGTATGAACAGTGTTCTTATAAAAGATATCAATATCAATACTGATCACGTGTGTATTTTATATTTCCAGGTTATTTGTTGATGAGCCAGAGCCTGTGACTCCCACCAACCGGCCCGTTCAGCCCACTGCGTTGTCGTCCTCCACCCGGCCGAAGCCTCCTGCGCCCACCCGCCTCCAGCCGAGGCCTCCTGCTGCGTCAGCCTGTGGCCCGCCCGCCCCCTGTGTCGGCAGCACCCATACCGCTGGTCCTCCCCGCACAGCCACAGGCCCCCTCCGTCCTGCTTCGTGGGCCATCCTGCAGCTGTCTCTGCAGTCATCGTGTGTCAAAACCATTCAAACTTGTATATGGTAACATTTCAAAATGACACCAGCATAAATGAGGACCTTGCAATAGGTTGTGTGTTACATGACCCCCCTGGCATACAGCTGTATGTCTCTGTGAAGGTGGTTGTGAAGAACTGCATCCGGCTGAACAAGTACAAGTGCCGGTGAGGCAGCAACTCTCTCGAGGGGTTGCACGCCCACCTGGTTAACGCCATCCCTTCACAGCGATGTGGGATCATGCCGTTCCAAGTAAGTGATTAAAACACACACACACACACACACACACACACACACACACACACGCATATATACACACACACACACGCATATATACACACACATATATATATATACTTAAACATAGCTGACCCTTTTTTTCCCCCTTCTCGGGGATTATGCTCCCAGTTTTGATCTCGGACGTCTGGTCACTTATAGCATATAATAATATTCTATTACTGTTAAGCCAACTATGAATAATAAAACAGGCCAAAACATGTGTCCTTTATCATAGCTACACGTATTACAAAAAAAACGCGTGAATTGAAAAGTTGAAGGTATGTTTTTAGCTGCTGGGTAGACTTCAGTCAACCTGACGCAGTTTTGTCTGTGAGCAACCAAATTGCTCGGGGATGGGCTCATTTTAAGCAGGGAAATCTAAGGTTCCCAACGGCGTATGGCAAGATTATATTGAGTCATGGGTCGTTGAAATACTAAGCTAATTAATTTCTGTTCTTTATTGAAAGATTGATCTTAATTGAAACGTTGAAGGTATGTTTTTAGCTGCTGGGTAGACTTCAGTCAACCTGACGCAGTTTTGTCTGTGAGCAACCAGACTGCTCGCGGATGGGCTCATTTTAAGCGGGGAAATCTAAGCTTTCCAACGGCGTATGGCAAGACTATATTGACTCATGGGTCGTTGAAATACTAAGATAATTAATTTGTGTTCTGTAAGGAAAGATTGATGTTAATTGAAACATTGAAGGTATGTTTTTAGCTGCTGGGTAGACTTCACTCAACCTGACACAGTTTTGTCTGTGATCAACCAGACTGCTGGCGGATGGGCTCATTTTAAGCAGGGAAATCTAAGCTTTTCAACGGCGTATGGCAAGACTATATTGACTCATGGGTCGTTTAAATACTAAGCTAATTAATTTGTGTTCTGTAAGGAAAGATTGATGTTAATTGAAACGTTGAAGGTATGTCTTTAGCTGCTGTGTAGACTTCAGTCAACCTGACGCAGATTTGTCTGTCAGCAACCAAATTGCTCGGAGATGGGCTCATTATAAGCGGGGAAATCTATGCTTTCTAACGGCGTATGGCAAGACTATATTCACCAAAGGGCCGTTGAAATACTAAGCTAATTAATTTGTGTTCTGTAAGGAAAGATTGATGTTAATTGAAACGTTAAAGGTATGTTTTTAGCTGTTGGGTAGACTTCATTCAACCTGACGCAGTTTAGTCTGTGATCAACCAGACTGCTCGCGGATGGGCTCATTTTAAGCGGGAAAATCTAAGCTTTCCAACGGCGTATGGCAAGACTATATTGACTCATGGGTCGTTGAAATACTAAGCTAATTAATTTGTGTTCTGTAAGGAAAGATTGATGTTAATTGAAACGTTGAAGGTATGTTTTTAGCTGCTGGGTAGACTTCAGTCAACCTGACGCAGTTTAGTCTGTGAGCAACCAAATTGCTCGGGGATGGGCTCATTATAAGCGGGGAAATCTAAGCTTTCCAACGGCGTATGGCAAGACTATATTCACCAAAGAATCGTTGAAATACTAAGCTAATTAATTTGTGTTCTGTAAGGAAAGATTGATGTTAATTGAAACGTTGAAGGTATGTTTTTAGCTGCTGGGTAGACTTCAGTCAACCTGACGCAGTTTAGTCTGTGATCAACCAGACTGCTCGCGGATGGGCTCATTTTAAGCGGGGAAATCTAAGCTTTCCAACGGCGTATGGCAAGACTATATCGACTCATGGGTCGTTGAAATACTAAGCTAATTAATTTGTGTTCTGTAAGGAAAGATTGATGTTAATTGAAACGTTGAAGGTATGTTTTTAGCTGCTGGGTAGACTTCAGTCAACCTGACGCAGTTTAGTTTGTGATCAACCAGACTGCTCAGGGATGGGCTCATTATAAGCGGGGAAATCTAAGCTTTCCAACGGCGTATGGCAAGACTATATTCACCAAAGGGCCGTTGAAATACTAAGCTAATTAATTTGTGTTCTGTAAGGAAAGATTGATGTTAATTGAAACGTTAAAGGTATGTTTTTAGCTGCTGGGTAGACTTCATTCAACCTGACGCAGTTTAGTCTGTGATCAACCAGACTGCTCGGGGATGGGCTCATTTTAAGCGGGGAAATCTAAGCTTTCAAACGGCGTATGGCAAGACTATATTCACTAAAGGGTCGTTGAAATACTAAGCTAATTAATTTGTGTTCTGTAAGGAAAGATTGATGTTAATTGAAACGTTGAAGGTATGTCTTTAGCTGCTGTGTAGACTTCAGTCAACCTCACGCAGATTTGTCTGTGAGCAACCAAATTGCTCGGAGATGGGCTCATTTTAAACAGGGAAATCTAAGCTTTCCAACGACGTATGGCATGACTATATTTGCCCATGGGTCGTCGAAATAATAAGCTGATTCATGTGTGTTCTGTTGGCTGTGGAAAGAAAATAGCACACAAGTCATACCAAGTCACCTTTATTTTTCAGTGATAAACATTAATAAATAAACAGTATGGACATTGTATAAACAGTTGTATAAAAAGTGTAAACGGTATGAACAGTGTTCTTATAAAAGATATCAATATCAATACTGATCACGTGTGTATTTTATATTTCCAGGTTATTTGTTGATGAGCCAGAGCCTGTGACTCCCACCAACCGGCCCGTTCAGCCCACTGCGTTGTCGTCCTCCACCCGGCCGAAGCCTCCTGCGCCCACCCGCCTCCAGCCGAGGCCTCCTGCTGCGTCAGCCTGTGGCCCGCCCGCCCCCTGTGTCGGCAGCACCCATACCGCTGGTCCTCCCCGCACAGCCACAGGCCCCCTCCGTCCTGCTTCGTGGGCCATCCTGCAGCTGTCTCTGCAGTCATCGTGTGTCAAAACCATTCAAACTTGTATATGGTAACATTTCAAAATGACACCAGCATAAATGAGGACCTTGCAATAGGTTGTGTGTTACATGACCCCCCTGGCATACAGCTGTATGTCTCTGTGAAGGTGGTTGTGAAGAACTGCATCCGGCTGAACAAGTACAAGTGCCGGTGAGGCAGCAACTCTCTCGAGGGGTTGCACGCCCACCTGGTTAACGCCATCCCTTCACAGCGATGTGGGATCATGCCGTTCCAAGTAAGTGATTAAAACGCACACACACACACACACACACACACACACACACACACACACACACACACACACGCATATATACACACACACACACGCATATATACACACACATATATATATATACTTAAACATAGCTGACCCTTTTTTTCCCCCTTCTCGGGGATTATGCTCCCAGTTTTGATCTCGGACGTCTGGTCACTTATAGCATATAATAATATTCTATTACTGTTAAGCCAACTATGAATAATAAAACAGGCCAAAACATGTGTCCTTTATCATAGCTACACGTATTACAAAAAAAACGCGTGAATTGAAAAGTTGAAGGTATGTTTTTAGCTGCTGGGTAGACTTCAGTCAACCTGACGCAGTTTTGTCTGTGAGCAACCAAATTGCTCGGGGATGGGCTCATTTTAAGCGGGGAAATCTAAGGTTCCCAACGGCGTATGGCAAGATTATATTGAGTGATGGGTCGTTGAAATACTAAGCTAATTAATTTCTGTTCTTTATTGAAAGATTGATCTTAATTGAAACGTTGAAGGTATGTTTTTAGCTGCTGGGTAGACTTCAGTCAACCTGACGCAGTTTTGTCTGTGAGCAACCAGACTGCTCGCGGATGGGCTCATTTTAAGCGGGGAAATCTAAGCTTTCCAACGGCGTATGGCAAGACTATATTGACTCATGGGTCGTTTAAATACTAAGCTAATTAATTTGTGTTCTGTAAGGAAAGATTGATGTTAATTGAAACGTTGAAGGTATGTTTTTAGCTGCTGTGTAGACTTCAGTCAACCTGACGCAGTTTAGTCTTTGAGCAACCAAATTGCTCAGGGATGGGCTCATTATAAGCGGGGAAAACTAAGCTTTCCAACGGCGTATGGCAAGACTATATTCACCAAAGGGTCTTTGAAATACTAAGCTAATTAATTTGTGTTCTGTAAGGAAAGATTGATGTTAATTGAAACGTTAAAGGTATGTTTTTAGCTGCTGGGTAGACTTCATTCAACCTGACGCAGTTTAGTCTGTGATTAACCAGACTGCTCGCGGATGGGCTCATTTTAAGCGGGGAAATCTAAGCTTTCCAATGGCGTATGGCAAGACTATATTGACTCATGGGTCGTTGAAATACTAAGCTAATTAATTTGTGATCTGTAAGGAAAGATTGATGTTAATTGAAACGTTGAAGGTATGTTTTTAGCTGCTGGGTAGACTTCAGTCAACCTGAAGCAAATTGTCTCTGAGCAACCAAATTGCTGGCGGATGGGCTCATTTTAAGCAGGGAAATCTAAGCTTTTCAACGGCGTATGGCAAGACTATATTCACCAAAGGGCCGTTGAAATACTAAGCTAATTAATTTGTGTTCTGTAAGGAAAGATTGATGTTAATTGAAACGTTGAAGGTATGTGTTTAGCTGCTGGGTAGACTTCACTCAACCTGACACAGTTTTGTCTGTGAGCAACCAAATTGCTCGGGAATGGGCTCATTATAAGCGGGGAAATCTAAGCTTTCCAACGGCGTATGGCAAGACTATATTCACCAAAGGGGCGTTGAAATACTAAGCTAATTAATTTGTGTTCTGTAAGGAAAGATTGATGTTAATTGAAACGTTTAAGGTATGTTTTTAGCTGCTGGGTAGACTTCAGTCAACCTGACGCAGTTTAGTCTGTGATCAACCAGACTGCTCGCGGATGGGCTCATTTTAAGCGGGGAAATCTAAGCTTTCCAACGGCGTATGGCAAGACTATATTCACTAAAGGGTCGTTGAAATACTAAGCTAATTCTTTTGTGTTCTGTAAGGAAAGATTGATGTTAATTGAAACGTTGAAGGTATGTCTTTAGCTGCTGTGTAGACTTCAGTCAACCTGACGCAGATTTGTCTGTGAGCAACCAAATTGCTCGGAGATGGGCTCATTTTAAGCGGGGAAATCTAAGCTTTCCAACGGCGTATGGAAAGACTATATTGACTCATGGCTCGTTGAAATACTAAGCTAATTAATTTGTGTTTTGTAAGGAAAGATTGATGTTAATTGAAACGTTGAAGGTATGTCTTTAGCTGCTGGGTAGACTTCAGTCAACCTGACGCAGTTTAGTCTGTGAGCAACCAAATTGCTCGGGGATGGGCTCATTATAAGCGGGGAAATCTAAGCTTTCCAACGGCGTATGGCAAGACTATATTCACCAAAGGGTCGTTGAAATACTAAGCTAATTATTTTGTGTTCTGTAAGGAAAGATTGATGTTAATTGAAACGTTAAAGGTATGTTTTTAGCTGCTGTGTAGACTTCATTCAACCTGACGCAGTTTAGTCTGTGATCAACCAGACTGCTCGCGGATGGGCTCCTTTTAAGCGGGGAAATCTAAGCTTTCCAACGGCGTATGGCAAGACTATATTGACTCATGGGTCATCGAAATACTAAGCTAATTAATTTGTGTTCTGTAAGGAAAGATTGATGTTAATTGAAACGTTGAAGGTATGTTTTTAGCTGCTGGGTAGACTTCAGTCAACCTGACGCAGTTTAGTCTGTGATCAACCAGACTGCTCGCGGATGGGCTCATTTTAAGCGGGGAAATCTAAGCTTTCCAACGGCGTATGGCAAGACTATATTGACTCATGGGTCGTTGAAATACTAAGCTAATTAATTTGTGTTCTGTAAGGAAAGATTGATGTTAATTGAAACGTTGAAGGTATGTTTTTAGCTGCTGGGTAGACTTCAGTCAACCTGACGCAGTTTAGTCTGTGATCAACCAGACTGCTCGCGGATGGGCTCATTTTAAGCGGGGAAATCTAAGCTTTCCAACGGCGTATGGCAAGCCTATATTGACTCATGGGTCGTTGAAATACTAAGCTAATTAATTTGTGTTCTGTAAGGAAAGATTGATGTTAATTGAAACGTTGAAGGTATGTTTTTAGCTGCTGGGTAGACTTCAGTCAACCTGACGCAGTTTAGTCTGTGATCAACCAGACTGCTCGCGGATGGGCTCATTTTAAGCGGGGAAATCTAAGCTTTCCAACGGCGTATGGAAAGACTATATTGACTCATGGGTCGTTGAAATACTAAGCTAATTAATTTGTGTTCTGTAAGGAAAGATTGATGTTAATTGAAACGTTGAAGGTATGTTTTTAGCTGCTGGGTAGACTTCAGTCAACCTGACGCAGTTTAGTCTGTGAGCAACCAAATTGCTCGGGCATGGGCTCATTATAAGCGGGGAAATCTAAGCTTTCCAACGGCGTATGGCAAGACTATATTCACCAAAGGGTCGTTGAAATACTAAGCTAATTAATTTGTGTTCTGTAAGGAAAGATTGATGTTAATTGAAACGTTGAAGGTATGTTTTTAGCTGCTGGGTAGACTTCAGTCAACCTGACGCAGTTTAGTCTGTGATCAACCAGACTGCTCGCGGATGGGCTCATTTTAAGCGGGGAAATCTAAGCTTTCCAACGGCGTATGGCAAGACTATATTGACTCATGGGTCGTTGAAATACTAAGCTAATTAATTTGTGTTCTGTAAGGAAAGATTGATGTTAATTGAAACGTTGAAGGTATGTTTTTAGCTGCTGGGTAGACTTCAGTCAACCTGACGCAGTTTAGTCTGTGATCAACCAGACTGCTCGCGGATGGGCTCATTTTAAGCGGGGAAATCTAAGCTTTCCAACGGCGTATGGCAAGACTATATTCACTAAAGGGTCGTTGAAATACTAAGCTAATTCATTTGTGTTCTGTAAGGAAAGATTGATGTTAATTGAAACGTTGAAGGTATGTCTTTAGCTGCTGTGTAGACTTCAGTCAACCTGACGCAGATTTGTCTGTGAGCAACCAAATTGCTCGGAGATTGGCTCATTTTAAACGGGGAAATCTAAGCTTTCCAACGACGTATGGCATGACTATATTTGCCCATGGGTCGTCGAAATAATAAGCTGATTCATGTGTGTTCTGTTGGCTGTGGAAAGAAAATAGCACACAAGTCATACCAAGTCACCTTTATTTTTCAGTGATAAACATTAATAAATAAACAGTATGGACATTGTATAAACAGTTGTATAAAAAGTGTAAACGGTATGAACAGTGTTCTTATAAAAGATATCAATATCAATACTGATCACGTGTGTATTTTATATTTCCAGGTTATTTTCTTGATGAGCCAGAGCCTGTGACTCCCACCAACCGGCCCGTTCAGCCCACTGCGTTGTCGTCCTCCACCCGGCCGAAGCCTCCTGCGCCCACCCGCCTCCAGCCGAGGCCTCCTGCTGCATCAGCCTGTGGCCCGCCCGCCCCCTGTGTCGGCAGCACCCATACCGCTGGTCCTCCCCGCACAGCCACAGGCCCCCTCCGTCCTGCTTCGTGGGCCATCCTGCAGCTGTCTCTGCAGTCATCGTGTGTCAAAACCATTCAAACTTGTATATGGTAACATTTCAAAATGACACCAGCATAAATGAGGACCTTGCAATAGGTTGTGTGTTACAGGACCCCCCTGGCATACAGCTGTATGTCTCTGTGAAGGTGGTTGTGAAGAACTGCATCCGGCTGAACAAGTACAAGTGCCGGCGAGGCAGCAACTCTCTCGAGGGGTTGCACGCCCACCTGGTTAACGCCATCCCTTCACAGCGATATGGGATCATGCCGTTCCAAGTAAGTGATTAAAACACACACACACACACACACACACACACACACACACACACACACACACACGCGCGCGCCCGCGCATATATACACACACACACACACACTTATATATACACACACATATATATATATACTTAAACATAGCTGACCCTTTTTTTCCCCCTTCTCGGGGATTATGCTCCCAGTTTTGATCTCGGACGTCTGGTCACTTAGAGCATATAATAATATTCTATTACTGTTAAGCCAACTATGAATAATAAAACAGGCCAAAACATGTGTCCTTTATCATAGCTACACGTGTTACAAAAAAAACGCGTGAATTGAAAAGTTGAAGGTATGTTTTTAGCTGCTGGGTAGACTTCAGTAAACCTGACGCAGTTTTGTCTGTGAGCAACCAAATTGCTCGGGGATGGGCTCATTTTAAGCGGGGAAATCTAAGGTTCCCAACGGCGTATGGCAAGACTATATTCACCAAAGGGCCTTTGAAATACTAAGCTAATTAATTTGTGTTCTGTAAGGAAAGATTGATGTTAATTGAAACGTTAAAGGTATGTTTTTAGCTGCTGGGTAGACTTCAGTCAACCTGACGCAGTTTAGTCTGTGATCAACCAGACTGCTCGCGGATGGGCTCATTTTAAGCGGGGAAATCTAAGCTTTTCAACGGCGTATGGCAAGACTATATTCACCAATGGCCCGTTGAAATACTAAGCTAATTAATTTGTGTTCTGTAAGGAAAGATTGATGTCAATTGAAACGTTAAAAGTATGTTTTTAGCTGCTGGGTAGACTTCATTCAACCTGACGCAGTTTAGTCTGTGATCAACCAGACTGCTCGCAGATGGGCTCATTTTAAGCGGGGAAATCTAAGCTTTCCAACGGCGTATGGAAAGACTATATTGACTCATGGGTCGTTGAAATACTAAGCTAATTAATTTGTGTTCTGTAAGGAAAGATTGATGTTAATTGAAACGTTGAAGGTATGTTTTTAGCTGCTGGGTAGACTTCAGTCAACCTGACGCAGTTTAGTCTGTGAGCAACCAAATTGCTCAGGGATGGGCTCATTATAAGCGGGGAAATCTAAGCTTTCCAACGGCGTATGGCAAGACTATATTCACCAAAGGGTCGTTGAAATACTAAGCTAATTAATTTGGGTTCTGTAAGGAAAGATTGATGTTAATTGAAACGTTAAAGGTATGTTTTTAGCTGCTGGGTAGACTTCATTCAACCTGACGCAGTTTAGTCTGTGATCAACCAGACTGCTCGCGGATGGGCTCATTTTAAGCGGGGAAATCTAAGCTTTCCAACGGCGTATGGCAAGACTATATTGACTCATTGGTCGTTGAAATACTAAGCTAATTAATTTGTGATCTGTAAGGAAAGATTGATGTTAATTGAAACGTTGAAGGTATGTTTTTAGCTGCTGGGTAGACTTCAGTCAACCTGACACAGTTTTGTCTCTGAGCAACCAAATTGCTTGGGGATGGGCTCATTATAAGCGGGGAAATCTAAGCTTTCCAACAACGTATGGCAAGACTATATTCACTAAAGGGTCGTTGAAATACTAAGCTAATTAATTTGTGTTCTGTAAGGAAAGATTGATGTTAATTGAAACGTTGAAGGTATGTCTTTAGCTGCTGTGTAGACTTCAGTCAACCTCACGCAGATTTGTCTGTGAGCAACCAAATTGCTCGGAGATGGGCTCATTTTAAACAGGGAAATCTAAGCTTTCCAACGACGTATGGCATGACTATATTTGCCCATGGGTCGTCGAAATAATAAGCTGATTCATGTGTGTTCTGTTGGCTGTGGAAAGAAAATAGCACACAAGTCATACCAAGTCACCTTTATTTTTCAGTGATAAACATTAATAAATAAACAGTATGGACATTGTATAAACAGTTGTATAAAAAGTGTAAACGGTATGAACAGTGTTCTTATAAAAGATATCAATATCAATACTGATCACGTGTGTATTTTATATTTCCAGGTTATTTGTTGATGAGCCAGAGCCTGTGACTCCCACCAACCGGCCCGTTCAGCCCACTGCGTTGTCGTCCTCCACCCGGCCGAAGCCTCCTGCGCCCACCCGCCTCCAGCCGAGGCCTCCTGCTGCGTCAGCCTGTGGCCCGCCCGCCCCCTGTGTCGGCAGCACCCATACCGCTGGTCCTCCCCGCACAGCCACAGGCCCCCTCCGTCCTGCTTCGTGGGCCATCCTGCAGCTGTCTCTGCAGTCATCGTGTGTCAAAACCATTCAAACTTGTATATGGTAACATTTCAAAATGACACCAGCATAAATGAGGACCTTGCAATAGGTTGTGTGTTACATGACCCCCCTGGCATACAGCTGTATGTCTCTGTGAAGGTGGTTGTGAAGAACTGCATCCGGCTGAACAAGTACAAGTGCCGGTGAGGCAGCAACTCTCTCGAGGGGTTGCACGCCCACCTGGTTAACGCCATCCCTTCACAGCGATGTGGGATCATGCCGTTCCAAGTAAGTGATTAAAACACACACACACACACACACACACACACACACACACACACACACACACGCATATATACACACACACACACGCATATATACACACACATATATATATATACTTAAACATAGCTGACCGTTTTTTTCCCCCTTCTCGGGGATTATGCTCCCAGTTTTGATCTCGGACGTCTGGTCACTTATAGCATATAATAATATTCTATTACTGTTAAGCCAACTATGAATAATAAAACAGGCCAAAACATGTGTCCTTTATCATAGCTACACGTATTACAAAAAAAACGCGTGAATTGAAAAGTTGAAGGTATGTTTTTAGCTGCTGGGTAGACTTCAGTCAACCTGACGCAGTTTTGTCTGTGAGCAACCAAATTGCTCGGGGATGGGCTCATTTTAAGCAGGGAAATCTAAGGTTCCCAACGGCGTATGGCAAGATTATATTGAGTCATGGGTCGTTGAAATACTAAGCTAATTAATTTCTGTTCTTTATTGAAAGATTGATCTTAATTGAAACGTTGAAGGTATGTTTTTAGCTGCTGGGTAGACTTCAGTCAACCTGACGCAGTTTTGTCTGTGAGCAACCAGACTGCTCGCGGATGGGCTCATTTTAAGCGGGGAAATCTAAGCTTTCCAACGGCGTATGGCAAGACTATATTGACTCATGGGTCGTTGAAATACTAAGATAATTAATTTGTGTTCTGTAAGGAAAGATTGATGTTAATTGAAACATTGAAGGTATGTTTTTAGCTGCTGGGTAGACTTCACTCAACCTGACACAGTTTTGTCTGTGATCAACCAGACTGCTGGCGGATGGGCTCATTTTAAGCAGGGAAATCTAAGCTTTTCAACGGCGTATGGCAAGACTATATTGACTCATGGGTCGTTTAAATACTAAGCTAATTAATTTGTGTTCTGTAAGGAAAGATTGATGTTAATTGAAACGTTGAAGGTATGTCTTTAGCTGCTGTGTAGACTTCAGTCAACCTGACGCAGATTTGTCTGTCAGCAACCAAATTGCTCGGAGATGGGCTCATTATAAGCGGGGAAATCTAAGCTTTCCAACGGCGTATGGCAAGACTATATTCACCAAAGGGCCGTTGAAATACTAAGCTAATTAATTTGTGTTCTGTAAGGAAAGATTGATGTTAATTGAAACGTTGAAGGTATGTTTTTAGCTGCTGGGTAGACTTCAGTCAACCTGACGCAGTTTAGTCTGTGAGCAACCAAATTGCTCGGGGATGGGCTCATTATAAGCGGGGAAATCTAAGCTTTCCAACGGCGTATGGCAAGACTATATTCACCAAAGGGTCGTTGAAATACTAAGCTAATTAATTTGTGTTCTGTAAGGAAAGATTGATGTTAATTGAAACGTTGAAGGTATGTTTTTAGCTGCTGGGTAGACTTCAGTCAACCTGACGCAGTTTAGTCTGTGATCAACCAGACTGCTCGCGGATGGGCTCATTTTAAGCGGGGAAATCTAAGCTTTCCAACGGCGTATGGCAAGACTATATCGACTCATGGGTCGTTGAAATACTAAGCTAATTAATTTGTGTTCTGTAAGGAAAGATTGATGTTAATTGAAACGTTGAAGGTATGTTTTTAGCTGCTGGGTAGACTTCAGTCAACCTGACGCAGTTTAGTTTGTGATCAACCAGACTGCTCAGGGATGGGCTCATTATAAGCGGGGAAATCTAAGCTTTCCAACGGCGTATGGCAAGACTATATTCACCAAAGGGCCGTTGAAATACTAAGCTAATTAATTTGTGTTCTGTAAGGAAAGATTGATGTTAATTGAAACGTTAAAGGTATGTTTTTAGCTGCTGGGTAGACTTCATTCAACCTGACGCAGTTTAGTCTGTGATCAACCAGACTGCTCGGGGATGGGCTCATTTTAAGCGGGGAAATCTAAGCTTTCCAACGGCGTATGGCAAGACTATATTCACTAAAGGGTCGTTGAAATACTAAGCTAATTCATTTGTGTTCTGTAAGGAAAGATTGATGTTAATTGAAACGTTGAAGGTATGTCTTTAGCTGCTGTGTAGACTTCAGTCAACCTGACACAGATTTGTCTGTGAGCAACCAAATTGCTCGGAGATTGGCTCATTTTAAACGGGGAAATCTAAGCTTTCCAACGACGTATAGCATGACTATATTTGCCCATGGGTCGTCGAAATAATCAGCTGATTCATGTGTGTTCTGTTGGCTGTGGAAAGAAAATAGCACACAAGTCATACCAAGTCACCTTTATTTTTCAGTGATAAACATTAATAAATAAACAGTATGGACATTGTATAAACAGTTGTATAAAAAGTGTAAACGGTATGAACAGTGTTCTTATAAAAGATATCAATATCAATACTGATCACGTGTGTATTTTATATTTCCAGGTTATTTGTTGATGAGCCAGAGCCTGTGACTCCCACCAACCGGCCCGTTCAGCCCACTGCGTTGTCGTCCTCCACCCGGCCGAAGCCTCCTGCGCCCACCCGCCTCCAGCCGAGGCCTCCTGCTGCATCAGCCTGTGGCCCGCCCGCCCCCTGTGTCGGCAGCACCCATACCGCTGGTCCTCCCCGCACAGCCACAGGCCCCCTCCGTCCTGCTTCGTGGGCCATCCTGCAGCTGTCTCTGCAGTCATCGTGTGTCAAAACCATTCAAACTTGTATATGGTAACATTTCAAAATGACACCAGCATAAATGAGGACCTTGCAATAGGTTGTGTGTTACAGGACCCCCCTGGCATACGGCTGTATGTCTCTGTGAAGGTGGTTGTGAAGAACTGCATCCGACTGAACAAGTACAAGTGCCGGCGAGGCAGCAACTCTCTCGAGGGGTTGCACGCCCACCTGGTTAACGCCATCCCTTCACAGCGATATGGGATCATGCCGTTCCAAGTAAGTGATTAACACACACACACACACACACACACACACACACACACACACACACACACACACACACACACAAGCGCGCGCATATATACACTTATATATACACACACATATATATATATACTTAAACATAGCTGACCCTTTTTTTCCCCCTTCTCGGGGATTATGCTCCCAGTTTTGATCTCGGACGTCTGGTCACTTAGAGCATATAATAATATTCTATTACTGTTAAGCCAACTATGAATAATAAAACAGGCCAAAACATGTGTCCTTTATCATAGCTACACGTGTTACAAAAAAAACGCGTGAATTGAAAAGTTGAAGGTATGTTTTTAGCTGCTGGGTAGACTTCAGTCAACCTGACGCAGTTTTGTCTGTGAGCAACCAAATTGCTCGGGGATGGGCTCATTTTAAGCGGGGAAATCTAAGGTTCCCAACGGCGTATGGCAAGACTATATTGAGTCATGGGTCGTTGAAATACTAAGCTAATTAATTTCTGTTCTTTATTGAAAGATTGATCTTAATTGAAACGTTGAAGGTATGTTTTTAGCTGCTGGGTAGACTTCAGTCAACCTGACGCAGTTTTGTCTGTGAGCAAGCAGACTGCTCGTGGATGGGCTCATTTTAAGCGGGGAAATCTAAGCTTTCCAACGGCGTATGGCAAGACTATATTGACTCATTGGTCGTTGAAATACTAAGCTAATTAATTTGTGATCTGTAAGGAAAGATTGATGTTAATTGAAACGTTGAAGGTATGTTTTTAGCTGCTGGGTAGACTTCAGTCAACCTGACGCAGTTTAGTCTGTGATCAACCAGACTGCTCGCGGATGGGCTCATTTTAAGCGGGGAAATCTAAGCTTTTCAACGGCGTATGGCAAGACTATATTCACCAATGGCCCGTTGAAATACTAAGCTAATTAATTTGTGTTCTGTAAGGAAAGATTGATGTCAATTGAAACGTTAAAGGTATGTTTTTAGCTGCTGGGTAGACTTCATTCAACCTGACGCAGTTTAGTCTGTGATCAACCAGACTGCTCGCGGATGGGCTCACTTTAAGCGGGGAAATCTAAGCTTTCCAACGGCGTATGGAAAGACTATATTGACTCATGGGTCGTTGAAATACTAAGCTAATTAATTTGTGTTCTGTAAGGAAAGATTGATGTTAATTGAAACGTTGAAGGTATGTCTTTAGCTGCTGTGTAGACTTCAGTCAACCTGACGCAGATTTGTCTGTGAGCAACCAAATTGCTCGGGGATGGGCTCATTATAAGCGGGGAAATCTACGCTTTCCAACGGCGTATGGCAAGACTATATTCACCAAAGGGCCGTTGAAATACTAAGCTAATTAATTTGTGTTCTGTAAGGAAAGATTGATGTTAATTGAAACGTTAAAGGTATGTTTTTAGCTGCTGGGTAGACTTCATTCAACCTGACGCAGTTTAGTCTGTGATCAACCAGACTGCTCGCGGATGGGCTCATTTTAAGCGGGGAAATCTAAGCTTTCCAACGGCGTATGGCAAGACTATATTGACTCATGGCTCGTTGAAATACTAAGCTAATTAATTTGTGTTCTGTAAGGAAAGATTGATGTTAATTGAAACGTTGAAGGTATGTTTTTAGCTGCTGGGTAGACTTCAGTCAACCTGACGCAGTTTAGTCTATGATCAACCAGACTGCTCGAGGATGGGCTCATTTTAAACGGGGAAATCTAAGCTTTCCAACGACGTATGGCATGACTATATTTGCCCATGGGTCGTCGAAATAATAAGCTGATTCATGTGTGTTCTGTTGGCTGTGGAAAGAAAATAGCACACAAGTCATACCAAGTCACCTTTATTTTTCAGTGATAAACATTAATAAATAAACAGTATGGACATTGTATAAACAGTTGTATAAAAAGTGTAAACGGTATGAACAGTGTTCTTATAAAAGATATCAATATCAATACTGATCACGTGTGTATTTTATATTTCCAGGTTATTTGTTGATGAGCCAGAGCCTGTGACTCCCACCAACCGGCCCGTTCAGCCCACTGCGTTGTCGTCCTCCACCCGGCCGAAGCCTCCTGCGCCCACCCGCCTCCAGCCGAGGCCTCCTGCTGCATCAGCCTGTGGCCCGCCCGCCCCCTGTGTCGGCATCACCCATACCGCTGGTCCTCCCCGCACAGCCACAGGCCCCCTCCGTCCTGCTTCGTGGGCCATCC
This sequence comes from Urophycis tenuis, assembly GCA_036785325.1. NCBI lineage: Eukaryota > Metazoa > Chordata > Actinopteri > Gadiformes > Phycidae > Urophycis > Urophycis tenuis. Next base: position 6,121 of record JAXIVH010001432.1, on the reverse strand, counting down.
TGCAGCTGTCTCTGCAGTCATCGTGTGTCAAAACCATTCAAACTTGTATATGGTAACATTTCAAAATGACACCAGCATAAATGAGGACCTTGCAATAGGTTGTGTGTTACAGGACCCCCTGGCATACAGCTGTATGTCTCTGTGAAGGTGGTTGTGAAGAACTGCATCCGGCTGAACAAGTACAAGTGCCGGCGAGGCAGCAACTCTCTCGAGGGGTTGCACGCCCACCTGGTTAACGCCATCCCTTCACAGCGATATGGGATCATGCCGTTCCAAGTAAGTGATTAAAACACACACACACACACACACACGCACACACACACACACACACACACACACACACACACACGCGCGCGCGCGCGCATATATACATACACACACACACACTTATATATACACACACATATATATATATACTTAAACATAGCTGACCCTTTTTTACCCCCTTCTCGGGGATTATGCTCCCAGTTTTGATGTCGGACGTCTGGTCACTTATAGCATATAATAATATTCTATTACTGTTAAGCCAACTATGAATAATAAAACAGGCCAAAACATGTGTCCTTTATCATAGCTACACGTGTTACAAAAAAAACGCGTGAATTGAAAAGTTGAAGGTATGTTTTTAGCTGCTGGGTAGACTTCATTCAACCTGACGCAGTTTAGTCTGTGATCAACCAGACTGCTCGCGGATGGGCTCATTTTAAGCGGGGAAATCTAAGCTTTCCAACGGCGTATGGCAAGACTATATTGACTCATGGGTCGTTGAAATACTAAGCTAATTAATTTGTGTTCTGTAAGGAAAGATTGATGTTAATTGAAACGTTGAAGGTATGTTTTTAGCTGCTGGGTAGACTTCAGTCAACCTGACGCAGTTTAGTCTGTGATCAACCAGACTGCTCGCGGATGGGCTCATTTTAAGCGGGGAAATCTAAGCTTTCCAACGGCGTATGGCAAGCCTATATTGACTCATGGGTCGTTGAAATACTAAGCTAATTAATTTGTGTTCTGTAAGGAAAGATTGATGTTAATTGAAACGTTGAAGGTATGTTTTTAGCTGCTGGGTAGACTTCAGTCAACCTGACGCAGTTTAGTCTGTGATCAACCAGACTGCTCGCGGATGGGCTCATTTTAAGCGGGGAAATCTAAGCTTTCCAACGGCGTATGGAAAGACTATATTGACTCATGGGTCGTTGAAATACTAAGCTAATTAATTTGTGTTCTGTAAGGAAAGATTGATGTTAATTGAAACGTTGAAGGTATGTTTTTAGCTGCTGGGTAGACTTCAGTCAACCTGACGCAGTTTAGTCTGTGAGCAACCAAATTGCTCGGGGATGGGCTCATTATAAGCGGGGAAATCTAAGCTTTCCAACGGCGTATGGCAAGACTATATTCACCAAAGTGTCGTTGAAATACTAAGCTAATTAATTTGTGTTCTGTAAGGAAAGATTGATGTTAATTGAAACGTTGAAGGTATGTTTTTAGCTGCTGGGTAGACTTCAGTCAACCTGACGCAGTTTAGTCTGTGATCAACCAGACTGCTCGAGGATGGGCTCATTTTAAGCGGGGAAATCTAAGCTTTCCAACGGCGTATGGCAAGACTATATTCACTAAAGGGTCGTTGAAATACTAAGCTAATTAATTTGTGTTCTGTAAGGAAAGATTGATGTTAATTGAAACGTTGAAGGTATGTCTTTAGCTGCTTTGTAGACTTCAGTCAACCTCACGCAGATTTGTCTGTGAGCAACCAAATTGCTCGGAGATGGGCTCATTTTAAACGGGGAAATCTAAGCTTTCCAACGACGTATGGCATGACTATATTTGCCCATGGGTCGTCGAAATAATAAGCTGATTCATGTGTGTTCTGTTGGCTGTGGAAAGAAAATAGCACACAAGTCATACCAAGTCACCTTTATTTTTCAGTGATAAACATTAATAAATAAACAGTATGGACATTGTATAAACAGTTGTATAAAAAGTGTAAACGGTATGAACAGTGTTCTTATAAAAGATATCAATATCAATACTGATCACGTGTGTATTTTATATTTCCAGGTTATTTGTTGATGAGCCAGAGCCTGTGACTCCCACCAACCGGCCCGTTCAGCCCACTGCGTTGTCGTCCTCCACCCGGCCGAAGCCTCCTGCGCCCACCCGCCTCCAGCCGAGGCCTCCTGCTGCGTCAGCCTGTGGCCCGCCCGCCCCCTGTGTCGGCAGCACCCATACCGCTGGTCCTCCCCGCACAGCCACAGGCCCCCTCCGTCCTGCTTCGTGGGCCATCCTGCAGCTGTCTCTGCAGTCATCGTGTGTCAAAACCATTCAAACTTGTATATGGTAACATTTCAAAATGACACCAGCATAAATGAGGACCTTGCAATAGGTTGTGTGTTACATGACCCCCCTGGCATACAGCTGTATGTCTCTGTGAAGGTGGTTGTGAAGAACTGCATCCGGCTGAACAAGTACAAGTGCCGGTGAGGCAGCAACTCTCTCGAGGGGTTGCACGCCCACCTGGTTAACGCCGTCCCTTCACAGCGATGTGGGATCATGCCGTTCCAAGTAAGTGATTAAAACACACACACACACACACACACACACACACACACACACACGCGCGCATATATACACACACACACACACTTATATATACACACACATATATATATATACTTAAACATAGCTGACCCTTTTTTTCCCCCTTCTCGGGGATTATGCTCCCAGTTTTGATCTCGGACGTCTGGTCACTTATAGCATATAATAATATTCTATTACTGTTAAGCCAACTATGAATAATAAAACAGGCCAAAACATGTGTCCTTTATCATAGCTACACGTATTACAAAAAAAACGCGTGAATTGAAAAGTTGAAGGTATGTTTTTAGCTGCTGGGTAGACTTCATTCAACCTGACGCAGTTTAGTCTGTGAGCAACCAGACTGCTCGCGGATGGGCTCATTTTAAGCGGGGAAATCTAAGGTTCCCAACGGCGTATGGCAAGACTATATTGAGTCATGGGTCGTTGAAATACTAAGCTAATTAATTTCTGTTCTTTATTGAAAGATTGATCTTAATTGAAACGTTGAAGGTATGTTTTTAGCTGCTGGGTAGACTTCAGTCAACCTGACGCAGTTTTGTCTGTGAGCAAGCAGACTGCTCGCGGATGGGCTCATTTTAAGCAGGGAAATCTAAGCTTTCCAACGGCGTATGGCTAGACTATATTGACTCATGGGTCGTTGAAATACTAAGCTAATTAATTTGTGTTCTGTAAGGAAAGATTGATGTTAATTGAAACGTTGAAGGTATGTTTTTAGCTGCTGGGTAGACTTCAGTCAACCTGACACAGTTTTGTCTCTGAGCAACCAAATTGCTTGGGGATGGGCTCATTATAAGCGGGGAAATCTAAGCTTTTCAACGGCGTATGGCAAGACTATATACACCAAAGGGCCTTTGAAATACTAAGCTAATTAATTTGTGTTCTGTAAGGAAAGATTGATGTTAATTGAAACGTTAAAGGTATGTTTTTAGCTGCTGGGTAGACTTCATTCAACCTGACGCAGTTTAGTCTGTGATCAACCAGACTGCTAGCGGATGGGCTCATTTTAAGCGGGGAAATCTAAGCTTTCCAACGGCCTATGGCAAGACTATATTGACTCATGGGTCATTGAAATACTAAGCTAATTAATTTGTGTTCTGTAAGGAAAGATTGATGTTAATTGAAACGTTGAAGGTATGTTTTTAGCTGCTGGGTAGACTTCAGTCAACCTGATGCAGTTTAGTCTGTGATCAACCAGACTGCTCGCGGATGGGCTCATTTTAAGCGGGGAAATCTAAGCTTTCCAACGGCGTATGGCAAGAGTATATTGACTCATGGGTCGTCGAAATAATAAGCTGATTCATGTGTGTTCTGTTGGCTGTGGAAAGAAAATAGCACACAAGTCATACCAAGTCACCTTTATTTTTCAGTGATAAACATTAATAAATAAACAGTATGGACATTGTATAAACAGTTGTATTAAAAAGTGTAAACGGTATGAACAGTGTTCTTATAAAAGATATCAATATCAATACTGATCACGTGTGTATTTTATATTTCCAGGTTATTTGTTGATGAGCCAGAGCCTGTGACTCCCACCAACCGGCCCGTTCAGCCCACTGCGTTGTCGTCCTCCACCCGGCCGAAGCCTCCTGCGCCCACCCGCCTCCAGCCGAGGCCTCCTGCTGCGTCAGCCTGTGGCCCGCCCGCCCCCTGTGTCGGCAGCACCCATACCGCTGGTCCTCCCCGCACAGCCACAGGCCCCCTCCGTCCTGCTTCGTGGGCCATCCTGCAGCTGTCTCTGCAGTCATCGTGTGTCAAAACCATTCAAACTTGTATATGGTAACATTTCAAAATGACACCAGCATAAATGAGGACCTTGCAATAGGTTGTGTGTTACATGACCCCCCTGGCATACAGCTGTATGTCTCTGTGAAGGTGGTTGTGAAGAACTGCATCCGGCTGAACAAGTACAAGTGCCGGCGAGGCAGCAACTCTCTCGAGGGGTTGCACGCCCACCTGGTTAACGCCATCCCTTCACAGCGATGTGGGATCATGCCGTTCCAAGTAAGTGATTAAAACACACACACACACACACACACACACACGCGCATATATACACACACACACACGCATATATACACACACATATATATATATACTTAAACATAGCTGACCCTTTTTTTCCCCCTTCTCGGGGATTATGCTCCCAGTTTTGATCTCGGACGTCTGGTCACTTATAGCATATAATAATATTCTATTACTGTTAAGCCAACTATGAATAATAAAACAGGCCAAAACATGTGTCCTTTATCATAGCTACACGTATTACAAAAAAAACGCGTGAATTGAAAAGTTGAAGGTATGTTTTTAGCTGCTGGGTAGACTTCAGTCAACCTGACGCAGTTTTGTCTTTGAGCAACCAAATTGCTCGGGGATGGGCTCATTTTAAGCGGGGAAATCTAAGGTTCCCAACGGCGTATGGCAAGATTATATTGAGTCATGGGTCGTTGAAATACTAAGCTAATTAATTTCTGTTCTTTATTGAAAGATTGATCTTAATTGAAACGTTGAAGGTATGTTTTTAGCTGCTGGGTAGACTTCAGTCAACCTGACGCAGTTTTGTCTGTGAGCAAGCAGACTGCTCGCGGATGGGCTCATTTTAAGCGGGGAAATCTAAGCTTTCCAACGGCGTATGGCAAGACTATATTGACTCATTGGTCGTTGAAATACTAAGCTAATTAATTTGTGATCTGTAAGGAAAGATTGATGTTAATTGAAACGTTGAAGGTATGTTTTTAGCTGCTGGGTAGACTTCAGTCAACCTGACACAGTTTTGTCTCTGAGCAACCAAATTGCTTGGGGATGGGCTCATTATAAGCGGGGAAATCTACGCTTTTCAACGGCGTATGGCAAGACTATATTCACCAAAGGGCCTTTGAAATACTAAGCTAATTAATTTGTGTTCTGTAAGGAAAGATTTATGTTAATTGAAACGTTAAAGGTATGTTTTCAGCTGCTGGGTAGACTTCATTCAACCTGACGCAGTTTAGTCTGTGATCAACCAGACTGCTCGCGGATGGGCTCATTTTAAGCGGGGAAATCAAAGCTTTCCAACGGCCTATGGCAAGACTATATTGACTCATGGGTCATTGAAATACTAATCTAATTAATTTGTGTTCTGTAAGGAAAGATTGATGTTAATTGAAACGTTGAAGGTATGTTTTTAGCTGCTGGGTAGACTTCAGTCAACCTGACGCAGTTTAGTCTGTGATCAACCAGACTGCTCGCGGATGGGCTCATTTTAAGCGGGGAAATCTAAGCTTTTCAACGGCGTATGGCAAGACTATATTCACCAATGGCCCGTTGAAATACTAAGCTAATTAATTTGTGTTCTGTAAGGAAAGATTGATGTCAATTGAAACGTTAAAGGTATGTTTTTAGCTGCTGGGTAGACTTCATTCAACCTGACGCAGTTTAGTCTGTGATCAACCAGACTGCTCGCGGATGGGCTCACTTTAAGTGGGAAAATCTAAGCTTTCCAACGGCGTATGGAAAGACTATATTGACTCATGGGTCGTTGAAATAC
>JAXIVH010001431.1:0-23873 GCA_036785325.1 Urophycis tenuis | reverse complement strand
GAATAGGGTTGGGTTAAGGTTAGGTTTAGGGAAGGATTAGGGTTGGGTTAGGGTTGGGGTTAGGGTTAGGGGTAGGGTTAAGTTTAGGGAAGGATTAGGGTGGGGTTAGGGTTAGGGGTAGGGTTGGGTTAAGGTTAGGTTTAGGGAAGGATTAGGGTCGGGTTAGGGTTAGGGGTAGGGGTGGGGTTAGGTTAAGGGGTTAAGGGTTAGGGGTAGGGTTAGGTTTAATGAAGGATTAGGGTTGGGTTAGGGGTAGGGGTCGGGTTAGGTAAGGGGTTAGGGGTAACGGTGGGGTTAGGGTTAGGAATAGGGTTGGGTTAAGGTTAGGTTTAGGGAAGGATTAGGGTTGGGTTAGGGTTAGGGGTAGGGGTGGGGTTAGGGTAAGGGGTTAGGGGTAGGGGTAGGGTTAAGTTTAGGGAAGGATTAGGGTTGGGTTAGGGGTAGGGGTGGGGTTAGGGTTGGGGGTAGGGTTAGGTTTAGGAAAGGAGGGTTAGGGTTAGGGGTTGGGGTTAGGGTTGGGTTAGGTTTAGGGAAGGGTTAGGGTTGGGTTAGGTTTAGGGAAGGGTTAGGGGTTAGGGGTTTGGGTTAGGGTTAGGCTTAGGGAAGGGTTAGGGTTGGGTAAGGGGTTAGGGTTTAGGGTTAGGTTAGTTCGGGTAGGTTAGGTTTAGGGAAGAATTAAGATTATGGATAGGATCTTAATTGTTTTTCATGTTCAAACCAAACGGTTCCATGGTCCCCAGTGTGACAATCCAAAATCTTTCCCTCTTTTTTCTATCTCCATCCGTCCAATTAATATTCCTTTCTATTCCCGCCATCTTCAGTGAAATAAAGCCATGTAATAAAAAGTGTTTAACAAAAATTGTGTCCAATTCCTTTTTGTTCGTCACATTGTATTTATGTTGTGTCATACGAGTTGACAGAGTATTCCTCGTTTCACCTACATATTGTACTCCACATTTTGTACAATATATCAAATAAACACAATTGAATGATCTGAGGCTAAATCCCTGTGTAATCTTATAAATATTTTTGGTTCTTTGGTTTTTGACCAATTTCAATCTAGAAAAATTGGTTTCTAACCTAAGAGGTCTTTCCCGGGTCAAAGATGGTAGCTTGGCCTGAACTAAAATGTCTGCCAAATTTTTGTTCCGTTTATAGGCCGAAATCACTTCAAAATTTGGCATGAGGCCACTTGAATTTACCTCATTTACAAAATTACCCTTCAATTTGCTATTTAAAGTTCTGCTAATTGACGAAAACGTTGAAATAAGAGGAATCAAATTTCCCTGACCCCTGACCTTAGTCTCACAAAATGTACGGAGGCAACACCTCAAAAAGGTCCTTCCGTACCCCCGTTTTCGTAGGGCCTTAAACAAGGTCCCCACTGCTTTTCGGAAGTCTTCTTCCCTCGTACAGATACGCCGAAATCTAAGAAGTTGGGATTTCACAATTCCCTTAAAGGTATGCTTTGGGTGGAAGCTATCCTTGTGCAATAGGGCATGTGTATCTGTACTCTTGAAAAAAACTTTTATATCCAATTTTGAATTATTTGGAAAATCCGGTCCCCTAAACACCGTAGTATCCAAAAAGTCAATAGTTTGTTTATTAATTTCTGATTTTAATTTGATTGAGGGGTCATGAGAATTTAGGATTTCCAAAAATGTTACAAATTCCTCCTCAGATCCCTCCCAGATACCCCAAATGTCATCTAAATATCTTAAATAATAGGCTGGCTTCTTTTTGCATTTTAATAACACTTCTTCCTCCCAATTGGCCATAAAAATATTTGCATATGCTGGTGCAAACTTCTTGCCCATTGCCGTTCCCTTGATTTGTAAATAAAACTTATCATTAAACATAAAATCATTCCGAGTCAAATTAATTTCTAATAATTTCAATAGTTCCTCATCTGGTCTCTGTGGATCCGGGTATTTTTCAAATATTTTTTTCACACAGGCAATACCAGCTTCAATGGGGATATTTGTATATAAACTCTCCACATCCAATGAAAAGAAATAGAAATCTAGGGGGATCTGTAAACTCTTAATAATCTCAACAAAATGGTAAGTATCGCGAATATAGGCAGAGTGCCTTACTGACAGCGGAGTCAGAAACCAGTCCAAATACTCTGCTGTGTAATAGGTCTCACTCTGACAGTCGGAGACAATAGGTCTCCCCGGGGGGACCTCAAACGGAATCGTCCACTTTGCTGGATCCTTGTGGATTTTTGGCAAGATGTAAAAGCGCCTTTCCCGCGGCTGTACATTCCCCATTAAATATTGCCTTTGTTTATGATTAATGAATTTTTCCTTTTTTAAGGTGTCCAATATATCAATAACCATAGGAATAGTTTCCATGTATATAGGTTTCTCTAATTTTTTGTAGTAAACTGTATCATTTAATTGTCTTTCAACTTCTAAAATGTACTGTTCCCTACTCAGGATCACCACCGCTGACCCTTTGTCCGCTGGTTTAATTACAATGTGTTTTGTGTTCATCAATTCCCTTAAAGCTTTTACCTCTTGCCTTGAAATATTAAATTCTTCCCGTATTGGTTTATAATGTTTTTTAAAAATGTCGAGGTCTTTATAAATCAAAGTTTGGATCTCCGGTGGCAACTTATCCATCTGTGGAGTCCAATTTGACGGACCAACAAAAGGTAAGGCTTCATTTTTATTTGAATTTCTGAAAAAAGCAGCTAATTTAATTTTCCGGTGGTAATTTTGCATGTCCAATTGAAATTGTAATTTTTGATTCCTGCCCGTGTCTAATGTGGGAATAAACGATAGTCCCCTGCTTAAGAGACTATGTTGTGGTTTGGTGAGCCTAAAGGTTTTAGCCAAAACCACAACATCCTGAGCCTGGAAGGACTGTACTCCTTCCACCCCCTCCTGTTCCAGACTTACGGGGTGCTGGAGTTTAAAGTCGCCGTCCAGTGCTCGAACATGGCCCTCGCCGTATCCGGTGTCCAGTGGATGTCGTCAAACTCCGTCTGAAACCTGGCCTCAGGCAGGAGAGGAATGTAAGACATATTCCTCTCCAGGTATGAGTTCAGTGCCTCCAGATTATTCTGTTCCTCAACAGGGAGATGCGGGGAAAAGTTCACCTGTGGGATCCAGATCTGAGCGTACGGAAACCTATGTTTGGTGGACCGAAGCGCTCCCTGCACATTCTTAACGGTAGTTTCGAGCTTGTTCTCCCTACCGTTGATCCCAAATGCCAAGACAACCCTCTCCACCACGACCGTAAGCGATGGAGAGGTCTTTTCCATCAGCGCCTGTCCGTGGCGGAAATGGCCCCCTGGATAGCACTCAACCTGCAGATCTTTATTGAAGAACTTAGGGAAGCTGCTGAGATTTGCATCCCCAATAATGAGCCACTTTTTTGTCACCCTTAAGTTCCAATCCATAAGTTTCCGTTGAGTGTTCGGATGTCTGGTCACCGTAAACCTTGGAGGCTCTGGATCAGTGAAACGGTCAAGTGACTCCTCAAAGACATCTTCATCCACGGAAACTTCCCGGTGGACCTGAACAACCGTTGCTGGAGCCTGCGCAGCCAAGGCTTCAGCCGCTTCTCTCTCCTGCTCGGCCTCCAGCTCATCAAAGTACCTCCCCATGTCGGGGGTGCTTTGCTCCCAGACGACCCCCAATCCCTCAGCCGGTGCAGGCTCAGGCTCCTGAAGAAGATCCTCGTCTTCCATCAAGACAACGCCCCGGGTGGTCCTCGGTCCCCTACGGGCCTGCCTCTGTTCACGAGAGGGATCCACTCGTGGGGCCTCCTGCTCTACATCGACATCCAGATCCCCTTGATCTGTCATCGTGGCCACTGTTGTCCCCACCACTGGTTGTCGTGGGACACTGGCCTGGGCTGCGACTGTAGTCGTCCGTCGCGGGTCCGGTACCTGTACCTGTACTGGAACCGTCATATCCTCAATCCTGATCTCAACCAAGGCCTCAACATATTCGATGACCTTCTGCGAGAGTCGAGGTAGGTTACGCTTGGCCCATCGTACAGCCACTGCAAAAGCCTCCTTCCAATCCGGAGTAAGAATACCAGACAGTTCTCCTAGGAGAACTTCCAGACCTGCTTCATAGTGCTCCAACAGGATCAGGTAAGTGGTGTGACCCCAGTTCTTGGCGTTACCAGTGATCAGATCCATCGTACGCTGTGTCGGAGCAGCTGGCTTAATCATCCCCGACAAGATCTCGACCATCCTCGAAATCATCCGGGGCTCCGGCTTCCCGGGCTTTGGAGACACGTTTTGCAAATGGTGGACCTGTTTGATCACCCCATGTAACTTGCGAATCAACTTCCCAAGCTGGGGATCAGCTTGTTGGCGTCTAACCTCGGGGTCCCTAGCTCCTGGAGGGACCCACCTACGAGCTGTCCTTGGGCCCGACTGAACCGCTGCCGCATACGAGCGGTACTGAGGACCGGGATAACGAGAGTACCCAGGGGGAGGCGCTGGCTGATTAGGCTGGGGGAACTGAGCCCTTCTCCCAAAGGAGACAGGGGGAGCACAGTCCTTCCGCCCATGGGAAATCCCGTATCCCGGATACCTGAAACGGTTACGCTGGTGCCTCCTGTGCACCAGCGTCCACTCATCTGCCATCTTGGCAGAGGGAAAAAAAAGGAAACTGACAACAAAATTATTTTTTTGAAATGTTTTTATTATTTTTTTTAATCTTTTTTTGTTATTTTTTAATTTTTTTTATTTATTATTAAAGTTTTCAAAAACAAAACACACAAGCAACTAAAAAACAACTAAAAAAACAAACTGTGCCAATAACAACGACGTTTCGAACAAACAGTGTCTTCTTCAGGTTGGCACAAAAAAAACTATAGGACAAAGCTGAGATGCTTTTCCGTCGAGGGTAAAATAAGAAATGAGCAGAGCTCCCTGCTCACATTTATACCCACACTTCTTTTTTTCTTTTTTTGTAAAAAACTTTTTTTTGTATAAAACTTTTTTTAGGGGAAATGGTAAGTGCTGGTTTTGTCAGGTAAGTATATATTGTATAATTTGGGTTAGGGGTAGGGGTGGGGTTAGGGTAAGGGGTTAGGGGTAGGGTTGGGTTAAGGTTAGGTTTAGGGCAGGATTAGGGTTGGGTTAGGGGTAGGGGTGGGGTTAGGGTTAGGTTTAAGGAAGGATTAGGGTTGGGTTAGGGGTAGGGGTGGGGTTAGGGGTAGGGGTGGGGTTAGGGTTAGGGTTGGGTTAAGGTTAGGTTTAGGGCAGGATTAGGGTTGGGTTAGGGTTAGGGGTAGGGGTGGGGTTAGGGTAAGGGGTTAGGGTTAGGGTTAGGTTTAGGGAAGGATTAGGGTTGGGTTAGGGTTAGGGGTAGGGGTGGGGTTAGGGTTAGGTTTAAGGAAGGATTAGGGTTGGGTTAGGGGTCGGGTTAGGGTAAGGGGTTAGGGGTAGGGGTGGGATTAGGGTTAGGAGTAGGGTTGGGTTAAGGTTAGGTTTAGGGAAGGATTAGGGTTGGGTTAGGGTTAGGGGTAGGGGTGGGGTTAGGGTAAGGGGTTAGGGGTAGGGGTGGGGTTAGGGTTAGGGTTGGGTTAAGGTTAGGTTTAGGGCAGGATTAGGGTTGGGTTAGGGTTAGGGGTAGGGGTTGGGTTAGGGTAAGGGGTTAGGGTTAGGGTTAGGTTTAGGGAAGGATTAGGGTTGGGTTAGGAGTAGGGGTCGGGTTAGGGTAAGGGGTTAGGGGTGGGGTTAGGGTTAGGAGTAGGGTTGGGTTAAGGTTAGGTTTAGGGAAGGATTAGGGTTGGGTTAGGGTTGGGGTTAGGGTTAGGGGTAGGGTTAAGTTTATGGAAGGATTAGGGTGGGGTTAGGGTTAGGGGTAGGGTTGGGTTAAGGTTAGGTTTAGGGAAGGATTAGGGTGGGGTTAGGGTTAGGGGTAGGGGTGGGGTTAGGTTAAGGGGTTAAGGGTTAGGGGTAGGGTTAGGTTTAATGAAGGATTAGGGTTGGGTTAGGGGTAGGGGTGGGGTTAGGGTAAGGGGTTAGGGGTAGGGTTGGGTTAAGGTTAGGTTTAGGGCAGGATTAGGGTTGGGTTAGGGGTAGGGGTGGGGTTAGGGTTAGGTTTAAGGAAGGATTAGGGTTGGGTTAGGGGTAGGGGTGGGGTTAGGGGTAGGGGTGGGGTTAGGGTTAGGGTTGGGTTAAGGTTAGGTTTAGGGCAGGATTAGGGTTGGGTTAGGGTTAGGGGTAGGGGTGGGGTTAGGGTAAGGGGTTAGGGTTAGGGTTAGGTTTAGGGAAGGATTAGGGTTGGGTTAGGGTTAGGGGTAGGGGTGGGGTTAGGGTTAGGTTTAAGGAAGGATTAGGGTTGGGTTAGGGGTCGGGTTAGGGTAAGGGGTTAGGGGTAGGGGTGGGATTAGGGTTAGGAGTAGGGTTGGGTTAAGGTTAGGTTTAGGGAAGGATTAGGGTTGGGTTAGGGTTAGGGGTAGGGGTGGGGTTAGGGTAAGGGGTTAGGGGTAGGGGTGGGGTTAGGGTTAGGGTTGGGTTAAGGTTAGGTTTAGGGCAGGATTAGGGTTGGGTTAGGGTTAGGGGTAGGGGTTGGGTTAGGGTAAGGGGTTAGGGTTAGGGTTAGGTTTAGGGAAGGATTAGGGTTGGGTTAGGAGTAGGGGTCGGGTTAGGGTAAGGGGTTAGGGGTGGGGTTAGGGTTAGGAGTAGGGTTGGGTTAAGGTTAGGTTTAGGGAAGGATTAGGGTTGGGTTAGGGTTGGGGTTAGGGTTAGGGGTAGGGTTAAGTTTATGGAAGGATTAGGGTGGGGTTAGGGTTAGGGGTAGGGTTGGGTTAAGGTTAGGTTTAGGGAAGGATTAGGGTGGGGTTAGGGTTAGGGGTAGGGGTGGGGTTAGGTTAAGGGGTTAAGGGTTAGGGGTAGGGTTAGGTTTAATGAAGGATTAGGGTTGGGTTAGGGGTAGGGGTCGGGTTAGGTAAGGGGTTAGGGGTAGCGGTGGGGTTAGGGTTAGGAATAGGGTTGGGTTAAGGTTAGGTTTAGGGAAGGATTAGGGTTGGGTTAGGGTTGGGGTTAGGGTTAGGGGTAGGGTTAAGTTTAGGGAAGGATTAGGGTGGGGTTAGGGTTAGGGGTAGGGTTGGGTTAAGGTTAGGTTTAGGGAAGGATTAGGGTCGGGTTAGGGTTAGGGGTAGGGGTGGGGTTAGGTTAAGGGGTTAAGGGTTAGGGGTAGGGTTAGGTTTAATGAAGGATTAGGGTTGGGTTAGGGGTAGGGGTCGGGTTAGGTAAGGGGTTAGGGGTAACGGTGGGGTTAGGGTTAGGAATAGGGTTGGGTTAAGGTTAGGTTTAGGGAAGGATTAGGGTTGGGTTAGGGTTAGGGGTAGGGGTGGGGTTAGGGTAAGGGGTTAGGGGTAGGGGTAGGGTTAAGTTTAGGGAAGGATTAGGGTTGGGTTAGGGGTAAGGGTGGGGTTAGGGTTGGGGGTAGGGTTAGGTTTAGGAAAGGAGGGTTAGGGTTAGGGGTTGGGGTTAGGGTTGGGTTAGGTTTAGGGAAGGGTTAGGGTTGGGTTAGGTTTAGGGAAGGGTTAGGGGTTAGGGGTTTGGGTTAGGGTTAGGCTTAGGGAAGGGTTAGGGTTGGGTAAGGGGTTAGGGTTTAGGGTTAGGTTAGTTCGGGTAGGTTAGGTTTAGGGAAGAATTAAGATTATGGATAGGATCTTAATTGTTTTTCATGTTCAAACCAAACGGTTCCATGGTCCCCAGTGTGACAATCCAAAATCTTTCCCTCTTTTTTCTATCTCCATCCGTCCAATTAATATTCCTTTCTATTCCCGCCATCTTCAGTGAAATAAAGCCATGTAATAAAAAGTGTTTAACAAAAATTGTGTCCAATTCCTTTTTGTTCGTCACATTGTATTTATGTTGTGTCATACGAGTTGACAGAGTATTCCTCGTTTCACCTACATATTGTACTCCACATTTTGTACAATATATCAAATAAACACAATTGAATGATCTGAGGCTAAATCCCTGTGTAATCTTATAAATATTTTTGGTTCTTTGGTTTTTGACCAATTTCAATCTAGAAAAATTGGTTTCTAACCTAAGAGGTCTTTCCCGGGTCAAAGATGGTAGCTTGGCCTGAACTAAAATGTCTGCCAAATTTTTGTTCCGTTTATAGGCCGAAATCACTTCAAAATTTGGCATGAGGCCACTTGAATTTACCTCATTTACAAAATTACCCTTCAATTTGCTATTTAAAGTTCTGCTAATTGACGAAAACGTTGAAATAAGAGGAATCAAATTTCCCTGACCCCTGACCTTAGTCTCACAAAATGTACGGAGGCAACACCTCAAAAAGGTCCTTCCGTACCCCCGTTTTCGTAGGGCCTTAAACAAGGTCCCCACTGCTTTTCGGAAGTCTTCTTCCCTCGTACAGATACGCCGAAATCTAAGAAGTTGGGATTTCACAATTCCCTTAAAGGTATGCTTTGGGTGGAAGCTATCCTTGTGCAATAGGGCATGTGTATCTGTACTCTTGAAAAAAACTTTTATATCCAATTTTGAATTATTTGGAAAATCCGGTCCCCTAAACACCGTAGTATCCAAAAAGTCAATAGTTTGTTTATTAATTTCTGATTTTAATTTGATTGAGGGGTCATGAGAATTTAGGATTTCCAAAAATGTTACAAATTCCTCCTCAGATCCCTCCCAGATACCCCAAATGTCATCTAAATATCTTAAATAATAGGCTGGCTTCTTTTTGCATTTTAATAACACTTCTTCCTCCCAATTGGCCATAAAAATATTTGCATATGCTGGTGCAAACTTCTTGCCCATTGCCGTTCCCTTGATTTGTAAATAAAACTTATCATTAAACATAAAATCATTCCGAGTCAAATTAATTTCTAATAATTTCAATAGTTCCTCATCTGGTCTCTGTGGATCCGGGTATTTTTCAAATATTTTTTTCACACAGGCAATACCAGCTTCAATGGGGATATTTGTATATAAACTCTCCACATCCAATGAAAAGAAATAGAAATCTAGGGGGATCTGTAAACTCTTAATAATCTCAACAAAATGGTAAGTATCGCGAATATAGGCAGAGTGCCTTACTGACAGCGGAGTCAGAAACCAGTCCAAATACTCTGCTGTGTAATAGGTCTCACTCTGACAGTCGGAGACAATAGGTCTCCCCGGGGGGACCTCAAACGGAATCGTCCACTTTGCTGGATCCTTGTGGATTTTTGGCAAGATGTAAAAGCGCCTTTCCCGCGGCTGTACATTCCCCATTAAATATTGCCTTTGTTTATGATTAATGAATTTTTCCTTTTTTAAGGTGTCCAATATATCAATAACCATAGGAATAGTTTCCATGTATATAGGTTTCTCTAATTTTTTGTAGTAAACTGTATCATTTAATTGTCTTTCAACTTCTAAAATGTACTGTTCCCTACTCAGGATCACCACCGCTGACCCTTTGTCCGCTGGTTTAATTACAATGTGTTTTGTGTTCATCAATTCCCTTAAAGCTTTTACCTCTTGCCTTGAAATATTAAATTCTTCCCGTATTGGTTTATAATGTTTTTTAAAAATGTCGAGGTCTTTATAAATCAAAGTTTGGATCTCCGGTGGCAACTTATCCATCTGTGGAGTCCAATTTGACGGACCAACAAAAGGTAAGGCTTCATTTTTATTTGAATTTCTGAAAAAAGCAGCTAATTTAATTTTCCGGTGGTAATTTTGCATGTCCAATTGAAATTGTAATTTTTGATTCCTGCCCGTGTCTAATGTGGGAATAAACGATAGTCCCCTGCTTAAGAGACTATGTTGTGGTTTGGTGAGCCTAAAGGTTTTAGCCAAAACCACAACATCCTGAGCCTGGAAGGACTGTACTCCTTCCACCCCCTCCTGTTCCAGACTTACGGGGTGCTGGAGTTTAAAGTCGCCGTCCAGTGCTCGAACATGGCCCTCGCCGTATCCGGTGTCCAGTGGATGTCGTCAAACTCCGTCTGAAACCTGGCCTCAGGCAGGAGAGGAATGTAAGACATATTCCTCTCCAGGTATGAGTTCAGTGCCTCCAGATTATTCTGTTCCTCAACAGGGAGATGCGGGGAAAAGTTCACCTGTGGGATCCAGATCTGAGCGTACGGAAACCTATGTTTGGTGGACCGAAGCGCTCCCTGCACATTCTTAACGGTAGTTTCGAGCTTGTTCTCCCTACCGTTGATCCCAAATGCCAAGACAACCCTCTCCACCACGACCGTAAGCGATGGAGAGGTCTTTTCCATCAGCGCCTGTCCGTGGCGGAAATGGCCCCCTGGATAGCACTCAACCTGCAGATCTTTATTGAAGAACTTAGGGAAGCTGCTGAGATTTGCATCCCCAATAATGAGCCACTTTTTTGTCACCCTTAAGTTCCAATCCATAAGTTTCCGTTGAGTGTTCGGATGTCTGGTCACCGTAAACCTTGGAGGCTCTGGATCAGTGAAACGGTCAAGTGACTCCTCAAAGACATCTTCATCCACGGAAACTTCCCGGTGGACCTGAACAACCGTTGCTGGAGCCTGCGCAGCCAAGGCTTCAGCCGCTTCTCTCTCCTGCTCGGCCTCCAGCTCATCAAAGTACCTCCCCATGTCGGGGGTGCTTTGCTCCCAGACGACCCCCAATCCCTCAGCCGGTGCAGGCTCAGGCTCCTGAAGAAGATCCTCGTCTTCCATCAAGACAACGCCCCGGGTGGTCCTCGGTCCCCTACGGGCCTGCCTCTGTTCACGAGAGGGATCCACTCGTGGGGCCTCCTGCTCTACATCGACATCCAGATCCCCTTGATCTGTCATCGTGGCCACTGTTGTCCCCACCACTGGTTGTCGTGGGACACTGGCCTGGGCTGCGACTGTAGTCGTCCGTCGCGGGTCCGGTACCTGTACCTGTACTGGAACCGTCATATCCTCAATCCTGATCTCAACCAAGGCCTCAACATATTCGATGACCTTCTGCGAGAGTCGAGGTAGGTTACGCTTGGCCCATCGTACAGCCACTGCAAAAGCCTCCTTCCAATCCGGAGTAAGAATACCAGACAGTTCTCCTAGGAGAACTTCCAGACCTGCTTCATAGTGCTCCAACAGGATCAGGTAAGTGGTGTGACCCCAGTTCTTGGCGTTACCAGTGATCAGATCCATCGTACGCTGTGTCGGAGCAGCTGGCTTAATCATCCCCGACAAGATCTCGACCATCCTCGAAATCATCCGGGGCTCCGGCTTCCCGGGCTTTGGAGACACGTTTTGCAAATGGTGGACCTGTTTGATCACCCCATGTAACTTGCGAATCAACTTCCCAAGCTGGGGATCAGCTTGTTGGCGTCTAACCTCGGGGTCCCTAGCTCCTGGAGGGACCCACCTACGAGCTGTCCTTGGGCCCGACTGAACCGCTGCCGCATACGAGCGGTACTGAGGACCGGGATAACGAGAGTACCCAGGGGGAGGCGCTGGCTGATTAGGCTGGGGGAACTGAGCCCTTCTCCCAAAGGAGACAGGGGGAGCACAGTCCTTCCGCCCATGGGAAATCCCGTATCCCGGATACCTGAAACGGTTACGCTGGTGCCTCCTGTGCACCAGCGTCCACTCATCTGCCATCTTGGCAGAGGGAAAAAAAAGGAAACTGACAACAAAATTATTTTTTTGAAATGTTTTTATTATTTTTTTTAATCTTTTTTTGTTATTTTTTAATTTTTTTTATTTATTATTAAAGTTTTCAAAAACAAAACACACAAGCAACTAAAAAACAACTAAAAAAACAAACTGTGCCAATAACAACGACGTTTCGAACAAACAGTGTCTTCTTCAGGTTGGCACAAAAAAAACTATAGGACAAAGCTGAGATGCTTTTCCGTCGAGGGTAAAATAAGAAATGAGCAGAGCTCCCTGCTCACATTTATACCCACACTTCTTTTTTTCTTTTTTTGTAAAAAACTTTTTTTTGTATAAAACTTTTTTTAGGGGAAATGGTAAGTGCTGGTTTTGTCAGGTAAGTATATATTGTATAATTTGGGTTAGGGGTAGGGGTGGGGTTAGGGTAAGGGGTTAGGGGTAGGGTTGGGTTAAGGTTAGGTTTAGGGCAGGATTAGGGTTGGGTTAGGGGTAGGGGTGGGGTTAGGGTTAGGTTTAAGGAAGGATTAGGGTTGGGTTAGGGGTAGGGGTGGGGTTAGGGGTAGGGGTGGGGTTAGGGTTAGGGTTGGGTTAAGGTTAGGTTTAGGGCAGGATTAGGGTTGGGTTAGGGTTAGGGGTAGGGGTGGGGTTAGGGTAAGGGGTTAGGGTTAGGGTTAGGTTTAGGGAAGGATTAGGGTTGGGTTAGGGTTAGGGGTAGGGGTGGGGTTAGGGTTAGGTTTAAGGAAGGATTAGGGTTGGGTTAGGGGTCGGGTTAGGGTAAGGGGTTAGGGGTAGGGGTGGGATTAGGGTTAGGAGTAGGGTTGGGTTAAGGTTAGGTTTAGGGAAGGATTAGGGTTGGGTTAGGGTTAGGGGTAGGGGTGGGGTTAGGGTAAGGGGTTAGGGGTAGGGGTGGGGTTAGGGTTAGGGTTGGGTTAAGGTTAGGTTTAGGGCAGGATTAGGGTTGGGTTAGGGTTAGGGGTAGGGGTTGGGTTAGGGTAAGGGGTTAGGGTTAGGGTTAGGTTTAGGGAAGGATTAGGGTTGGGTTAGGAGTAGGGGTCGGGTTAGGGTAAGGGGTTAGGGGTGGGGTTAGGGTTAGGAGTAGGGTTGGGTTAAGGTTAGGTTTAGGGAAGGATTAGGGTTGGGTTAGGGTTGGGGTTAGGGTTAGGGGTAGGGTTAAGTTTATGGAAGGATTAGGGTGGGGTTAGGGTTAGGGGTAGGGTTGGGTTAAGGTTAGGTTTAGGGAAGGATTAGGGTGGGGTTAGGGTTAGGGGTAGGGGTGGGGTTAGGTTAAGGGGTTAAGGGTTAGGGGTAGGGTTAGGTTTAATGAAGGATTAGGGTTGGGTTAGGGGTAGGGGTGGGGTTAGGGTAAGGGGTTAGGGGTAGGGTTGGGTTAAGGTTAGGTTTAGGGCAGGATTAGGGTTGGGTTAGGGGTAGGGGTGGGGTTAGGGTTAGGTTTAAGGAAGGATTAGGGTTGGGTTAGGGGTAGGGGTGGGGTTAGGGGTAGGGGTGGGGTTAGGGTTAGGGTTGGGTTAAGGTTAGGTTTAGGGCAGGATTAGGGTTGGGTTAGGGTTAGGGGTAGGGGTGGGGTTAGGGTAAGGGGTTAGGGTTAGGGTTAGGTTTAGGGAAGGATTAGGGTTGGGTTAGGGTTAGGGGTAGGGGTGGGGTTAGGGTTAGGTTTAAGGAAGGATTAGGGTTGGGTTAGGGGTCGGGTTAGGGTAAGGGGTTAGGGGTAGGGGTGGGATTAGGGTTAGGAGTAGGGTTGGGTTAAGGTTAGGTTTAGGGAAGGATTAGGGTTGGGTTAGGGTTAGGGGTAGGGGTGGGGTTAGGGTAAGGGGTTAGGGGTAGGGGTGGGGTTAGGGTTAGGGTTGGGTTAAGGTTAGGTTTAGGGCAGGATTAGGGTTGGGTTAGGGTTAGGGGTAGGGGTTGGGTTAGGGTAAGGGGTTAGGGTTAGGGTTAGGTTTAGGGAAGGATTAGGGTTGGGTTAGGAGTAGGGGTCGGGTTAGGGTAAGGGGTTAGGGGTGGGGTTAGGGTTAGGAGTAGGGTTGGGTTAAGGTTAGGTTTAGGGAAGGATTAGGGTTGGGTTAGGGTTGGGGTTAGGGTTAGGGGTAGGGTTAAGTTTATGGAAGGATTAGGGTGGGGTTAGGGTTAGGGGTAGGGTTGGGTTAAGGTTAGGTTTAGGGAAGGATTAGGGTGGGGTTAGGGTTAGGGGTAGGGGTGGGGTTAGGTTAAGGGGTTAAGGGTTAGGGGTAGGGTTAGGTTTAATGAAGGATTAGGGTTGGGTTAGGGGTAGGGGTCGGGTTAGGTAAGGGGTTAGGGGTAGCGGTGGGGTTAGGGTTAGGAATAGGGTTGGGTTAAGGTTAGGTTTAGGGAAGGATTAGGGTTGGGTTAGGGTTGGGGTTAGGGTTAGGGGTAGGGTTAAGTTTAGGGAAGGATTAGGGTGGGGTTAGGGTTAGGGGTAGGGTTGGGTTAAGGTTAGGTTTAGGGAAGGATTAGGGTCGGGTTAGGGTTAGGGGTAGGGGTGGGGTTAGGTTAAGGGGTTAAGGGTTAGGGGTAGGGTTAGGTTTAATGAAGGATTAGGGTTGGGTTAGGGGTAGGGGTCGGGTTAGGTAAGGGGTTAGGGGTAACGGTGGGGTTAGGGTTAGGAATAGGGTTGGGTTAAGGTTAGGTTTAGGGAAGGATTAGGGTTGGGTTAGGGTTAGGGGTAGGGGTGGGGTTAGGGTAAGGGGTTAGGGGTAGGGGTAGGGTTAAGTTTAGGGAAGGATTAGGGTTGGGTTAGGGGTAGGGGTGGGGTTAGGGTTGGGGGTAGGGTTAGGTTTAGGAAAGGAGGGTTAGGGTTAGGGGTTGGGGTTAGGGTTGGGTTAGGTTTAGGGAAGGGTTAGGGTTGGGTTAGGTTTAGGGAAGGGTTAGGGGTTAGGGGTTTGGGTTAGGGTTAGGCTTAGGGAAGGGTTAGGGTTGGGTAAGGGGTTAGGGTTTAGGGTTAGGTTAGTTCGGGTAGGTTAGGTTTAGGGAAGAATTAAGATTATGGATAGGATCTTAATTGTTTTTCATGTTCAAACCAAACGGTTCCATGGTCCCCAGTGTGACAATCCAAAATCTTTCCCTCTTTTTTCTATCTCCATCCGTCCAATTAATATTCCTTTCTATTCCCGCCATCTTCAGTGAAATAAAGCCATGTAATAAAAAGTGTTTAACAAAAATTGTGTCCAATTCCTTTTTGTTCGTCACATTGTATTTATGTTGTGTCATACGAGTTGACAGAGTATTCCTCGTTTCACCTACATATTGTACTCCACATTTTGTACAATATATCAAATAAACACAATTGAATGATCTGAGGCTAAATCCCTGTGTAATCTTATAAATATTTTTGGTTCTTTGGTTTTTGACCAATTTCAATCTAGAAAAATTGGTTTCTAACCTAAGAGGTCTTTCCCGGGTCAAAGATGGTAGCTTGGCCTGAACTAAAATGTCTGCCAAATTTTTGTTCCGTTTATAGGCCGAAATCACTTCAAAATTTGGCATGAGGCCACTTGAATTTACCTCATTTACAAAATTACCCTTCAATTTGCTATTTAAAGTTCTGCTAATTGACGAAAACGTTGAAATAAGAGGAATCAAATTTCCCTGACCCCTGACCTTAGTCTCACAAAATGTACGGAGGCAACACCTCAAAAAGGTCCTTCCGTACCCCCGTTTTCGTAGGGCCTTAAACAAGGTCCCCACTGCTTTTCGGAAGTCTTCTTCCCTCGTACAGATACGCCGAAATCTAAGAAGTTGGGATTTCACAATTCCCTTAAAGGTATGCTTTGGGTGGAAGCTATCCTTGTGCAATAGGGCATGTGTATCTGTACTCTTGAAAAAAACTTTTATATCCAATTTTGAATTATTTGGAAAATCCGGTCCCCTAAACACCGTAGTATCCAAAAAGTCAATAGTTTGTTTATTAATTTCTGATTTTAATTTGATTGAGGGGTCATGAGAATTTAGGATTTCCAAAAATGTTACAAATTCCTCCTCAGATCCCTCCCAGATACCCCAAATGTCATCTAAATATCTTAAATAATAGGCTGGCTTCTTTTTGCATTTTAATAACACTTCTTCCTCCCAATTGGCCATAAAAATATTTGCATATGCTGGTGCAAACTTCTTGCCCATTGCCGTTCCCTTGATTTGTAAATAAAACTTATCATTAAACATAAAATCATTCCGAGTCAAATTAATTTCTAATAATTTCAATAGTTCCTCATCTGGTCTCTGTGGATCCGGGTATTTTTCAAATATTTTTTTCACACAGGCAATACCAGCTTCAATGGGGATATTTGTATATAAACTCTCCACATCCAATGAAAAGAAATAGAAATCTAGGGGGATCTGTAAACTCTTAATAATCTCAACAAAATGGTAAGTATCGCGAATATAGGCAGAGTGCCTTACTGACAGCGGAGTCAGAAACCAGTCCAAATACTCTGCTGTGTAATAGGTCTCACTCTGACAGTCGGAGACAATAGGTCTCCCCGGGGGGACCTCAAACGGAATCGTCCACTTTGCTGGATCCTTGTGGATTTTTGGCAAGATGTAAAAGCGCCTTTCCCGCGGCTGTACATTCCCCATTAAATATTGCCTTTGTTTATGATTAATGAATTTTTCCTTTTTTAAGGTGTCCAATATATCAATAACCATAGGAATAGTTTCCATGTATATAGGTTTCTCTAATTTTTTGTAGTAAACTGTATCATTTAATTGTCTTTCAACTTCTAAAATGTACTGTTCCCTACTCAGGATCACCACCGCTGACCCTTTGTCCGCTGGTTTAATTACAATGTGTTTTGTGTTCATCAATTCCCTTAAAGCTTTTACCTCTTGCCTTGAAATATTAAATTCTTCCCGTATTGGTTTATAATGTTTTTTAAAAATGTCGAGGTCTTTATAAATCAAAGTTTGGATCTCCGGTGGCAACTTATCCATCTGTGGAGTCCAATTTGACGGACCAACAAAAGGTAAGGCTTCATTTTTATTTGAATTTCTGAAAAAAGCAGCTAATTTAATTTTCCGGTGGTAATTTTGCATGTCCAATTGAAATTGTAATTTTTGATTCCTGCCCGTGTCTAATGTGGGAATAAACGATAGTCCCCTGCTTAAGAGACTATGTTGTGGTTTGGTGAGCCTAAAGGTTTTAGCCAAAACCACAACATCCTGAGCCTGGAAGGACTGTACTCCTTCCACCCCCTCCTGTTCCAGACTTACGGGGTGCTGGAGTTTAAAGTCGCCGTCCAGTGCTCGAACATGGCCCTCGCCGTATCCGGTGTCCAGTGGATGTCGTCAAACTCCGTCTGAAACCTGGCCTCAGGCAGGAGAGGAATGTAAGACATATTCCTCTCCAGGTATGAGTTCAGTGCCTCCAGATTATTCTGTTCCTCAACAGGGAGATGCGGGGAAAAGTTCACCTGTGGGATCCAGATCTGAGCGTACGGAAACCTATGTTTGGTGGACCGAAGCGCTCCCTGCACATTCTTAACGGTAGTTTCGAGCTTGTTCTCCCTACCGTTGATCCCAAATGCCAAGACAACCCTCTCCACCACGACCGTAAGCGATGGAGAGGTCTTTTCCATCAGCGCCTGTCCGTGGCGGAAATGGCCCCCTGGATAGCACTCAACCTGCAGATCTTTATTGAAGAACTTAGGGAAGCTGCTGAGATTTGCATCCCCAATAATGAGCCACTTTTTTGTCACCCTTAAGTTCCAATCCATAAGTTTCCGTTGAGTGTTCGGATGTCTGGTCACCGTAAACCTTGGAGGCTCTGGATCAGTGAAACGGTCAAGTGACTCCTCAAAGACATCTTCATCCACGGAAACTTCCCGGTGGACCTGAACAACCGTTGCTGGAGCCTGCGCAGCCAAGGCTTCAGCCGCTTCTCTCTCCTGCTCGGCCTCCAGCTCATCAAAGTACCTCCCCATGTCGGGGGTGCTTTGCTCCCAGACGACCCCCAATCCCTCAGCCGGTGCAGGCTCAGGCTCCTGAAGAAGATCCTCGTCTTCCATCAAGACAACGCCCCGGGTGGTCCTCGGTCCCCTACGGGCCTGCCTCTGTTCACGAGAGGGATCCACTCGTGGGGCCTCCTGCTCTACATCGACATCCAGATCCCCTTGATCTGTCATCGTGGCCACTGTTGTCCCCACCACTGGTTGTCGTGGGACACTGGCCTGGGCTGCGACTGTAGTCGTCCGTCGCGGGTCCGGTACCTGTACCTGTACTGGAACCGTCATATCCTCAATCCTGATCTCAACCAAGGCCTCAACATATTCGATGACCTTCTGCGAGAGTCGAGGTAGGTTACGCTTGGCCCATCGTACAGCCACTGCAAAAGCCTCCTTCCAATCCGGAGTAAGAATACCAGACAGTTCTCCTAGGAGAACTTCCAGACCTGCTTCATAGTGCTCCAACAGGATCAGGTAAGTGGTGTGACCCCAGTTCTTGGCGTTACCAGTGATCAGATCCATCGTACGCTGTGTCGGAGCAGCTGGCTTAATCATCCCCGACAAGATCTCGACCATCCTCGAAATCATCCGGGGCTCCGGCTTCCCGGGCTTTGGAGACACGTTTTGCAAATGGTGGACCTGTTTGATCACCCCATGTAACTTGCGAATCAACTTCCCAAGCTGGGGATCAGCTTGTTGGCGTCTAACCTCGGGGTCCCTAGCTCCTGGAGGGACCCACCTACGAGCTGTCCTTGGGCCCGACTGAACCGCTGCCGCATACGAGCGGTACTGAGGACCGGGATAACGAGAGTACCCAGGGGGAGGCGCTGGCTGATTAGGCTGGGGGAACTGAGCCCTTCTCCCAAAGGAGACAGGGGGAGCACAGTCCTTCCGCCCATGGGAAATCCCGTATCCCGGATACCTGAAACGGTTACGCTGGTGCCTCCTGTGCACCAGCGTCCACTCATCTGCCATCTTGGCAGAGGGAAAAAAAAGGAAACTGACAACAAAATTATTTTTTTGAAATGTTTTTATTATTTTTTTTAATCTTTTTTCGTTATTTTTTAATTTTTTTTATTTATTATTAAAGTTTTCAAAAACAAAACACACAAGCAACTAAAAAACAACTAAAAAAACAAACTGTGCCAATAACCACGACGTTTCGAACAAACAGTGTCTTCTTCAGGTTGGCACAAAAAAAACTATAGGACAAAGCTGAGATGCTTTTCCGTCGAGGGTAAAATAAGAAATGAGCAGAGCTCCCTGCTCACATTTATACCCACACTTCTTTTTTTCTTTTTTTGTAAAAAACTTTTTTTTGTATAAAACTTTTTTTAGGGGAAATGGTAAGTGCTGGTTTTGTCAGGTAAGTATATATTGTATAATTTGGGTTAGGGGTAGGGGTGGGGTTAGGGTAAGGGGTTAGGGGTAGGGTTGGGTTAAGGTTAGGTTTAGGGCAGGATTAGGGTTGGGTTAGGGGTAGGGGTGGGGTTAGGGTTAGGTTTAAGGAAGGATTAGGGTTGGGTTAGGGGTAGGGGTGGGGTTAGGGGTAGGGGTGGGGTTAGGGTTAGGGTTGGGTTAAGGTTAGGTTTAGGGCAGGATTAGGGTTGGGTTAGGGTTAGGGGTAGGGGTGGGGTTAGGGTAAGGGGTTAGGGTTAGGGTTAGGTTTAGGGAAGGATTAGGGTTGGGTTAGGGTTAGGGGTAGGGGTGGGGTTAGGGTTAGGTTTAAGGAAGGATTAGGGTTGGGTTAGGGGTCGGGTTAGGGTAAGGGGTTAGGGGTAGGGGTGGGATTAGGGTTAGGAGTAGGGTTGGGTTAAGGTTAGGTTTAGGGAAGGATTAGGGTTGGGTTAGGGTTAGGGGTAGGGGTGGGGTTAGGGTAAGGGGTTAGGGGTAGGGGTGGGGTTAGGGTTAGGGTTGGGTTAAGGTTAGGTTTAGGGCAGGATTAGGGTTGGGTTAGGGTTAGGGGTAGGGGTTGGGTTAGGGTAAGGGGTTAGGGTTAGGGTTAGGTTTAGGGAAGGATTAGGGTTGGGTTAGGAGTAGGGGTCGGGTTAGGGTAAGGGGTTAGGGGTGGGGTTAGGGTTAGGAGTAGGGTTGGGTTAAGGTTAGGTTTAGGGAAGGATTAGGGTTGGGTTAGGGTTGGGGTTAGGGTTAGGGGTAGGGTTAAGTTTATGGAAGGATTAGGGTGGGGTTAGGGTTAGGGGTAGGGTTGGGTTAAGGTTAGGTTTAGGGAAGGATTAGGGTGGGGTTAGGGTTAGGGGTAGGGGTGGGGTTAGGTTAAGGGGTTAAGGGTTAGGGGTAGGGTTAGGTTTAATGAAGGATTAGGGTTGGGTTAGGGGTAGGGGTGGGGTTAGGGTAAGGGGTTAGGGGTAGGGTTGGGTTAAGGTTAGGTTTAGGGCAGGATTAGGGTTGGGTTAGGGGTAGGGGTGGGGTTAGGGTTAGGTTTAAGGAAGGATTAGGGTTGGGTTAGGGGTAGGGGTGGGGTTAGGGGTAGGGGTGGGGTTAGGGTTAGGGTTGGGTTAAGGTTAGGTTTAGGGCAGGATTAGGGTTGGGTTAGGGTTAGGGGTAGGGGTGGGGTTAGGGTAAGGGGTTAGGGTTAGGGTTAGGTTTAGGGAAGGATTAGGGTTGGGTTAGGGTTAGGGGTAGGGGTGGGGTTAGGGTTAGGTTTAAGGAAGGATTAGGGTTGGGTTAGGGGTCGGGTTAGGGTAAGGGGTTAGGGGTAGGGGTGGGATTAGGGTTAGGAGTAGGGTTGGGTTAAGGTTAGGTTTAGGGAAGGATTAGGGTTGGGTTAGGGTTAGGGGTAGGGGTGGGGTTAGGGTAAGGGGTTAGGGGTAGGGGTGGGGTTAGGGTTAGGGTTGGGTTAAGGTTAGGTTTAGGGCAGGATTAGGGTTGGGTTAGGGTTAGGGGTAGGGGTTGGGTTAGGGTAAGGGGTTAGGGTTAGGGTTAGGTTTAGGGAAGGATTAGGGTTGGGTTAGGAGTAGGGGTCGGGTTAGGGTAAGGGGTTAGGGGTGGGGTTAGGGTTAGGAGTAGGGTTGGGTTAAGGTTAGGTTTAGGGAAGGATTAGGGTTGGGTTAGGGTTGGGGTTAGGGTTAGGGGTAGGGTTAAGTTTATGGAAGGATTAGGGTGGGGTTAGGGTTAGGGGTAGGGTTGGGTTAAGGTTAGGTTTAGGGAAGGATTAGGGTGGGGTTAGGGTTAGGGGTAGGGGTGGGGTTAGGTTAAGGGGTTAAGGGTTAGGGGTAGGGTTAGGTTTAATGAAGGATTAGGGTTGGGTTAGGGGTAGGGGTCGGGTTAGGTAAGGGGTTAGGGGTAGCGGTGGGGTTAGGGTTAGGAATAGGGTTGGGTTAAGGTTAGGTTTAGGGAAGGATTAGGGTTGGGTTAGGGTTGGGGTTAGGGTTAGGGGTAGGGTTAAGTTTAGGGAAGGATTAGGGTGGGGTTAGGGTTAGGGGTAGGGTTGGGTTAAGGTTAGGTTTAGGGAAGGATTAGGGTCGGGTTAGGGTTAGGGGTAGGGGTGGGGTTAGGTTAAGGGGTTAAGGGTTAGGGGTAGGGTTAGGTTTAATGAAGGATTAGGGTTGGGTTAGGGGTAGGGGTCGGGTTAGGTAAGGGGTTAGGGGTAACGGTGGGGTTAGGGTTAGGAATAGGGTTGGGTTAAGGTTAGGTTTAGGGAAGGATTAGGGTTGGGTTAGGGTTAGGGGTAGGGGTGGGGTTAGGGTAAGGGGTTAGGGGTAGGGGTAGGGTTAAGTTTAGGGAAGGATTAGGGTTGGGTTAGGGGTAGGGGTGGGGTTAGGGTTGGGGGTAGGGTTAGGTTTAGGAAAGGAGGGTTAGGGTTAGGGGTTGGGGTTAGGGTTGGGTTAGGTTTAGGGAAGGGTTAGGGTTGGGTTAGGTTTAGGGAAGGGTTAGGGGTTAGGGGTTTGGGTTAGGGTTAGGCTTAGGGAAGGGTTAGGGTTGGGTAAGGGGTTAGGGTTTAGGGTTAGGTTAGTTCGGGTAGGTTAGGTTTAGGGAAGAATTAAGATTATGGATAGGATCTTAATTGTTTTTCATGTTCAAACCAAACGGTTCCATGGTCCCCAGTGTGACAATCCAAAATCTTTCCCTCTTTTTTCTATCTCCATCCGTCCAATTAATATTCCTTTCTATTCCCGCCATCTTCAGTGAAATAAAGCCATGTAATAAAAAGTGTTTAACAAAAATTGTGTCCAATTCCTTTTTGTTCGTCACATTGTATTTATGTTGTGTCATACGAGTTGACAGAGTATTCCTCGTTTCACCTACATATTGTACTCCACATTTTGTACAATATATCAAATAAACACAATTGAATGATCTGAGGCTAAATCCCTGTGTAATCTTATAAATATTTTTGGTTCTTTGGTTTTTGACCAATTTCAATCTAGAAAAATTGGTTTCTAACCTAAGAGGTCTTTCCCGGGTCAAAGATGGTAGCTTGGCCTGAACTAAAATGTCTGCCAAATTTTTGTTCCGTTTATAGGCCGAAATCACTTCAAAATTTGGCATGAGGCCACTTGAATTTACCTCATTTACAAAATTACCCTTCAATTTGCTATTTAAAGTTCTGCTAATTGACGAAAACGTTGAAATAAGAGGAATCAAATTTCCCTGACCCCTGACCTTAGTCTCACAAAATGTACGGAGGCAACACCTCAAAAAGGTCCTTCCGTACCCCCGTTTTCGTAGGGCCTTAAACAAGGTCCCCACTGCTTTTCGGAAGTCTTCTTCCCTCGTACAGATACGCCGAAATCTAAGAAGTTGGGATTTCACAATTCCCTTAAAGGTATGCTTTGGGTGGAAGCTATCCTTGTGCAATAGGGCATGTGTATCTGTACTCTTGAAAAAAACTTTTATATCCAATTTTGAATTATTTGGAAAATCCGGTCCCCTAAACACCGTAGTATCCAAAAAGTCAATAGTTTGTTTATTAATTTCTGATTTTAATTTGATTGAGGGGTCATGAGAATTTAGGATTTCCAAAAATGTTACAAATTCCTCCTCAGATCCCTCCCAGATACCCCAAATGTCATCTAAATATCTTAAATAATAGGCTGGCTTCTTTTTGCATTTTAATAACACTTCTTCCTCCCAATTGGCCATAAAAATATTTGCATATGCTGGTGCAAACTTCTTGCCCATTGCCGTTCCCTTGATTTGTAAATAAAACTTATCATTAAACATAAAATCATTCCGAGTCAAATTAATTTCTAATAATTTCAATAGTTCCTCATCTGGTCTCTGTGGATCCGGGTATTTTTCAAATATTTTTTTCACACAGGCAATACCAGCTTCAATGGGGATATTTGTATATAAACTCTCCACATCCAATGAAAAGAAATAGAAATCTAGGGGGATCTGTAAACTCTTAATAATCTCAACAAAATGGTAAGTATCGCGAATATAGGCAGAGTGCCTTACTGACAGCGGAGTCAGAAACCAGTCCAAATACTCTGCTGTGTAATAGGTCTCACTCTGACAGTCGGAGACAATAGGTCTCCCCGGGGGGACCTCAAACGGAATCGTCCACTTTGCTGGATCCTTGTGGATTTTTGGCAAGATGTAAAAGCGCCTTTCCCGCGGCTGTACATTCCCCATTAAATATTGCCTTTGTTTATGATTAATGAATTTTTCCTTTTTTAAGGTGTCCAATATATCAATAACCATAGGAATAGTTTCCATGTATATAGGTTTCTCTAATTTTTTGTAGTAAACTGTATCATTTAATTGTCTTTCAACTTCTAAAATGTACTGTTCCCTACTCAGGATCACCACCGCTGACCCTTTGTCCGCTGGTTTAATTACAATGTGTTTTGTGTTCATCAATTCCCTTAAAGCTTTTACCTCTTGCCTTGAAATATTAAATTCTTCCCGTATTGGTTTATAATGTTTTTTAAAAATGTCGAGGTCTTTATAAATCAAAGTTTGGATCTCCGGTGGCAACTTATCCATCTGTGGAGTCCAATTTGACGGACCAACAAAAGGTAAGGCTTCATTTTTATTTGAATTTCTGAAAAAAGCAGCTAATTTAATTTTCCGGTGGTAATTTTGCATGTCCAATTGAAATTGTAATTTTTGATTCCTGCCCGTGTCTAATGTGGGAATAAACGATAGTCCCCTGCTTAAGAGACTATGTTGTGGTTTGGTGAGCCTAAAGGTTTTAGCCAAAACCACAACATCCTGAGCCTGGAAGGACTGTACTCCTTCCACCCCCTCCTGTTCCAGACTTACGGGGTGCTGGAGTTTAAAGTCGCCGTCCAGTGCTCGAACATGGCCCTCGCCGTATCCGGTGTCCAGTGGATGTCGTCAAAC
>JAXIVH010001430.1:22500-23896 GCA_036785325.1 Urophycis tenuis | reverse complement strand
GGATTGTGCCCGTGTGTGATTTTCAGAGTCATTTTTTTCTTGTCTTTTTTGTGTGTGTTCAGCTCCGAGCAGATCCAACAGCGTTTGAGATGCAGAGATTTCAGCGCGGCGTCAGAAGAAAGGAGACGGGCTGGCAGCCGCAATTGAAGAGGGCATGTGTCGGGATGTAACGAGACACAGATTATTACACCGCTCTCAGTTGAATTGATGGATTGATGCAGAAATTGATTTGATTTTGTGGTCCTGATTCATTTTTTATGCAAGGTGTCTTTATCAGCCGCAATCAGCCGAGCCAAAGTTTGAGTTGAGCAAAACTAACAAAGGACTTGCCTCTGAAATTATGAATCACGATTGTGTGTGTTGACAATGCCCCGATAAACATCAAAGTTTTCTGAAAATAGACAACATCTCAGATGGGTCAAAGCATTTGATCTTCCTGATGGTGATAATGGATGCAGACGCAGAGGGACTCTCGCTAATTAAAGCACCTTTCAGCTGTCAACAAAAACATGAAACAGACAAACAAAATGAAATCCTCTCAAATCCTCTTTGATAACTTTCGAGCATATTCAACACACACGCTCAGCTCCCTTGTTGCTTCCCTCTCTGCCAAACCACAAACACACACACACACACACATGCGCACACACACACACACACACACACACACACCTGCAATTCAAATGCCTTCAGAAGAATCTCAAACCACTCAGCCCTAATATCAAACACACCAGACTAAGTACATTCTGCACAGCTCCACGTTCTTGATTTTATAGATGACAACAGAATCCACCAATAAATGCTATCCACAAAATGTTCTGCCCAACGGATGAGGAGGTGATGATTTGCGCATCAGGATGATGAGTGCTGGGAACAGAAACGTGGACGGCTGCAAGATTCATTTGTGCAACGCCACATAACAGGAAAAAAAGAGAGAGAATTGATTGCTTGTCATAAATTCCTGCAGGGGCAGATCTGGGACGG
Source organism: Urophycis tenuis (assembly GCA_036785325.1). Lineage (NCBI taxonomy): Eukaryota > Metazoa > Chordata > Actinopteri > Gadiformes > Phycidae > Urophycis > Urophycis tenuis. Next base: position 22,912 of record JAXIVH010001430.1, on the reverse strand, counting down.
ACCACATGTTCACCTCTATAGGCCTCGCGTCTCCGTCTGCCTCGCTGGGCACCGCGTGTCGGATCAGCGCAGGAAATGAATTTCTTCTTCTGGGGTCCCTGGTGAGATCCACAGATTGTTGGAGCAATATGTCCACATTTAAAGCTTGCCTTGTTGCTGGCAAAGGCATTGGCTGAGCCAATAAGACTTTGCGCGATCAAAAAATATTTATTTTTAGTATTGATCCCTCCTGTAGTCTCAGTCAAAATTCAATTGTCTTTTTTGAGTAACATAGCTGCATTATGACTGTGTTCGTTTTTCAGCAGTTTAAAAAAAAAAAAAAATAAAAAAAAACAGACCATTATTGTGAAGTCTGTATAGACATGCACATATTTACAAATGTCTCCGCACTGTGAGGAAGAACATGTAAAAT
>JAXIVH010001430.1:5000-10000 GCA_036785325.1 Urophycis tenuis | reverse complement strand
GTAACAACATGGAGGGCTCTGCGTGGCCGTGTGTCCTCCATGACGACGCGACGGACGGCCCTTTGTCCACGTCTGACACTCTACGGCTGAGGTACAACAGGTCAGTATGGAGCAGCACCACGAGTCTCAGTGTGCCCACAGGCTTGGGGGACGACGAGGGGGATCGAACCCTCGCATCGCCTCCTCGTACCACCTCGGGGGGCAGCAGAACACAGCGAGGGTCTGGCCGTGGTCTGGTGCTGTAGAGCTGTTGAGCTGTTTAAATGGGTTGTTCTGCTCCTCTCACTTCCTCTTCATTCCGCGTGTTTCTATATATTGCAAAGAGATGTGCATAAATACTTAATCCTGATTGGTCAATAACGTTCCACGAGTGTGCAATATTGTTTCAATAACGCGACAGCACTGCCTTTTAACAGCTCGGAATCAATGGTACAATATAACACTAAATAAAAATACAACATCCAAGGCAGCTTTTACACCAGATGTTTTCCTTGACCTACGGAAAAACAATATGCTTCAAGCGCCGCGGAAAAAGGTTTGATTTCAGCGGATTAAGTGGAAAAAAATCCAATGTTGTTGTCGCTGAACATAGCTAATATCTAATCACTGCTGTGGCCCTGGCCCAATAGACGACTTTAGGTGTTATTGGAAGAGCTGCAGTTGTTCGCGTCAATCACAACGCCACCTTCTCTTCCAGTAATGGGACTCAGCGTCTGGACGTGTTCCTTACATAATGGCGCGGTCACGGGGAATTTAAACATCTGATTGGAAGAGAAAACCGCCTGTCTCTGACACTAACACGAGCAAATCAGCTCCATTGATCCACAGTAATGCAGCCGTGTGTAGTGTGTAACATGTTTTAGAAGCTCAATGTCAAAGTTTAAATGTAGAACGATGGAGGCCTACCCAATAGGCCTTTATTACTAGACCGTGGTGGTCCACGAGTCTAGTAGTACTACGGTATTTGATGTCATCAATTAAAAAAGTGAGAGTCACACAGTGGACACAAACACAAGGAGTCAGTCGTCAGTAAACACTAGCATCAACCACCCTACACCGCGTGGCCATTCGAAAAACACATCCTTTTATCAAACAGGACAAAATCTCCCTCCAAAGTTGAACATGGAGGCCCCCTGTTCCGCCTGCCATGACATGAAATATGGGGGGGGCGCGTTTTAAGGTGCGCGCTCCCCCCGCCGTCTGGGGGAGATTAGAAGGACTGGCGCTCGGAATGAAGCCTTCGCCGTCCCTGGGTTTAGAAAGCACGTATTGAGTCATCCCACCGCCGCGTCAGCCCGCAGTGTGGCGCCGAAGATTTAGGGCCGTGTCAAGAGGATCTCCGGCTTGTTTAATGTTCTCCTAGATGTCACGCTCCACGCTGCCTGGGCACACGTGAACACGGCAGTCCGCTGGGGGTGGGGGCTCCCCTGAGATTTTCTAGGGACATGTAGGCCAATGTATTTATCGTGGCCTACCTGTTATCCTTCACTGGTCATTGAGTTATGTCACTTCAGATTCATAGAATCACACTTTGAGTATCAGACAAATCAAACTTTTTCCCTCCACACTATTCATATCACAGGAAAGTGATTTCAACCACCAGTGATTTCAACCATTTCAACGACACTCAATGACACTCAATGTTCAAAACCAGTAGACTGCTGCCATGTGGAGATGTTTTTATCCAAAGCCGCTAAGCTATTACCTGTTTTGATATCAAGTGTCGGTAGGGCTCAGGGCATCCTGCTCAAGGACACCTGCAGGCACACTGCAGACATTGGGCATCAAACCAAGAAGGGTGGCAAACCTTTCAGCTGGGAGGCAAACCCCTTCACCACTGGACCAGGACAGATGGATATAGATAGCCAGACAGACACATAGTGAGTGATAGGCCTACATGTCCGCTGACAAACACAGCAATGTGTGTTTGTCAGCGACACCTAGAGAACTTCGAGCTTCGGGTTTCTGCAGAAATCCCTTCCGAGCTTCTCTTGGCTGACAGACACAGAGGCACAGAGTGACACAGAGTGTCAGAGAGGCACTCCAGCACATGTCGATTGGTTTACACTCACTTCATCTATACTTGTTCACTTCACGTGGAGACTGTATTAGAGAATAAAGTACAAAGCACAGAGCCTCCCTAGGTTCCCTGCACTCCCGTGGGAGCCAATCAAAAGCCAGGCTTGCTTGGATACAGACTCCAGATATCGTGCTATTTAATTAGCAGCCACGCGGATGCAGCTCATACATATGGGCAAGCTTTTGCACTCTCACATTAACACACACATGCTAAGATGCTAAGATTGCACACCAGAGTGGCAGGATAGTGTTAAGTGGCACCAAGCTTACATGTGAGGTTAAATATAAAAAATGTACAAACCTGGTATTTCTGAACTAGCTACTCGGATGGCTTTCCTCAGGCGTTTTTTGTTCTTAGGCTGTGCAACAGTACAACCTCAGAGACTCATAGCCTCCCTTAAAGGACTCAATGTAAATGTAGGACAAGGCTGAAACATTCCAGGAACATGAACAATAAGATTGATACCAGATTGCCATTCAACGCCCGGCGTTCCTTGAAGGCGCGCGGGATCCATACAGATGTGTCGCGTGGCCCGTCAGAGGCCCCCGCGAGGAGATAAGAGCGACCGGGGGGAGGGTTTGAGGCAGAGACAGGGTTATGAATAACATGACAACGCTTCAGGCTGAGTTATGAAGGGGACGGGGCTGTGTGCTAACGTTAAAGATAAAGGCTCCGTTGACAGGCTAAGACGCAGTGTGTGTGTGAATATGTGTGTGTGTGTGTGCACAACACGCCGGCTGGCGCATGCAGCTGGCATTGTAATGCAAATCAGCCGGTCCCCGGTTCGAGGCCCCCGCTCGGTGGTGGAGAGTGACACGACGTCAGCCGGCCACTGAGAGAGCACACAGGGGAGGACCGGCCGTGTGGCCGAGGAGACAGAACCACTCGGAGAACAGAGATCTGATGCTCTCCGCTGATCGTATTCGTTCGTATTCTTCGCCGCCATTTTGCAGGCGCTTTTAATCGAAAGCAGACGATCACGGCGATTTCTTTGTTGTTTCAAGTTTCAAGTTTCTTTATTGTCTGTTGTCCAATGTGCAGCATCACTCACATACTGTGCATTGAAACGTATTGAGGCCCGTTCGAACATGGAAGGAAGGAAATCAAACACAACAGTTAAATTAAATTCAATTCAATAAGTACATAATAACAGTAAAATCAGGGCATCATGGATCTAGTAAGAGCAACAATGGAGAATGAAAGATGGAGAATGAAAATAAGCAGCAATGGAGAATGATTTGTAGCAGCATTGTAGAAATATAAAGTGCATACTGAAAGCATGTACTGTAAGTATTTACATCATACATAAACTGGAGGGTTGTACATGGGCTTTGATGGAAGCAGTGGTAAAATGTGGCACGATACAGATGTGCAGGAGTAAAGTGCAAGTGCCTTTAAGTATTGTACATTATTGTACATTATTGTACATTATCCAGTATTTTACAGTATTTTTACATGTTCCTACATAGAGTGTTGAGTTATATGCTCTGAATGTTCCCATGAATGTTCCCATGCTGGTAAATGTAATTAATGAGCAGGTAGGCTGTGAGGCATCTGGCCCACATGTCGGCTGGGGATGTTGTGGTTCGATTCTTTCTATATTATTATCTGTAATTCATCCAAGCTTTTGCACTTTTCATACCGTCCAAAAACGTATACAAATGTCCCTGTTCAAAGAGCTTGCCATAACGGTGCCAACAAGTACCAGCATGCAGTGCAGGGCTATGATCTGCCTTTGTGATGAGAACATAAAGGAATATAAACAGGTCAGGTCCTCACTGAAGTGGTGTGCATCTCTCCAGAGCTCAACAACCCTTCTGCTCATGTTGCCATTAGTGGAGCATGAAACACACACCACTCAAAATAGAAAGGTCACCTTTAGGTATGAAGAATGTGGGATTAAAAAGAACAGTTGTTAGGCTCCATGATAGAGTCTGATGATGTACAATGTGAGTTCACAATAACAGTTTAGTTAATCCAAATGTAAGGGTTTTTTAAGTGTAAGTTGCCAGTTAAAGAGCTAACACAGGTGTGTTTGTGAGTCCCAACTCGTATGCGTGGGAATTTACAGGAGTGTGTGTGTGTGTGTGTGTGTGTGTGTGTATGCTATGCGTAAGTCATGTGTTTGTATGTGTTTGTGTGTGTGTGTACGCGTATATTGTTCTGTGTGTGTGTGTGTACGCGTATATTGTTCTGTGTGTGTGTGTGTGTGTAAGTGTAAGTATATAAGTGTGTGTGTGTGTGTGTGTGTGTGTGTGTGTGTGTGTGTGTGTGTGTGTGTGTCTGTGTGTATGTGTGTGTGTGTGTGTGTCTGTGTGTGTGTGTGTGTGTGTGTGTGTGTGTGTGTGTGTGTGTGTAAGTGTATAAATGTGCGTGTGTTTGTTGTGTGTGCACCTAATTACTTGCTCTATGAACACTGTTGATTTATTCCCTCATCTCCACGGCCGTCCTCTGAGAGTGATCGGCTCCAAGAGAACGACATTGTTCTGTCAGGAATCAAACGCGCGGCCTCAGATCTCATTAGAAACACAAGGCTTCGTAAACAAACATTTGATTTCAATTTGTTAGTGCTCACGGGTCTCCAGCAGGTGCTTGAGGTTCTCTTGGTACCACTCCGTTTCAGGGTTCCTTTCTGCTTCCTATGAGAAACCACTATAATACCATTCGAGTGATCAATATCATTTAACACAACTTGTTTTTTAAGGTCAAAATGATTGATTGATTAACTTTCCATGAACACAACAGTAGAGTGAACACCATGCTAGGTAAAAACACACAATCATCAGCAGGGAAACTAGCTCACTGATGGTGAAGTGGATTAGTATTACCTTAAGGTTAGTAAGGAGGGTCTGTAATACCTACATCATTATAATAACAGGAAATTAAAATCGCGCTCCCCGCCAGCAGTGAAGCTAATCAG
>JAXIVH010000143.1:411277-427518 GCA_036785325.1 Urophycis tenuis | reverse complement strand
CTGGTATATATGAATACATCTCTAGAACCTGTGGTCATGTTCTGGTATTCATGAATACATCTTTATGACATGTGGTTATGTTCTAGAGTTCATGAATACATCTTTATAACATGTGGTTATGTTCTAGAGTTCATGAATATGTGTTTGTTGTCATGAGTCCAGTAGGAGTAAAACACACGCAGGACATGAACAGGTGACATGAACGGATGACATGAATGGATGACATGAACAGGTGACATGAACGGATGACATGAACGGATGACATTAATTGATGACATGAACAGGTGACATGAATTGATGTCATGGACTGATGACATGAAGAGATGGCTAGCTAAACGGACACGTTGACAGACGGACAGACAGACGGACAGACAGACAGACAGACAGGCAGACGAAGGGCTGACAGACGGGGAGCGGGCGACAGACGGGTGGCGGCGACAGACGGGCGGGTGGTGCGAGATGCCAAGCGCCGGCCCCTGCGTGGCGCTGGGCGACCCCGCGGGCGACCCCCTCGCCAAGGCCAAGGGCGGACGCCAAACAAGTGTACAGCGGGATCGCCGTCCGCTGGCCCCGAAACCCTCCGGAAGACCCAGCAGCGCCAGAAAACAAACACAATAACGCAAATAATGAGATTGTGAAGCCCCCCCCCCCCAAGGATCCACCGCGGGAACGGAGCCGGGGAGTTTTTCAGCGTCCGGTCGCATCTCGGCCCCGCCGCCAAATGAGGTTCTGCTGGAGTTTAGCCTTCCTGGCAATCTGATTATGCATATCGACGGCCCGGGCGTGGCAGCGAGGAAAACAGGGCGGAACGGGTCTCAAACCGAATCCGGTCCGGAGCTGTTCTGTTGTATTATCACAACAACGACAACACAACCACCACTCACCACCGCCACACCACCAGCACCACCACCACCCCCACCACCACCCCCCACCAGCAGCACCGCCACTGTGAATCAATGTGGGGACGGCGGGATGGCTCTGACCGCGCCGGGCGGTGCTGACAGGCTGTTGTCTCACGCTGCTCAGCGGGGGGGGCGGGGGTGAGATGAGGGACGCCTGCTTCCAGGAGGGACAAGCAGAACAAACAACGGGGGCGCGGGTGACGCCGCGCGGTGGCTTCAGACCCCACGGGCGCCGTCATGCCCACCGCGGGTGGAGGTGGAGGCGCTTGCGCCGGGCAAACACCACCCAACGTAGAGGGTGGGGGGGACACCGCGCGGGGGTCCCCGACCCGCTGGTGTCTGTGGAAGGATGATGATGTTTTTGTCAGCCAACGTTGTGTAGTTGTGTGCTTGTGTGTTGGGCCGGCACCCTGAATACTGCACCTACAGCTCCTACGTCTCAATACTCCCACCTGACACTCCGTCACGTTAATACTGCACCTACAGCTCCTACGTCTCAATACTCCACCTGACACTCCGTCACGTTAATACTGCACCTACAGCTCCTACGTCTCAATACTCCACCTGACACTCCGTCACCTTAATACTGCACCTACAGCTCCTACAGCTCCTACAGCTTCGGACTGGTAACCGGAGGGTTGCCGGTTCGAACTCCCGACCAGTACGAACGGCTGAAGTGCCCCTGAGCAAGGCACCTAACCCCTCACTGCTTCCCCCGAGCGCCGCTGTTTGGCAGCTCACTGCCTCGGGATTAGTGTGTGTTTCACCTCACTGTGTGCCTCACCATCACTGTGTGCTGAGTGTATTCTGAGTGTATCCCACTAATTCACTATTGGGTTAAAGTGCAGAGACCAAATTTCCCTCACGGGATCAAAAAAGTAATTCTTCAATACTGCACCTGACACTCCGTCACCTGAATACTGCACCTACAGCTCCTACGTCTCAATGCTGCACCTGCAACTCTTCCACCTTGATACTGTAACTCAAGCTATTTCACCTTAGTACTGCACCTCTAGCTCCTTCCCCTTAACTCCTGCACCCCCCAGTGCTCCAGAGTGATGGGGGATGCTCGCCAACAGAATCAGGTTGCAGGCGCAGGCTTCTCTCCCCACACTGAAACAGGCAGGAGTGCAGGACGGACACAGGCGTGGCGCGTGGGGGCGGAGATGGTGGTGTGGTGGTCTGTCAGACACAGAGCTAACGGAAACGTGTGCTTGTTGAACGGCTCGACCCCTCCTTCACCCCCCCCCCACCACCCCCCTGCCAATCAGAGCCTTAGGAGTGCTGACCTGTCCTGCCTCCTGGGTTGTTCAGGGTGTTGTTCACATCAGACCTTTCTACATGCGGTCCTTTTACATGACTTTTACTCAATTATGCACATACAATTAATTCTTCATTGAAATTCTACTCATTCTGAAGTGTTTCATCCATTTTTTACAGGCTACCCCAGCTTTGATTTTAAATTAATATGAAACGGACTGCATTATATGTTATTTGCCAAGATATGAGGATTAACATACATGAATTTTTTAACTGCATCAGCGTTTGAAATATTTGTATTTTACAACACAGGCAGTGTGTTTGTAGTGGGGTGTTGTGTAAGCATGTGAGTGTGTGTGTGTGTGCATGCATGCGTGCGTGCGTGCGTGTGAGCGTGCGTGTTTGTGTGTGTGTTGTGTGTTTGTGTGAGTTTGCATGCGTGCGTGCGTGCGTGCATGCGTGTGTGAGTGAGTGAGTGAGTGAGTGACTGAGTGAGTGAGTGAGTGAGTGAAGTGAGGTGTGTGTGTGCGTGTGTGTGTGTGTGTGTGTGTGTGTGTGTGTGTGTGTGTGTGTGTGTGTGTGTGCGTGTGTGTGTGTGTGTGTGTGTACGTGCGTGCGTGCGTGTCGTGTGAGTGTGTGAGTGTGTGTGTGTGTGTGAGTGCGTGAGTGAGTGGTGTGTCTGATTGTGAGGTTGTGTGTGTTGTGGGCATGATAAGTGATGGCTTGGTCGCTTTTGACGCAATTCCCTGCTTCTTTTGTTCCTTCAAATCAGAAATAATTTCCTCTTTGCGGTCGCGCTTATGGAGATAAGTGTAGCTGAGCTTGGTCTGTATCTCCACGTATTAAATTACTGTGTGTGGGTGTGTGTGAGTGTGTGTGTGTGTGTTGTGTGTGTGCTACTGTAGTAATATCCAGACCATAATAACCCCTATGTAGTGTCAGGCCTCCTGTCAGAGAGACAGAAGACACCTCTGCTCCTCTACCTGCTGATGGGGGCAGAGATAGATAGAGAGAGATAGAGAGAGATAGAGAGAGACAGAGAGAGACAGAGAGAGGGAGGGGGGGGAGAGGGAACCAAGCAGGAAGGAGAGAGAGTAGGGTAGCGCAAAGTGGAAGAGAGTGACAGAAAATGGGCGCGGTGTGTAGGGGTGAGAGAGGGAGTGGAAGAGAAAAGGAGAGAGAGATGGAGTCAACGAGGGGGAGATGGATTGACAGAGTGAGAGAGAGAGGGAGATAGAGAGCTGAGGATCACTGTGATAAAGAGAAGAAAAGACAGGGAAGTGAAAATGAAGTGAAGAGAGAACCCAAGTAGGGGGGGGGGTGGGGGGGCGGCACAGGAGAGGCGGAGAGAGAGAGAGAGAGACAGAGACAGAGAGACAGACAGATAGGGAGACGGAGAGACAGACGAAAAGACTTTGAAGAGAAGCACATGGAGACATAGAAAGCTAGCTAACGCTTAAACCCTCCCGGGCGCGCGGCCTCCCACGGCTGGGAGGGACCCTGACCTGCTGCTCCTTCTCCTACCTTCTCCTCCCTTCTGTTTCGGTGTGTGAGTCTCTAACTGTTTTAGCCCCCCCCCCTCCCCCCCCCACCCTCCCCCCCCCCGCGCGTTGCAGACACAGTGGGGGTGGGGTTGTGGGGGGCGGGGGCTGGGCTGCTTGTCAAACCATGTGATGTCACTGTCCGCCTTCCCTTTCTGCACAAAACAATCTCTGCAGTCCTGAACTGTCAAATGTAATGTTTGGCTTTGTTAAGTAATCCCCCCCCCCCCCCCCCCCCCACCCAACCACAAGTCAGTCAGTCAGTCTGCAGCTTGATGAGCCGAGAAAGAGTTTACAAAGTAAAAGTCTTGTGTAAGTCAGTATAGCCAATGTATCTTGAGATATAACTTCCAGGTTTATGAAGTAAAAGTCCCCCTCTGTTTTTCTGTACCCTGATATATAACTTCCGGGTTTATGAAGTAAAAGTCCCCTCTGTATTCCTGTACCCTGATATATAACTTCCGGGTTTATGAAGTAAAGTCCCCTCTGTATTCCTGTACCCTGATACATAATTTCTAGGTTTATGAAGTAAAAGTCCACCTTATATTCATGTGCCCTGAGATACAACTTCTAGGTTTATAAAGTAAAAGTCCCCCCTGTATTCCTGTACCCTGAGATACAACTTCTAAGTTTATGAAGTAAAAGTCCCCCTGTATTCCTGTACCCTAAGAGGCAACTTCCAGGTTTATAAAGTAAAAAGTCCCCCCCTGTATTCCCTGTGCCCTGAGATATAACTTCTAGGTTTATAAAGTAAAAGTCCCCCCTGTATTCCTGTACCGTGAGATACAACTCTGTGAGCTTTGTAAAACAAAAGTCCTGTCTCCAAAGGTCCTATCTTCAGCCCAATGCTGTGAGGGAGAACTCCACCAAATCGCCATGTATAAAATTCCTCCTACGACTGTACCCTGACAGTAAAAGCTCACTCCCTGATCATTTCGCAGCCCGATAACCTAAAAGTTCTAGCTTTGAAAAAAACTAATCCAATGGTCACCTTTTCAGAGAGCACGTGAGCCCTGTTTTAAACCTGTAACTTAGAGGAAGAGTTGTGATCTCTACGTCCATATCCATGACATGTGTCCGATGACTTCCTGTCTCCACGGCTTCCATTATTTATTTGATTTGGCCTTCAAACGAACATTGAGTCATAAGACGCAGGAATTATACCGATGATGGCTGCTGGCCGCGTGTAACAAATATAAATAATATAACTATAATATGAAACAACATTGAGTTAGAAGTTAGAATAGAAGTTGGGTCTTTTAATCCCACCCCTGATGTCCAGATGTTAGATGATTTACGATACAATATTGTATATTATATTGTATGTTATATTTCAGATCCATAATTCATCCACACTAAATGATTTATGTTAATCTCGATGGAAAAGTCGGCAGCAGAAGACGTAATGAAATAAAAATAAGCGCACATGAAGAAAACCCAGGGTAAATACTGGAACAGCACTCCAGATCAATGTTGATCCAGATGTGATTTATGAATGAATTATCCAGGAGGTTGCCAAGGAAAAACATTACGGCCACCGCGGCTTGTGGGTTTTAAGCCACAATATGGTGGCGTCTTCATGAAGGCTGCTCTGACTGTGTAACGCTTTTCAGTTTAATGGCTCCTTCTTCTTCTTCACTTTGCTTTTATTACAAACCTGTTGAGGACTTTTTATGGTCCCCTTTGAACCGATTAAAGTGGCACTGTGTATTACATATACTGCAGTGTGCTGTTTCTAGTGTCTGATCACACACACACACACACACACACACACACACACACACACACACACACACACACACACACACACGCACACACACAAAATGCATTTTTCACATGCACACACTCACATACTTCCATGTGTTTGAAGATTAATAATCCCACAACCTCAGCATTTTATACACACCACCATATTCGTCATGCATCTCATGGAACACAGGAAGATTCACATGCATAATCACACACACACACACTCACACACACACACACACACACACACACACAGACACACAGACACACACAGACACACAGACACACACAGACACACACACGGACACACACACACACACAGACACACACACACACACACACACACACACACACACAGACACACACACACACACACACACACACACACACACACACACACACACACACACACACACACACAGAGACACTCAGACACTCAGACACTCAGACACACACACACACACACACACACACAGACACTCAGACACTCAGACACTCAGACACACACACACACACACACACACACACACACATACACACACACACACACACACACAGACACTCAGACACACGTGTGCGCTGCCTTCATGACTCATCCAACCCTCTGCGTGAGGGACCTCTTTGCCCACCCAGCAGACTTGTCCCTTGTGGGGGCGCCTGTGTGTGGACCACCTGCTGGGGCGTGTTGCACCATGAGGGGTGGTAAACACGCCACCAGGCTGTTGGACAAACAAGCAGAACCAGGATTGACATTTACATGTAGGGCATGTCGCGTGACGCTTTTGTCCAAAGCGACTTACGATCAGTACAGTTGTCGTACATTTGTGGGGTTCAGCTTCTTCCTCAAGGACACTTCGACATGTGGACAGTTGGAGGTGGGGGATCGAACCGCCAACCCTCCGGTTAGTGGACGACCCGCTCCAGCCACTGAGCTACTGCCTCCCCCCAAGACCCTATTTCCCCATCACTTTGTGTTTAAGGGACTGCTGCGGACACATTTTACAAATCGGACCAGTCTTGAGCAATAACAAAGAAATGGACTGCAATGTAATCCTCCGGGGCAATTGCAGGCCTATCGATGTACGTCCTCTGAAAGTGCTTGTTTTTGTCACAGACAGGCTGAGATTGTATTCTAACATTATGGAAAGGGATCCCTACAGAGGAATACAACTTGTTTCTGTACCCTTCGCTTTGATCGAGGTGTGTTTGTTCTTGTGCCCAGACAATTCTCGCTCAAGGTGAAGTCTCGCCCTGTCATTACAATCTCAACCCTTCACCCACATATTTTAGATAACTCGAAGCCACAACAAAGTCTGCTCTCTGAACTCTCGCTCGGCTTGTGGATGAGGGACGATTCTCTGCCATACGATTCAAGGAGGATCATTTATGTAGTCTTGTTTGTGGCGTTCTGAATAAGTTATTCGACCACAGGTCCTGCTTCTTTTATGGCAACCATATGGTTGTTTTATGGTTTCCATTCATATTTTCTGTATTCATGCATGGAGAGAGGAGGACAGGAGGAGAGCTGTATTGTGAATCTGACGAGAGCCCGTTATGACAGAAAAGGGAAACTAAAGGTTTTTAACATCACAGTGAATAACATTTTACAAAATGATCCTGCATGTATGGTACAGAAAGTCTAGTGAAAGAAAGTTTGTAGTTTGATTTACTTGTGGACAGCTAAAAAGCATTTACATTTTTTGTGTAATTAATAATTCATAGTCCTCATTTTCCCACCAACGACAGTAAACAGCTCAGACAGACAGAAGTATTCGTTTAGCATTCGTTTGTTGGGGGCCCAGCTAGCGTTGCATGCTCTGTCTGAAGCTAGCTGAATCACCGGCTCCACAGCCCTCCGGAGTCCTCTGCTAGGATTACCCTCTTTCAGAAATAAATCATCACCGTGGCAACCTGCGTCTGTCTGGCTTGGTGGGGATGGAGGACGGAGGAGTTTGGCCTGGACACAGGCGCCATTAGCCTCATCGAGCAGTAGCTTTATTTTACGAGATTCTGAAAACTTTTGTGACAGAAGGTGTTACACCTGACAGCAGACATAAGCCATGCTTACTTATGTCTGCTGTCAATGTGTAACACCTTCTGTCAATGTGTGCCAAATATTAAATATTAACAACACTTGGGATGACGTTCCTCTAAGTGTTCTTTATTCAATGTGAGTCACGGTGATTATTATTTTTAGATAACTTACAGGTCATTAACGATCAGGTAAGGATCAGACATCCTCCTCAACAATGACTACCGGTTGCTGACCTAGCGGAGTGAACCCAGAACCTTCGTCTGGAAGGCAGATAGATTAGGAGCATCAGATTTTGATTTCACCAAGGAACAGCATTAATACAAATGTAAGATGTATGCAAAAAAAGCACCTTTCGATAAATAGTTAATACAGTTGTACATTTTTTTCTCGAAGGAACCCAGCCCTCTTTCCAGGTGAACGGCGTCATTCCCCAACCTCATAAAGTGAACGTTCTGTAGGGAACGCGGGTCAGTCCTCTAACGTTAACATTGATTCCAATATTGTCCCTGATCCTCGGCAATCATGGCTGACATTACCCTGCGTCCCAAGTGGTCCATCGTGATTGGATTTTACTTTCCAGCTCGACCAGTAAAATAACCAAACACCGATATCAATACCAAAAGTGCAGCATTGTCATCACAGCCCCTATATTCTAAGGTCAATAGCATTGGCTGGCAGCCGTAATGTTTACTAATGGTTTATTAATAGTTGTTTGTCCTTTCTGTGTGCCTCCATCAAAGTGGATGATTGGCTGCAGGTGTCATATCCTGACATATGCAACTCCCTTATTGATTCTCCAGGTAATGAGTGTATTTCCAACATATGTATTTTTTATGTTAATATATATATTAATAACTTCAGAATTTCGTTAAGACACTTATTTTGCTGTTTTGTTGTACATTGTGACATTACTGTAAACAAATGACAACGCTAACAGTAACCTGCTAAACAGATGTTTCGTAAGCAAACTACTACCCTGCAACTATAAGACAGGGCTATAACAGGGTAATAAGTCTAGCTACACCCTTGTCATACACAGTGAACCCATACACTGACACACACACACACACACACACACACACACACACACACAAATACTGACTGCAGTTTCTACAAACAAACCATGTCAGATGGGAGCAAATCATTCTTTTTTTTTTGCAACTAAACTCTTCATATGTACATATACTACACATACCACACAGGCTACATACTGATGAACAGCTCATGACATTTATTCATTATCCTATCTCAAGAAAACAAATGTGACCCTCATCTAGGGATGTACACGGCAGGTCAAAGGAAGCGCCGTGGGGAAGCACAGCTCCTCCGCCTGGCTGGGCGGAGGTGGCACCACAGCGCCCGGTAACGTCTCTGCTGACATCACAGCTCTCGTGACCCAGGGGAAGCCAGTCTGGAGGGTCGCCTGTAAATCCCCCCACTCTTGGATTGCTGTGAAGCGCCGTGGCGGAGTGAGAGAGCAGCACGCTGTGACCGCGTGGCAGGGTAAGCTGACCGCACTGTGAGGCGCGGTGCCACACATTCACATTCAGAGGAGGAGAAACGCTCTTCCTATTTGGTGGGAGAGTTCGTTATTGTATTCGATTTCATTCCAAGACTGGGACAAAAGTTGTCCCCGTGTCGGCGCACTGCTTTCTAAGATGGAGGAATCTGTCCGCCTTGCGGAAAAAAAACTTTTGGATGCTTGTCGTCATTCACATGGAATCCCGAACGTGTAAGAAATAATAAAAACTACAAAATCTCAGCCTCTGCAAAAGAAAAGCTATAGGCTATAGCTGCATCCATCTGCAGCTGTAGCCTATAGCTTTTCTTTTGTTTTACCGTCCTTTCGTTCTTTGGGGAAGTAAAAGAAAATCCTTCACTGGATATAAATATGGATTTATTGTTTGACATAGAAAATACAACGCACTGCTTGTAGGCATGGTGGGCTGGTTCTTCCATTTTGGCGCTGGCACTCTCACAAGGTGCCTGTTTTCACCCCAAAGGGGGCCGCGGTCGTTCCGGCAACAGGGAAGTGATGCATGGCCCCCGTTATGTACAGGTGGCTGGCAGTGGTTGGGTGCAAAAAGGCCGCTCACCATCCAAGAGTTATGAAGGATTTAATATTGAGAGTATTGGCCACAGACTACTGCGGGGCGGCCATTCGACTCTCGCCCTCAATGTGCCAAACATCGACAGTTTCCCTGGTTGGTTGCATAAAAACAATGGTGTTACGCGACGCGTTACGTGAAAACTAATGCTTCTTAATGGTCTTGTGTGAACCGATGGGTGATGTCACGGACGCGGCGGCCATGTTTTTTGCAGTCTCTGATTTACACACAGGTTATTAACGAGCAGGTTAGGGCTTAGACATCCCGCTCAAGGATTCCCAACAGGATAGACTCCTGAGGTTTCTGGGTTGAACCTGGCCACTACCCTGCAGCGTTGACACCGTTTGATGAGTCCATTGTGTAATGGATTGGTTTCCATGACAACAGCCTTACATCACCCCCGACATTACAGGTGATGCACAACATCACCGCAATGCACGCAAGTCACGCGCCGCATCACTGCGGAAACGTTCCGCAGAAACGTTTCAGGTTTCCGTGTTTCAATTAAAAGTCGTTTTTTTCTTTCTTTGGCAACGTTTGTCGGCGGCCCGTGGTGACTGAACACTTTTCCAAAAAAGGACCCCAAAAATAACGCAAGAGCTCTGTCGCATTAAGCTAAGCCGCTCTCTCTCCCTCTCTCGACTGGTGTGCGACCCAATTTGGGGTAATGGGGTCAGAACAACAGTTTTAAAGCGGGAGCGCGCGGTGTCCAAAGTGTTTATCTTTTCCTAAAGGCCCCGGGAACGCGTGACATGGCACACCACCGCGTGCACGTCCCTGCCGCCTGAGCCGAGGTTGGCGGTTCAATTCCCGGAGGACCTTCCGGCGGCGGTCAGAGAGCGAGAGAGAGAGAGAGAGAGAGAGAGAGAGAGAGAGAGAGAGAGAGAGAGAGAGAGAGAGAGAGAGAGAGAGTGATAGTGCTCCTGAAGCACTGCGGTCTGCCGGGCGGCCCGTCTGCCGTGTGTTCCAGGGTATCATGCTGAGATAACCTCTTTACAAGCTAATCCCCGCTGTGTAAAACATACTCTATTTATAACAATAACACCCAAACACTTTGTCCCGGCGGTTTGCGGTGTTTTCAGGGCGCAGGGGAGCGGGGTCTGGGTCGGCCGCGGCTCGTCGCCGTGGGGGTGGAGGGGGGGTTGATATTACGTTACCGTGGTTTCTGTCTCTCCGGTGACAGGGTTTGGCCTGGGTTATTGGCGGTGATGAGATTTCAGCACGACCCCGCGCCTCTCTCTGCGTGACCCCGTGGACGACACCCCCCGCGAGGGGGCCGCGTGTCACATGACACGAGGTGCTCTGGCGTCTCGTCTCAGAGAGTTGGTGACCGTGTGTGTACGTGTGAGTCAGTGAGTTTGTGAGCGAGTGTAAGAGTGTGTGTGTGTGTGCGTGCCTGTGTCTGTGTGGGAGTCAGTGATTTTGTGAGTGAGTGAGGGATTGCTTGATGAGTGGGTAATTAATTGTGTGTGTGTGTGTGTGTGTGTGTGTGTGTGTGTGTGTGTGTGTGTGTGTGTGTGTGTGTGTGTGTGTGTGTGTGTGTGTGTGTGTGTGCGTGCGTGCGTGTGTGTGAGGAGGGGGAGCAGTGAGAGTATGTGTGATCGAGTGAGTTTGTGAGTGAGAGATTGTCTGTGCGTGTGTCTGTGAGTGAGTGAGAGGTTGCGTGACTAAATGTGTGGAGAACGTATTGTGGCGTGTGTGTGTGCGCGTGTGTGTGTGTGTGTGTGTGCGTGTCTATGCGTGTGGGTCGCTGTGAGTCAGCGGTTCGGTGCAAGTGAGTTCCAGATGGCGTGTGAGTGGGCGTGTCCGCTGCCACGCGGGGGTGGGGGGGGGGAGGGGGGGACGCACCTAGCTTTGTCGCAGTCGTCTTCCTCCAAAGTGATGACAACACAACAAACACCCAGAAATCCTCTTTTCTTTCATTATGTTTCCGTGGCGCCCCGCGGCCGAGATGTCACTCATATCTTATGATCCATAGGAGCCATCGTTGGCTCGGGTTCAACCCGGTTCCTCAATAAAGAGAGGATCGACAGAAGAAGATTAAGGGAGCGGTCTCCGTTGGCCTGATGTGGTTACCGGGAGAGATATTGTGTTCCGTGGCCTCGCCCCGTCCGTCTCTCTATCCGCCCGGCGTTGTCGCTGAAGCACAAGGTTTTTTCCCCCGCACCGAACCACCGCCTGGCGCGGCGCTAGTGAACCGAGCGCTGAGAGCGGCGGGCGCTGGATCCCGTGGGCGCCGGGCCACAAATGAGCCCCGGGTCAGCGTCCCACGTCCGGGCCGGGGGGAAACGCCCGCGAGGGTGACCGGTGGAAGGCCGCCGCTCCCGGTCCTCGAAACCGTCACGCGGCGGCCGAGCGGCGAGTCGCTGCTTTCCCTGGTGGACGCCGGCCGTGGTTCTCGCTACCTCCAGGGTCTGGAGGTACTGTGGTGGCTAAAGCACATATCTTAACAAAAGTAAGAGGGTTCTGGGAGGCCGCAGTTGGAATGATCAAGACTTTATTATCGCTTGCAGCGGAGCAACACAAAGCCTGAGTCGGTTTGCAAAGTGACTGCCGCACATCCCCCGTGTGCCCCTTTTTGTCCTGTTTTCCAAACATGATGTCATCACCTTAAACATTCCATACCATACAGAAATGGCCCTTCCTTCCTTTACTGCTGGAACCCACCACATATCATATAGTTAGCCCATCCTCCCCATGTCTGTTCTGACCACTTCTAAGCATTTAAGCAGGCACCTTAAAGATAACATGGGGTGAGCAAGGGGGTGAACCTTGGGTTGAACCAAGAGAGGTATTTATGAGTGCGCATCTGTTTCTTTCCACAGTTAGTTCATGCTTTACATGGAAAACCCAATGATTAACTAGCTTTAAGTTGGTTAATATCTTCCATAGTACAAAGTGCGCCAGTGTGTCCCGGGGAGCGCCAGGCGGCTGACAAGCTGACACGCCGCAGACGGTTTTGTCAGGCAGTGTTTTCAGCGGCACCCCGGGATTATTCTGAGTCGTCGTCGGCGACGGACCTGGTGTGTTGCAGCGAGTGTCCTGATCTCTGACACTGGAATGTCTGTCAGCCTGTCTCCGGATAAACTGCAGCCTGGAATGGGCTTGAATGGACACTATTTTATACCGCCAGTTAGTGGATAGCTCCAGCGTAGACACGCGGTATTTGCATGAACGCCACAGTGGCTGCCCTGACCCATTGCTGCGGTCAACGTTGGCGCCATATATGTGAGAGGCCGAGACGACCGCTTGGCCTCTAAACGAGGCCAGGGAATGAATATACAAGAGGTGGGAGCTGCAATTTTACTGGATCAAAGGTGCAGAGTCAAATTGATTCCAAAAGTCTTGTCCGCATAAAAAAAGGTGTAGACGTGGAAATGTTTCTCATTAAAATAAAATATACTAAAAAATGGTTCTCTGTATTGTAAATGAGAAAGTTCTTTTCACAAATGCAAACGAGAAGGTTTTTTCTCACTTCTGTTTTACAACTACACTTCTAATGATCATGATTGTGTTTCACTGATTTTCAGGTGATTTTCACGTGGAGGCGGGGTGAAGGAAAAGGGACGACTCTATTGGTCAAAGGCGTCATTGGTACGGCCGTGTTTACCTCCCTGTCTGGATGCATGCGCTGTGGCCCAGGGAAAGGGTCAGGAATCACACTAGCGGTTAGCAGAGGCTACATCCTCGCTACTGATCTGGCCGGGGAGACGCCAGCACCGGTGCCTGAGAGGCAGGCGCCGGGACACGAGAAACATTTGATTCAATTCAGCGAGTCAGAAAAATGCATTTTATTGTGTTTGTTTGGTTCAGCACAAGAAACATTTCCATAGCTACGAATACAAATTGACTCCTGCATCGTTTCGATTCCTAAAGCACTATAACGTTTACATTTCCCCCGCTTGGCTCTTGAACCCTTGAATGAAAACGACTAATTGAAATGGGTTGAGAAATGTAAACGTACGTGTTGTGGTGCTTTGTATCCAGGAAGGCTGCAGCTCCTCCCTTCACTTGTCTTTGTTTGCAGGCCCGTCTTGGCCTCTCACATATTGCGGCGATGTTGTCTAATCAGATGCGACGATTCAAAAGCCAAATCAGCGTCTATGTATATATGTCCCTGGTCAGGCCTGTCAGTTACAGTACAGTCCTGAGTCCAACGTTAAGGCTGATAGGCCAATCTACCAATCATCATAACTCTGATGGACACGCCCACTTGTGCTGTCACAAGGTAGGTAGCCATTTTGAAATGGCTTGCAATGGCAAATCAAACATCAACACATGGTGGTGAAATAGAGTTCCTTTAAAATGTGAGATTGTTGTGTTGAAAAAAAAAGATGTTTGTTTGGATGGAATGGGATTGCTGTGTTGTGTATGCTGTTTCATGATAGGCAGTGCTATACATATAGTGCAGGAACTTAATGTTCCTGGACGTCACACTGATACATTTCACATGAAGGAAGTGATGCATGATGCCTGGGAGAGGAGGGGAGATGCTGGGGAGTGTGAGGAATAACAACCATTAATATTCTGTCTGTTTTTGTGAGAATATTTGGTGAGAGTGAGGAGAACAGCATGTCCTGTTAGCCTAACCAAATGAGTGTGTTTAAGTTTAACTGATGATCAGAACAACCGGTGACAACATATATGAATGAGATGTAGTACAGTTAGCCACGGCCCAAATGTCTTTCCAAGGAAACTGGTCATTACTACTACCATTATACTGTAGTAGTAGATACCTAGATTAATATTGTTCATGGCTTTACTGCTGGAGAATCGACGCAGAGAGAGAGAGAGAGAGAGAGAGAGAGAGAGAGAGAGAGATGTATAGATATTCAATATACACAAATATATATATATATATATATATATATATATATATATATATATATATATATATATATATATATATACTGTATACAGTAGATATATATTGATGTACTCTCACCATGTCCAACAAACCGTTGGGGAATCACTAAGTATAACTGCATGTAGTTATACGTTTCCCACACCTTGGGGCAAGACTAGATGGGCTGTGTGGGATTTAATACATAATCCGGACATAGGCTACTAATATAATTGCTGCTATTATGACTTGCTTCATTCTAATGCTTGTAGAGCTCCTAACTCCAATATGTACTTGACAAATAATGCAATTGTCTTTTTATGAACCTGTATCCATGTGATACTAATTGACATTCTGCAGCGAGTGAAATATTGCAAACATTGCTAATAAGCCAGTATTTAAAATGCCCTGGTAATAATGTGTGTGACATTTTCAAGAGTCATTCCCTGCGACTCTCAGACGGGGAGCCTTGACTCGCTGGCTGGGATGGCGATGTGCTGTAGCAGCCTGGAGGGGGGAGGAGGGGAAGCACCGTGCAGAGGGGTGAGGAGCAGTGGGTGAGGAGGAGGAGGAGGAGGAGGAGGAGGAGGAGGCAGGGAACACAGAGTGCACGGGTGAGGAGAAGGAGGTGAGGAGGAGGAGGCAGGGCAAGACGTGCTCAGGGGTGAGTGTGTGTGGGGGGGGGGGGGGGGGGGGGGGGGGGGTGAGGAGGCACAGTGTGAAAGGGTGAGGAAGAGGAGGAGGAGGAGGGGGTAAGGAGGATGGGGTGAGGAGGAGGCAGGATGCACAGCATGCAGGAGTGAGGAGGAGGTAGGGGGGGAGAAGGAGGAGGCAGGGCAGGGAGTGTGCAGGGGTGAGGAGGAGGAGGAGGAGGAGGATGAAGAGCAGTCTTACAGTACATCAAGTATTCATGGTATTCACTGTGCAGCCGGCTGCTGTACTCATCTTTAAGAGGGAACCAAGAGAGACACTTTAGGGAGGCAGTTAGCTGACTCAGCACATTCAGGGTGGAGTAGGGGTGGGGGTGAGGGGAGGAGGGGAGAGGGCAGGGGGAAGAAGGATAGAGAGGGGGTGAGAAGAAGGAGAGATGAAAAGAAAGAAAGGGATAAAGAGACAGGGGGGTGTTGTGAGAAAAGGAGGATTTGGAAATGAGAGCGATGGAGCAAGGGAGAGAGAGACACAGAGACAGAGAGAGAGAGTGATAGCAATGATGCAAGTGTACAAAATAACTCTGTCAGATGTGTGTGTGTGTGTGTGTGTGTGTGTGTGTGTGTGTGTATGTGTGTCGCATATGTACACTGTGGACATTGTTTTTGTTTTTTCGCTGTCTTCCGGGTGGCGTTGTTGTGTTGTTGTCGCCTCGGTCACATTTTACAATTTCCAGTTGAACTTTGCCCATTCATTCCTGCATTTGCATGTGCATCATTTATTTTTTCCGGATCGTATTCATATTTCACAACGTCCTGCTACACAGAGTGCTTCAATAAAAACGGGATTCATTTTAGTTGCCCGCCTGCGGCCACCGCCTCCATAAATAATAATGTGCGCTAAAGTTTTGAACAACAGAAGAAAAAAAAAAAAAGTATGTCTGCTAACTTTGCTAACTGGAATGTGTTTAGCATGCGGCGTTGTGGGTGCGATTCCGCAGCGGGGCAACACATCGGCCGTGTGTGGGAGGGGCTGTGCACTGACAGGACCTCACAGAGATGTCCTGTTCTCACCTCCAGCTCACCTGCCAGGGGCTGCGCTCAAGCAGAACCGCACTGCGTGCTCCCAGGATGCATCACACGGCGTCCATCTTGT
>JAXIVH010000143.1:403777-408777 GCA_036785325.1 Urophycis tenuis | reverse complement strand
ATAACAATCCTTTTGGTCTTAATCTTTAAAAATGTAAAAAACTCATATTTTGATATTTTGACAACCATGTTCCAGCCCTAGTCGTCCCTGGAAGTGTCCCTCCTGTGTTCCTCCTCAAGGTTTCTTGCCTCTGGGTTCAAGGGAGGTTTTCCTTGTTCTTCTGCTGGTTAGGAAGTGTCATATTGTGTGGGCCCTGTGAAGCCTTTTGAGACTTAGCCGTGATTAAAGGATACACAAACACACCTGACTTGTTTTTAACAAGGGTAAGGTTACATTAGACTGGAGGCAAGAATTACCTTGGCAGATGTTGTCAATAACTGACTTGTGGGGGTCCTTAACGAGCAGGTACAGATGTGGGTTACCAGTAGGCTGCAACATTAACATCATGTGCAGTGGTTCACCTTCCCAGTGTGGGTGTCCATAGGTTGTGGTGATCGTAAGATTCTTGTACACAAAATATGAGCTGGCTGGCTTCTTCTGTAGAATGTTTCATTTATAGCATGTGATTTTATTGATTAACATTATTGTAATCACCATCAATCATCATTAAATACAGACATTCAGTCCGGGTTCTTTTGAGCTGTGAGCTACTTGAAACAGACATGACACGTGGGATTTTGAATTGAGTGTTTTTACCTGCTGAGCTGTTGTTTGAATATTTAACCCTGATGTTATTTTTTTCCTGCCGAATGGTCGAATTGATTTGGCTGGGTCATCGACTTTGTCTGGAAACAGGTGTTCCTCTTAGACCAACACATTGGGGGTTTGAACCCAGACCCTTCGGCCGGGGGTTCTGGCTCCCTGACCGGGAGGGCTGAGGATGGGGCTGGCGTCTACCTGTGAAGGTTCTGCTCTGGAGGGGTTTCTGCATGTGAATGCCAGAGACCAGGACTCTCTCGGACGCGGTTCTCACAGGATTACGGGATTAGCAGAAAGTAGGACACTGCAGCTCCCGTGACACGCCTGGCTGATGTTAGATTAACTGATGACTCAACAAGCACATTGAAACAGTCACGCGGGCGAACGCACACACACACTCGCGCGCACCACACACTTACACGCACACACTTACACGCACACACACCTGCACGGGTGCATACACACAGAAGCACCCACATACACAGATACACAAATACACACAGTCATCGGTTGTTATTATCGTAATATTGACAATATTTTAAAACTCGGGTTATATTGGAATAATCAGCGGTATGAACAGATAATGAAGCCATTTCAATGTGTCGTTAATGGCAGAAGTCCTCTGATCTCCTGCGGTATCACCCTTGTGAGTGTGTGTTGTTTCAACACCTGGCAGCATTCTGCATTATTGATAAAGTTCATTATGGTTGGCTGGAGTATTGGCAGAGCCATTACCCAGGGAGATGGGCCTGCCCAATCGCAAGTGCTGATCGTGAAGAACTGCAGGCTAGCAGAACGCCAGCTAGCTGCATGCATCCAACAGAACAACAGGCTAATAGAATACCAGGCTAACAGAACACCAGTCTAGCAGAAAACCTGGCTAGCAGAATGCTAGGCTAACAAAGCATCTGGCTAACATAACACCACCCTTGCCCACCTGAGCCTAGCCTAACCCAGCCCACCCTATCTTATTACTGGGCAGCCTAGCACATTGCTTCCTAGCCTAACAGTATAATCAATTCTATCCTAGCCTAACAGATTTCTAGCCAACCTTAGAATAGTCTATTCCCTTTCAGCTGTAGCCTACTTGTCCGTTCCAGCTTTGCCTATACCCAGGCTTAAGCACATAAGCTAAACTAAGCTTATTGTAGCTCAGCCTAGCCTAGCCCAGCTCATTGTAGATTAGTCAACCCTAGCTGCCTGCTAGCCAATCTCTCGAGACAGTATGAAGCATGTTTGTTTTGCGTGGTTGTTCATTTCACCGGACATTTGTTTTTGGGGGGGTTGTACATTTCAAAATTGCCCCTATGCTTGTCACAGTTACTGTCAAAAAAAAGTGGGCTTGCAGCCACAAATTTGAGTTTACACTCCTGCCCGGACACATTCATAACCCTGACCATAGAAATACCAAAAATACCGACAAATGTTGACAGCAAAGTCAGCCTTCCCTCCGAGGACAGAAAGCCCACGTGGGATTGAAATAAAACACACAGTAGCCGAACCAAAGCAACACAAACAGAGCTAAGGGCTATGACACTAGCGTGCGGCCACGGGTCCCTCCCTACCAGTGCTGCAGTTGCTGCATAGGCTCCGTTTTTTACGCCACCATCTTCTGTAGAAAGCAGCAGAGCAACCCGGTTAAAAACACACCCAGTCCGAGGGACACCCCGCCGTTACCGGAGGATGAGAATCAATCACCGCTCTGACTGGCTGCTTTGGACGGCGTCCATTTCACAGGCCCCTCTGACCGAGGTTGGTTTTAGGGTCGCCTGCAGTTGGGTTGCCGCAGGAATGATTTCTCCATTTACCCGGGGAAACGAGGAGTTTGACAGCATCTCTCTCTCTCTGTTTACGTCTAATGAGCTGCAGCGGGGCTCGCATGGGGCTTCAGGAATACTTCAGCGCTCTAAACACTTGAACGGTGTGGTGAGAATGTGGAACACCGCGGTTTGGGCGAAAGTCGGACTCGTCAAGTACGTGTACTGCGATTATTCAGCAGAACTTCCGTGTCGTATATATTGATCAGCCACATTAACGTTTCCCTCGGCTTTAAGGATTTTAAATTTTCTCTGTCCTGGAAAGTACCGCGGTACTGTCTACAGATTGAGAGTAGTATTGTCTTGTTTTTCTGTTGGTGGGGATGGGGTAAAGGTGTGGGCCAGGTGGCTTTGTGGTTTGACTTCCAGCTGAAAGGTTCCAGGTTTGAGCCCCAATGTCTGCACTCTGCCTGTGGGCATCCTTGAGCCAGATGCCCCTAAACCCCCATCTCCTTCTTAACAACATGACGTGGCCCCTTTAAGTACATTGGACTGTCAGTCCCACTGGATGAAGAGCATAGGCTGAGTTATTCCATGGTGTTATCCTTGGTGCTCTGCATATCTGAGCCCTTGTCTTCCAGCCCGAGAGACCAGGAGATGTCACTGAGGGACAGTAACCTTTACCGCTGTCCCTGGAAACCTTGTCCCCTGTCAGAACCCAGTCATACGTCCCATGTTTGACCTCGCCCATGGGTGACCAGGGGGCTTAGGGCCCCCACCCTACCTGTCCATCATGATAATTATTATGGTTGTGATCCTGAACCTAAGACCCTCCCTCTTATGATTCAGGATTCTCTTTGATCTGTGGGGACATTCTGTGGGTTTGTGGTCTGGTGTGTGTGTGTGTCAGAGTTTAATATATGTATAATATATGTATCGCAGTGTACATTGCTTGTCTGTGAATGCGTGTGTGTGTGTGTGTGTGTGTGTGTGTGT
Source organism: Urophycis tenuis (assembly GCA_036785325.1). Taxonomy (NCBI): domain Eukaryota; kingdom Metazoa; phylum Chordata; class Actinopteri; order Gadiformes; family Phycidae; genus Urophycis; species Urophycis tenuis. Next base: position 405,385 of record JAXIVH010000143.1, on the reverse strand, counting down.
GTGTGTGTGTGTGTGTGTGCATGCTTTTGTTTGTGTGTATAAATCTGTATGGATGGATGTGTGTGTGTGTGTTCCTCTCTGACATACATACAGTGCATAAGATATATTTTCCTGAATGGGACCCACAGGGACCCATAGGGTGTGTGTGTGTGTGTGTGTGTGTGTGTGTGTGTGTGTGTGTGGTGGTCATTAAGCCCCAGAAGGATTACTCAGCCTGGGGAATGGAACGTGAGCCGGTAGAGCCGGGCTGAGGGTGGATAATCCACAGGGGGGATATATATATATATATATATATATAATATATAGAGAGAGAGAAGAGAGAGAGAGAGAGAGAGAGAGAGAGAGAGAGAGAGAGATTAAAGAACCGGAGGATTGGGGGAGAAAAGAGCAAATCAGAGCGCTAGATGACAGAGGAGGGGGCACCCGCGTCACGCAGCGCTCCCCCCCCCCCCCCCCCCCCCCCCCCCCCCCCCGCCTCCCCCATCCTCCCACCCTGCAGCTACGGAGGGCTCTACCGTCATGTTACGACAAAGGGGTGAGGAGGAGGGGGGAGGAGGAGGAGGGGAGGAAGAGGCGGGAGGGGATCCAGGTAGATAGAGACACCCCTTGAATCGATAAGCCCTGGCCCCCCTGCAGCTTTCCATTAGGGATGATCTGAAGCATTGTGGGAAACAGGACAGGCACCATTAACAGCCATGTCGGGGGGTCTGAGGTGTGTGTGTGTGTGTGTGTGTGTGTGGGGGGGGGGGGGGGTCGAGGGGGGCCTGGCAATGAGGGACGGTTTGAGGTATTTATCCTGGCCGACGTGATCACTAGTTAATTTCTCTTCTTTTAATCAAAAGATCAAAGCCTACAATGAATGTCACAGGAAGTAAGTCAGTAACTTCCAGGTTCCACACTGGACACTGAGTGGTGAGTGACTCTAGCTGCCTAGCCCCTCCTGCTCCCTGGGGACCCGCGGGTCCTCCTCTGCTGCCTCTCCTCCTCTGCACCCGGAGGGGGAGGGGAGCTGGACACTGGGCACCTGCAGAACCTTCCGGGGTGGCTCTAACAATAATCTGTATCATGACTCATGTGTGGAGAAGTACAGCGAGGAGATCAGGCCACAAACATAGTTTATAAGTATGTGGATGTGTGTGTGTGTGTGTGTGTGTGTGTGTGTGTGTGTGTGTGTGTGTGTGCGTGCGTGCGTGCGTGCGTGCGTGCGTGCGTGCGTGCGTGTGTGTGGTGTTTGTTTGTGTGTGTTTATGCCTGTAGGTCTTATGGGACACTACAGGGACAAAGTGAGGTTCTGATGGGTCATGGGGAGAGAGAGAGAGAGAGAGAGAGAGAGAGAGAGAGAGAGAGAGAGAGAGAGAGAGAGAGAGAGAGAGAGAGAGAGAGAGGGGGGTAGAGTGGGCAGGCAGCCAGCTCATTATTTGAAACCCAGGGTAACAAGGTTATAGTTTAATATTTTATATATGGTTTAATATTTGATATACGGCTTAATATGTATTTAATATCACACTCTGGGCTGCATGAGTTGAGCATGTCCGAACAGTGACCTGGTCAACTTCCTGATCGGTTGAGAACATCACACACAAGACTTGAACAGAAGACCACCTTTCT
>JAXIVH010000143.1:329760-402260 GCA_036785325.1 Urophycis tenuis | reverse complement strand
CACACACACACACACACACACACACACACACACACACACACACACACTGTGGTTCCCTGCTCATACATTGTGTGAGTTTGTGAACATTGTCTGTTATCTTTGCTGGGGTGAGGGGGTCACCCATTCTCAGATTGTATGCACTCATGGTAACAAAGCTGTTGTGATAAAAGCCCCCAGCAAGAGGGGAAAACGGTACTGGAAAATCCTACTCAAGTAGAAGTATTGTTTCTGAATGAATTTCTACTGAAGTAGGTGCTGGAGTACAAGGGTCATTTGTGAATTTTTAACAAAGCATTTTCAGGTGTTTACTGACCTTTAATGGATTTTTTTCTAAACCTAACGGACCGAGTAATGTCAGTCCTCAGACAGGTGATGTCATGTGACTCGTTTATACTTCCTCTGTGCGTGTCCCCGCCTGTAAAATGTAGAAGTGTGCCTCGTACCTTTCCAATTAACTTTTTTTTAAAAACAATAATACAATTTATTACAATATATTACAATACAATTTGTTCTGCACATTATAGACACCAGATCTCTGAGACACCTTTCAAAATGTCTCACAGTGTCTTTCTTGACCTGACTATGAAGAATGTAAACATGTTGATATGTTATATCTTATTTTGAGGGTAGTAAAAATAGCGCCGTATCTCCTGCCCCCCCACCCCTACCCCCACCCTTTCCAATCACTCCAGTTGTAAGGCTTATTAAACATTATATAAATCACTGACTGCATGGTAGTCACTTGCTCCCATCACTTGTGATCACCACCTCATAAACGAGATTAGACCCCATAAGTGAGATAGTGACCTCATCAGTTATTAAACATCAATCAGGGGCACCTCGATGGTAGCTGCTTTAGTGAGCCGCATGTGAGGTGTTTCCATAGCTCGCTGTGTCATGGACACACACAACTGTTCATTGACACCTGCAAATATTGTTAGTTAGTTAGTTAGTAAGTAAGTTAGTTAGTTAGTTAGTTAGTTAGTTAGTTAGTTAGTTAGTTAGTTAGTTAGTTAGTTAGTTAGTTAACTAATTTAATTGATATTAAAAGGCTGCTATTTTTACCTTCTGGTGTGTTATCCATTACAGGTCACTTCAAAGTGTTACAAATTAGTGACATCACAAGTAGTGTTGCAGATGTGTGATGGATAGAGCGGACAACGTGTTGTCCCAGTCCACTGGGGTAGACTGGGAGGCCGATTTAGCCATCACAACAACCAGGCAGATATCACGATTTAGGATGTGCCTGGTGGGTGGATTCTGAAATGTCTTGTAATGGCTGATCAACATGACGCGCCTGGCGGTGAAGCGAGGCCCTTCAACCGAGATGGAGCCAGAGGTCGAGTGAAGAGGCAGAAGAGTGAGCATAGACACCAAGAATAGCCCTGAAGTAAACAATGCAGTTGTTGTATGAAATGAATAGGTACAGAAGCCAGGGGTAAGAGACAACAAGGTCTGTCCAGATGTCGACAGAGCCAGAATGAACAGCAAGATGCAGATCGGAAGCTGCTGGAAGAGGGGACGCATCGCACTCTTCCCAATCAAACATCCCACATGAACCCAATGACATGTACATGCACAGATGCACACTCAGACACACACTGATAAGCACACACATATGACTCACAGTCAGACCCACACATGTACATACAAACGCACACACGCACACACCCACACCATGCACACGCGCGCTCATCATGAGCACACATACACACACACATGCAGGTGTTTGGCCAGACTTAAAACAACATTTTGGAGGACACAGGATGTGCTTCACCACATAAGGTGCAATGATGAACCATGTCTCTGACCGTTGTCTCTGACCACTAGAAGGCAGCTCCACAGTCTTGCCTTTAAGCCCTCCATATGCTATTCAGTAGTCACTGAATAGGCGGACACGCTCTTATTGTGGCGGTCTAAAAGTAGGCAGCATTGACCTAAGGAAGACATGTGTTACGACTCAGCTGTTAGTTGAGCTACAGTGGTTTCAATGGGTAAAAAACACTCAGTCCCCCTCGTCCCCCAGATGCCTGATGTCTGCCCAGGAACCTTTGAGCAACACAATGCTTGCAGATTGTGATGTTTTTTCTTCTTTCCAGTAGGTTAGGGAGTGTCGTTATTTTGTGTTGGTGTCATTCTGGATTATGTAAACTCCAGGAATGTTTAAAATATAATCACTCTCTTCATATGATGATAATGGCTTATATAATAGGCTAATAATAATAACACTACTAATAATAATAGTTGTATGATGGATTGATAAGATTGGCTGCCGAATACTTTCCAAATCCACGCAAACATGTTTTTGACAATCTTGGAAGATGAAGGAACAATTCTGAGTATGGGTTTTAAACGGTGGAACAAACATAATAACATAAAAGCACCCTCCAGCCCCCCCCCCCCCCCCCCCCCGCCCCCCGGGTCTAGTGAGGCAGATACTGCCAGGCCACGGTGTTTATGGGTTCTATCTAAACGGCCTTTTATAACACACGGCGTTTATCATCTCCGCTCAAAGCTGTCGTTTTTATGGTCTCCAGCGACCTTCGCCCCCCATCTCCCCATGTAAACCGAGAGCCTGGTTTCCTTCTGGGACATTCTCGAGTGTGTGTTGTTCTCCTGCGTAGAGCTGCGCACCTGGCTTTGTACTGAGGTCGTGAGACGTATGTGTTGTGTCTCCGCAGCCCTCGTCCACTTCACCCGGACACGGTCCTTGCGTCCTCTCTGACAGCTAGTGCGGTTGTTGTGAGGTGTTGGGCACGTCACCTCCGCTAATAAAGCCACAGACATTAAACATCCGCTAGCCTCGTGAGGTGATAACACCTCTATCTGCTCTGGACCCCAGCTGTTGTGTTGGGTGCAGCTTTTGACATGCTCAGCCTCACATGAAGTATTCACAGTAATTTGTGTAGTGAAGGCTTCAGTGCTAGATGCAGGCCCACCTGGTTATTTCCCTGTTTACATTTTTAAGCTAAAATGTATTGGTAAAAGAAAATAAGACCACTTATTGTTCCCCTATAGTAAACTGTAACTTATTGTTCTCTAAAATGTAGTGTGTAGTCTGGATGTGCTTGGATGTAGACCCACAATAAGCAGCCAAAGGGACATCCAACTTGACCGCCTTTTTTTCCTGGCCTAATGTCCTGTTTTATATGTGGGATTACAGAAGCAACATACACTCCAGATGTCCTCTTCTGGTGTCTCCAACCTCATGTGTTCTTCTGTTAGCTATTGGGCAGGGATGAGCTCTCAGGTAGGTGTGTGTGTGTGTGTGTGTGTGTGTGTGTGGGGGGGGGGGGGGGGGGGGGGGGGGGGGGGGGCTCGAGATAGCCCCCCTAATCCCAAAGCAAAGCAGCTGTGCTGTCTCTGTAAACTTGCAGACACACTCTGGGGTTTTGGGGCTACCCAACAGTCTGTCACAGGCCTGCTGTTATAGTAGTTGTTGTGTGAACTCCAAAGAACTAGGGACAAGGCCTAATACAGTCACTGTGCCTATATACTGTCCCACGTGAATAATCTTGGTGGATAAAGGTCGCCCTAAACTTACTTATCATTCTTACCCTATACGTGGCGTCTGTCCTCAAAATTAACACATTACCTTACGTGACGCACAGCATTCATTGTTTGGTCATCGTCAAGGTGCACGTTTCATTGGTGCGTGTTTAGAAACCCATTGATTCTAGTGGGAGTGTGTCACTCATCCCCACCCTCCTCCTCCCTGCTTCGCTCTACTAGTAGGCAGTGACTTTGCGCTTTATTAACGCACGGAGAACCAGTGGACCAGTGGCTGTGCACACGAGCGCCTTTTACGCAACACGCGTTGATCTTGGATTATCGCTTTCTGTACAAAACACACTTTAAATCAGTGCGTCGTATAGCCAACGCTGGGATCAAACTATTGGATTTCAAAGTACCTGTCTATTTTCGAGCTGCTGACTTGGAGTGTGCTCTCTGTAAAACACTGATTTCCACCACAATCAGTGTGTTATACCATGTAGGCGCTTGGTAGATCATCATCATGTTCCGAATACACTGTTTACTCTACCTTGGGGTCCTGGTCGGGATGACTGTCGCCAGTCAGATGTTACATAAGTGCTTGGCGTCCAACCGCGAGTTTGCTATGAACGTCGTGCTGCTGGAGGACAACACGCACGACTGGAGTCTGCGCTACGTGCAGGACGCCGTGGAGAACGCCATCGAGAAGGACCGCCTCATCAACGAAGCCGCGGGTACGCACGATGAAAAAGTTTAAGTTTAAAGTAATACACAACGCAACAAGATGGCAAATGACAGAACCAGTAAGCCGGTGTTTGCGTTGTCATCGTTGTTTCATAGTTATATTTTAATGACGTTTTACGTTTGTATTTTCTAGAAGAAATCCATTTGAGATAAGAGACTGCTGAAATGGTTATAGACGCAGGTAGACTGGTTAATAACCAGGTTATAAACACGGATATTTAGAGAGAGAGGCCTAGAGAGAGAGAGAGAGAGAGAGAGAGAGAGAGAGAGAGAGAGAGAGAGAGAGAGAGAGAGAGAGAGAGAGAGAGAGAGAGAGAGAGAGAGAGAGAGAGAGTTGGCTGTTTAATAACCAGGTGGTTACAAACAAAGGTAGACTGATTAATTACCAAGTTATAAACACGGAAGATGTAGACTTAATAACTAGGTAGTCACGAACACAAAAAAGTGTTGACTTAATAACCAGGTAGTCATAAACACAGAAAGTGTCGACTTAAAAACCAGGTAGATCAATAGTTCACTTGGATTCTTCTTCAGTAATCCAAGCAGGTCCTTGATGTCCTCTTACTGGGATGATACTCAGGACAACATGAAACTCACACTGAAGAAAAGCCTCCAGTAAAACACAGGGCTTAGTGATTGAGTCACCAGGGAGCCATGGCAGCCCGCCAGGGTTCATGTTGACAGCCCTGGAAGATCCACAATGCTCCACTTATATACTTCACCATGTCTGTGTCGCCTAAGACCCCCTCCTGGTGTCCGCTTTTACTCTGAAATGGGGGGCTGAGTGTGTGGTTATAAATTCATTAAACTCCAATCAAAAAGAAATTCGTAACTATACGGCATATATATATATATATATATATATAGAGAGAGAGAGAGAGAGAGAGAGAGAGAGAGAGAGAGAGAGACAGGTCCTTCATGTGCTGGTAGGGGTTATCTAGTTAACAGGTCACAATGCAGACATTGGGGTTTCGAACAGTCTTCGGTCTGGGACCACTACATTAAGAACCTTGATACCTTTTATTTTAGTTTATATGTTATGTGGTTTTTAAACGTAACCAATCCTTCCTCTTCCTGTTGAAACTTGGTGCGACAACATTACCAACTCTGACACTCAGAACAAACACTACAGGCCTCATGGGTTGAGCAACATGTCATGATGGAGTCCTTGTTGGTAGACTGTGTGTGTGTGGACCCAGGAATCTTTAGCCTCAGGAGACCGTCCAGATGTTTAAATTTGCATTTTGCAATGCAGGCTGCCTCAGGCCTCATTCAGAGGACTCATTACTCATTACTGGTTACATTCAAGGCCCTTCACAATCTCGCCCCCCCATATTTGTCAAACCTCCTCCATGTTCCCACCCCCTCCCGCTCTCTCAGATCCTCTTCTGCCTTACACCTATCTATCCCCTCCGCCCGCCTCACCACCATGGGAAGCAGAGCATTCAGCCACTCTGCCCTCCGACTCTGGAACTCTCTACCACCCCTACTCAGAAACATTGACTCACTCCCCCACTTCAAATCTCAACTCAAAACTCATCTGTTTAAAACTGCCTATTCTGTTTAATGTAATTCCCTGTCCCAGCCCTTTTGTTGTAATGTTCCTTATTCTGTGTTTTTATTTTGATTGTTGTTTTTTAACATGCTTTGATCTTCTATGTGTACGGTGACCTTGAGTGTCCAGAAAGGCACCTTCTTAATAAAATGTATTATTATTATTATTATCATTGGGACACATATTATCATTTGTTTCAGTAAAAACAATGAGCATGCATGTATTTCCGGTCCAATTGTTTCATGTTTCTCTCGCCAAATATTTCAGTTTAAGTATTTCAATTTCCAATTGCTTATTGTTTCAGTGGGTATTGATTTCAATGTTCATGGTTTGAGGGCAGCGCTGATTATTACATGCATATGCGGGTGTTGTGCTTATAGGCAACCCCCAGTTGAGTTATAAACCCGGTTTACTCATAACCCTGGGGCTTTTATTTTGTGAACCTGATTTACTGAAAACACAGGCTTTTATTTTGTGCAACCGTAATCCCCATATCCATTTGTGTCATTTTTATTGAATGTTGATTGATCGGTTGAGTGAAGGATAATAAATTGTGCAGTGGAAACTTGGCAGGGTGAACAGGGTTAATTGGTGTGGAGTTAATGAGTTTGATCGTTATTCATTAATAGTTGTTATCTGCTGTTTTCTCAGGCCTGGCATTCAAACTGACGGCAAACTACAATGGCTTTGACACAGCGGCCTACAACCGACCCGGCTGCGGCAGCAGCACCTGTGAGGGGGTGGAGATCCTCAAGGATCTGCACGTAAGGACACACACACATACACACACACCCACACACAAGCACACACACACAAAGACACACACACCTACAGTACATGCACGGTGTTGATGTGCGCGTGCATGTACTGTAGGTAGGGGATGTGTAGGCCATGTGCTTACAGAACAGATGCATATCGTCAGGAAGGTGCACATTAGTGGTCACACACACATGCGCACACACACACATATATATATATGTATACCGTTGTGTAGTTATTGACAGTAGTGTTTGATTATATATTGACATGTGGAGTCTCATTGTGCAGAGAAAAAACCAGCTAGGCTGCATCATGCTGGGACCATCCTGCACCTTTGCCACCTTTCAGCTGGTGGAGTAAGTACACACACACACACACACACACACACACACACACACACACAAACACACACACACAGGCACACACACACACACACACACACACACACACACACACACACACACACAGGCACACACACACACACACAATGCTTGGTTGAGTTGACCTCTGACCCCCTGTGTTCCTGCCCCCCCCCCCCCACACCCCACCCCAGTGAAGAGGTGGGTCTGATCCTCAGCATCCCCGTCATCTCGGCGGGGAGCTTTGGCTTGTCATGTGACTACAAGCCCAAGCTGAGTCGCCTGCTGCCCCCCGCACGCAAGGTCTCCGACTTCCTGATCCACTTCATGGCCGAGGAGATCCCACACATCAAGCCCGCGTGGGACATCGCCTACGTCTACCGCAGCGACAACAGCTCCGAGGACTGCTTCTGGTGAGGGAAGGCACACCGCGGAGCCCCGCGGGACGCCAGGACGCAACCACAGGCTCTGTCCTCGGTCAAAGTCACGCTTTGCCCCTCCGTCTCTATCTATCACACCAAGGTTTTTCTCTCCTAAAGAAATGTGTACACTCTCATTGGATGCTACAGAAGGAGACAGACAGTGTTAGAGCTAGGGTTAGGATGTGTTAGGATTGACGACATGCCGTCACATGCCATGGACTATTCCGATGTGTAATGTGTTTTATATTTCATGGTTCAGTCCGGCGTGAGACCTCAGGTGTCAGGGTCAGGTGACCTCAGGTGTCGGGGTCAGGTGACCTCAGGTGTCAGGGTCAGGTGACCTCAGGTGTCGGGGTCAGGAGACCTCAGGTGTCAGGGTCAGGTGTTTGGCCTGTGGGTTAGGGTTGGGGTTAGGGTCAGGTGACCTCAGGTGTCAGGGTTAGGGTTAGGGTCAGGTGACCTCAGGTGTCAGGGTCAGGTGTTTGGCCTGTGGGTTAGGGTTAGGGTTAGGGTCAGGTGTTTGGCCTGTGGGTTAGGGTTAGGGTTAGAGTCAGGTGTTTGGCCTGTGGGTTAGGGTTAGGGTCAGGTGTTTGGCCTGTGGGTCATCTTAACGTCGGGTCACCTCTCATACGACCCGCAGGTACATCAACGCCCTGGAGGCGGCGTCGGCCAACTTCGCCACCAAGATCACGAGGATGATGCTACGCGGGCAAGGGGAGCTCCACCAGCAGCTGGAGGCCAAGAAAAGAAGAAGCAACAGTAGGCATCCCATAATAACACCAGGAGCCGAGAAACCGTCCGAGCGGAAGACATGCCGCTGTCTGTTTGTTGGCCGGTTTGATATCGTGGGTTTAGCAGAGAGTGTCGACAAATTACAACTACTACAAACTACAAATTACAACTACTACAAACTACACACTAGTAGTGCTGTATGTTTCGTTTACAATGAACCTCTCAGGTACGTTTGGGGAAGTATTTCATGTAAGAGCGGGTAGGGATAAGGACGTCACCATCAGGGTGCCTGCGAGTAGACTGTGAGAACTTGGAGAATTGCGGAATTCATCTGAAGTCAAAACAGCCATCGTTGACACGCTGTCCTGAACTTTCCGTGGATGTTTTTTTTTGTGTGTCCTTCCCAGTTTTCATCATGTGCGGTACGATCAATGACATCGCGCCGATAAAGAGGCTGAATGTTCACCCTGACATCCTGCTGGTACTCCTCGACATCTACAAGTGAGTGTGTCTCCTCTGCCCAGCATGCTCCAGCGCTCTGTGGACAGGACTCTCACGGGGGGAACCGTGCTGCTCGGGGGGGGGGGGGTTTGACAATGAAAGAGAATCCTCTGTCATTCGCCCCTCAACAAAATTGCTGTACGAAAATATCACGGTCTGCGATATTAGCCAAGTGACCGTAAAAGTGAGTCCCCTGGCGCTCAGTCTGGGACTTGCGCTCTCTAAGTCGGGACCAATGGCCTCGACGAATGAATCTTCCACGCCCGTGAAGCAGTGCTCATTTGTATTAGGAAATACCCGAGCGTGACGGTTCCCCTTTAAGCGGGGGGTCTCGTGTCACCGCTCTGCTGTGTCTCGTGTGGTCTCCAGCCCCCAGTACTATGACAACACCACGTCCAGCGCTGGCATGGAGAATGTTCTGGTGGTCACCCTGCCGCAGAGGAACTACACCCTGGACTCTGACCTTCCCTACAACGACACGGTGAGCAGGAGGCAGGCCAGGTGGTCCGGGGGTCTCGGTCGCGCCGTCCGTCCGCCTGTCTTTCTGTGTGACCGTCTGTCTGACTGACCGGTTGTCTGTCTGTCCCACGGACTGTACGCCTGTCTGTGTGTCTGACTGAATGTCGGTCCGCCTGCCTGTCTGCATGGCTATCTGTCTTGTCTGTCTGACTGTTCTGGTTGTCTGTCTGTCCGTCTGTCTGTATGTCTGTCTGTCTGTCTGTCCATTTGTCTCTCTGACTGTATGTCTGTCCATGCATCCGTCTGTTTCTGTGCTCTGTGTCTTTCTATGACTCCAGTGTGTTGCTACAGCCCCTACAGACAGCTGAAAGGGCTTTAGAGGCCAATACTAGAGCAACGACTCCTAACCAACAACCTGGAAACTCAGACCCCCTAAACCCAGCTAAAGAAGGAAGCAGGAAACCTCCCCAAACAGCACCTTTGGATGCTGGTGCAATGGCTCTCTTGTGGCCTGAACCACTTAAAGTTTTGTACCATGTCACTTTTCGACTGCGGCTGTTTACTCCGTTAAAAACATTTCTGAGCTGCGCATTTTCTCGAGGATAAACGTGAGGAGGAAATGAGAGCATGTCCTCCTCCTCCTTCCTCCCAGATCAATGACTTTGTGGCGGGCTACCACAACGGGGCTCTGCTGTTCGGAAAGGTCCTCCGAGAGACCATGCTGGGACAGGCGCGCGCCTCACTCATCGACGACAACCCCTTCGGAAACGTCACCTTCGATGGTAGCTATCAGTCCGCCTGTCTGTCTGCCCGTCTCTCTCTCTCTGTATCGCTCTGTCTGTTGGTTGTTCTGTCTGTCTTTTTGTCTATCTCTGTGTGTCTGTCTGTCTCTGTTTGTCTGTCATTGGTCTCTCTGTCTCTGTGTCTGTCTGTCTGTCTCTCAATCTGCCTGTCTGTCTGTCTATCAGGGTGGGGGGGACGCTACGTGCTGGATGAGTACGGTGACAGAGACGCCAACTTCTCCGTCATCTATACGTCCACGACCACCGGCAAGGTACTCCCTTGTGTTCTCCTGCTGTTCTCCTGCAGTCATCCTCATGTTCGCCTTGTGTTCTCCTGCTCTTCTCCCCTCCTGATCTCCTCCTGTTCTCCTGCAGTCACCCTTGTGTTCGCCTTGTGTTCTCCTGCTCTTCTGCTCTCCTGATCTCCTCCTGTTCTCCTGCAGTCATCCTCATGTTCGCCTTGTGTTCTCCTGCTCTTCTGCTCTCCTGATCTCCTCCTGTTCTCCTGCAGTCACCCTCATGTTCTCCTGTTCTTATCTTGTTCTTCCTGTGTTGTTCTCCTCCAACAACTGCCTTATAAGTCCAATTGACTGGACATCTGTAGGTAGGTTGAAATATTTGGTTTTGTTGAGAAATACGTGATGTTTGCAGAATGACTTGGTAGTTAAGTCTGAATTTCTGGGTGAAATTCATATGGCTAACAAATCCCCTAGACAATTCCCAAAAGCGTTTTCCATTCCTATTCTATGGGTACGGCAGGAGAGCGCTACTAGATAAGGGAGACAGACAGTGGATTACAGATTAACAGAGGAATTCGCCCTTTGTATAAACACTGGCTGTTTGTTGAGGATGGGAAACAAGCTCCCGTAGGAACAGCAGGAAGACAAAATGCTAACTGTTTCCCCTGAACGTTTCCGGGGTCCAGTACCAAACTCTGCTGAGCTTCGACACGTCCAGGAACCTGACCACCCTGGTCGATGCCACCCCCGCCCTGCCCTGGGAGGGTGGGAGTCTGCCCAAGGCCTTGCCTGCTCACGGTAAATCACACCTCAATCACACCTGTAAAACGTAGCTGTAGCACACCTGTATAACACACCTGTACAACAGCTGTAATGATCCGCGGTTTCATTTTCAACCTGTGTATGTGTGTGTGTGTGTGTGGTGTGTGTGTGTATGTGTGTGTGTGTGTGTGTGTGTGTGTGTGTGTGTGTGTGTGTGTGTGTGTGTGTGTGTGTGTGTGAGTGTGTGTGTATGTGTGTCTGTGTGTGTGTGTGTGTGGTGTGTGTGTGTGTATGTGTGTGTGTGTGTGTGTGTGTTTGTCTGTATGTGTGTGTGTGTGTGTATGTGTGAGTGTGTGTGTGTGTGTGTGTGTGTGTGTGTGTGTGTGTGTGTGTGTCTGTGTGTGTGTGTGTGTGTGTGTGTGTCTGTGTGTGTGTGTGTCTGTGTGTGTGTGTGTGTGTGTGTGTGTCTGTGTCTGTGTGTCTGTGTGTGTGTGTGTAGAGCTGGAACTGCAGGACATCATTGTGATCGTCCTGAGTGTAAGCGTTGTGGTTGTAACAGCCATTGCCTTCATCTTCTACAGGTAAACAACACACACACACACATGAGCACACATCAGCTGTCCATACACATGTGTGTGTGTGTTTATATCACCTGCGTGTGTTTACATGATATCAGACAGAACAGAAAGGAGCGTAAGAACCAGAAGAGGTGGTCCCACATCAACCCCGACCTGATCGGACCCCTGGATGAGAAGGAGGTGTGCCTAAAGGTAAGGAGCAGCTAGTGGGCTGGTCACACCGCAGCGTAGCGGTACAGCTCACAGTGCGCCCAGGGATTACATCAAACGAGGAGGCAATCGCTCACCAGTCACAAATGAAGGGATGATGGGTGGTTGTTATGAAGTGAGATGATCACAGGTCAATGTAGAACATCACAGAGGAAAGGGAGGACCATGGAGTCTGAGACGCTTTGTTTGTTGTTTAATGAAAAGACAAGTGTTGCCCATGCATGTTGAACTCCCAAGTCAGTGTGTGTGTGTGTGTGTGTGTGTGTGTGTGTGTGTGTGTGTGTGTGTGTGTGTGTGTGTGTGTGTGTGTGTGTGTGTGTGTGTGTGTGTGTGTGTGTGTGTGTGTGTGTGTGTGTGCGCGCGTGTGTGTGTTTACAGATTGAAGAGGACAAAAGAAGAGACAGCGCGTTCCAGATCCGGCGTGGCCGCTATGACAAGAAGGTACAAATACATAGAGTACTACATAACACACCACAGAGTATAGAGCACAGTGTAGAGCAGCCTGTGTTTGAACCTTTACATATTCACGGCTGCTTTCACTTTCTTCAACATTTCTATAAGATACGTGAGTATGTGGAAAGAATAAAGGCCATCCGCCCACGACCCAAACGCTGGCATTATCAGCCTCAGCCTGTGGAGATAAAGGAAGAAAAGTCATGCGTGACTACAATGAAAGGTTGCATAGCGCAGGTTCAAGTAGAGGTTAAAGCAACGGACGAAAAGCACTCCTAACAGATGTGCAATGTGGCCCTTTCTGTGGATCGCTGTATTCTGAGGGCTTTGTGTGGATTGCAATGTTGCGTTTAGTTTGCTGTTTGCCTGTTTTCCAGCCTGTGATCTTAAAAGAGTTGAAACACACCGATGGGAACTTCACCGACAACCAGAGGATCGAGCTCAACACGGTAAGACACGTTCAGAGTTAGTTTCGACCCGTTTCGTCTGTTTATGAACCTGTTCCAACTTCTTCTCCTAGACCAGTGTAAACCCGTTTTTACCGACTTGGACTTGTTAAGAGCTGTTTTGACTTCGGTTGATAGCCTGTTGGCACAAGATTCCTCGCTTCAGTAAACTTACAAGATACTGCCGTCCCATTTATTCAAATAAGATCATCATCTGCCGCACATGTGTGTGTGTGTGGTGAATCACTTCCTGTTGCCTCATGTACCTTCCTGTCTGGCACTAAGGCCCAGACCATTGAGCGCTGTGCTGTCTGTGTGGGAGTCTCTCTTGGCTGTGTCATAGCACTGGCCAATCGCTTACGTTACAGCGGCAATGCTCTCCATCTGACCTTTGAACTAGATATATGGTCATTTGAACTCAAATAATGTTAACGTAAGCCCATAGTGTTATTAACACAGTGCATAGGTTGATAATCGGTGACCTATGTAAAGGATCACAGCGCTCACTATGTACTCGGCACTCAATAAATAGCCACGGGTGACAGTTCCTCTTTAATGGCATGTCTGTCTGAATGCACTGCGAGTCGCTTTCGATGAAAAGCTCCCCATCAACAACCTTTAACGACCGTCTCCACTGTGTAACGAGAGCACCTGTCTCATCGCTCCATCTGTCCACCAGCTGCTGTGCATCGACTACTACAACCTGACCAAGTTCTACGGCACCGTGAAGTATGAACACGGCGTGTTCGGCGTGTTTGAGCTGTGCGAGCGCGGCTCGCTCCGGGTGAGTGTGTCTTGATGCTCCCTAGGCTGTCTCGCCCCGTCTTTTAACCCCCCCGAGCACTGCCCTTTGACCCCGTCTTTTAACCCCTCGAGCACTGCCCTTTGACCCCGTCTCACCGCCATGATCCCACACCTCTGTACAGGTGTAGATATATATATATATGAGGTTGAGATGATACCGCGTTGTAAGACATTGTAAGACACAAAATATGATCTTATGATGTTATGATCTCCAACCTTATCTTAGAGTCATGGTCATGCTGGAGCAGATATGTGTTTTAGAATGACATCGTTGATGGTGAAGTTGCTCAGCATAAAAATGATCTTACAATTTCTTTCCAGCATGTTCTCAATGACCGCATCTCCTATCCTGATGAAGCCTTCATGGACATGGAATTCAAGATTTCTGTCATGTATGACATTGCCAAGGTATTTATATCATGTTCCTTCATTTCATTGCAGAGTGAACGTGTCAGGAAACTGAACTAGAATGATAGGGTACTTAGCAACTTAAGTAACCATAATATGGCAAAGCTAATTTTAGGATACACATTTTAGGGTTTTACCGGTATGCATATAACTTCATATTACTACACATATCACTTAACATTTTACCGTAGTCGACCATTCAAAGTAGGCCTAACCAGCTTGAATAAAGTTCCAAAACATTTCTTGCCCAATGTTGAGGTATCAATTGAACCCACTGCATGTTCTGCAGGGCATGTCCTATCTCCACTCCAGCAACATCGAGAGCCACGGCCGCCTCAAGTCCACCAACTGTGTGGTGGACAACCGCATGGTAGTGAAGATCACTGACTTCGGCTGCCACACCATCCTGAGCCCTGGTCGTGGTAAGACCGCCCCCCCCACCTCCTCATCTCTCAGCCTGACTCTATCATGCTGTGGATGGTCTTAGTCCTCATCCTCTTCATCACCGTTCTCCTCCTCTTCCTACTCCTCTCCCTACTGCTTCTCCTCTGCTCCCTCCTCCTCCTCATCTTCATTATCCTCTCTGTCTTCTTTCTCATCCTGTTTGTCCTCTTCTTTCTCCTCTTCCTCCTCCTGCTCCTACCCTTCCACCTCCTCTTCCTCCTCCTCCAGACCTGTGGACAGCGCCGGAGCACCTCCGCATTGAAGGAGTCTCCCAGAAGGGAGATATCTACAGCTACTCCATCATCGCTCATGAGATCGTGATGCGCCGGCCGACCTTCTACACGGCCAGCTGCTCAGACCGTGCAGGTAGGCCAGCTGCTCAGACCGTGCCGGTAGGCCAGCTGCTCAGACCGTGCCGGTAGGCCAGCTGCTCAGACCGTGCCGGTAGGCCAGCTGCTCAGACCGTGCCGGTAGGCCAGCTGCTCAGACCTTGCAGGTAGGCCAGCTGCTCAGACCTTGCAGGTAGGCCAGCTGCTCAGACCTTGCAGGTAGGCCAGCTGCTCAGACCTTGCAGGTGGGCCAGCCGCCCAGCAGCAGGAGCTACAGCATGTAGGCTCATCAACAACTAGATGGTTTCCGACATAGATGTTTGAGACAGAGATGAGTCTTCCCCCTTGATACAGTGTAGGGAATTGAGAATTTGATGTGATGAGTAGCTTTGCTTATGAGGTAGAATGTTCCAGATATACAAGTTTGAGTCGCTGTCCAAAGTTGAGAATTTATAACTCACTTACAATGTTTACCTGTGGATTGTAATATTGTATCTGCATAAGATGAATGGTGAATGACCTAACTAGGTCAGTACAAAATGTCAAGCGACGTCAACAACGCATACAAGCATACAGCTAACTGAGTAGCAGATAAGGTGAGCGACTCAGAGACAGAATGAGGAACTATCTTCAACTCTCGTCCAGCTCATAGTTATATTACACACTCAGGGTGTGTAAAATACTCATGGCAAGGTGTAGCCCTCTGCCTGCTCGCAATTGGATGGATTCCCTGTGACCCCGGCCAACTCCTTAAACAAGGCGTAGCTGACTCGACCCTTCTGCTGTAAACTGTTCCCTGATTGGCTGATACTGAAAGATGAGTGTTGAATGATTAAGTCTCAGTAGTACAGTACAGTACACAAAACATAAATGAATTTCAATAGGAGATGGAGTTGTGAAGAAACAGTGTGTCACAGTGGCCACTGAATGCAATCTTAAGGCATCTGGAGTTTCAATTACAAAACCTAACCTAGACCTGACTTTGACCCATAATCCTAATCATTAACCCCTAGCTTCTAACTCCTAACCCATACGCCTAACCACTAACCCCTATCCCCTAACGCCAAACCCATAATCCTCACCATTAACCACTAGCCCTTAACCTATAACTCCTTACCATTAACTACTAGCCCTTAACCCATAATCCTCACCATGAACCACTAGCCCTTAACCTATTACTCCTCACCATTAACCACTAGCCCTTACCCTAAATCCTCAGCCTGACCATCTAACCCCTGACCCCTCTCCCTGCTGTGCTCCCAGAGAAGCTGCACCGTGTTCATTATCCTGTCGGACAGAGTTTCTTCAGACCAGACCTCAACTTCCAGACGGCCACTGAGACGGAGGCTGAGGTGAGGCAACGTCCTTCCTCAGATGTTTTCAGACCTACTTAGATGGTCTTCATCACAGTGTTCAAATACTCCATTTTGATTTGTTGGTGTTTGACGTCTTTGTGTACATACGTGTGTGTGTGTGTGTGTGTGTGTGTGTGTGTGTGTGTGCATGCATGTGTGTGTATACAGTTGTACACACTAATTAAAAACAGCTGGGATGAGGACCCAGAACGCAGGCCAGACTTCAAGAAGATAGAGGGAACTCTGGGGAAGATCTTCAGGTACGTGACCATTTGATTTGACTCAAATGCACAACAGATATCATTGCCTTGAAATGTTTGTCTGTTAAAATGATTTGAAATGGGATTCCTGCCAATGTGAGGCACTCCAAATGCCCCTTTTTGAAGGGTGTTACATAAATAAACATCACCCTGTCCCTGCTAACTCTGGACGGGTTAAGATCAGTGTTTCTTATGCCGCCCATCTTAAACGTTTTGAGCTCCGACCCGTCAAAGGTGGGCTGCAGCATGACAGCGCACCGTGCACTCAGAGGGTCTCGGTGGTCGGGACCCGAGTCTTTCCAGCCACTTGGGTCCCGCCATGACTACTTAAGAGCTTAAGAGAAAGTTGCGATCCCTTGATGGCGCTCTGGAGGCGCGTCCCGCTGACGCGGTATGTTCTCCTCCACAGTAACCTCCACAACCAGGTGAGTGAGACCTACATGGACAACCTGATCCGCCGCCTGCAGATGTACTCCAAGAACCTGGAGCACCTGGTGGAGGAGCGCACCTCCCTCTACAAGGCGGAGCGAGACCGAGCGGATCGCCTGAACTTCATGCTACTGCCGGGGTACGTCACCTCCACCCTCACCACCACATCCACATCCTCACCACATCCACCTACACCACTAGCACCATCATTACCACCCCTATCCCCATCCCATCCTCCACCGCCACCACCACCACCACCACCACCATCTCCTTCATCACCGCCGCTACCGCCTCCATCCAATCACATCCATAACCACCACCTCCGCCCCACTTCATCCACCAGGCCAGTGGTGCGTTCGCTGAAGGAGAAGGGCTGCGTGGAGCCGGAGCTGTTTGAGGAGGTGACGGTGTATTTCAGTGACATCGTGGGCTTCACCACGCTCTGCCACTACAGCACGCCCATGGAGGTGGTGGACATGCTCAACGACATCTACAAGAACTTTGACAGTATCCTCGACCACCACGACGTCTACAAGGTATGGTTAGCACGCTAGCGAACGTGCTCAGCGCCAGACGAACCATTTGAATAAGGTGTTGTCTGTAGCGGTTGGGAACGTGTTTTGCTTGTGACCTTTCTGTGTGAGTAGCCTTAGAAATGTGAGAATGAGTGGCTGGAAACATGTCAACAAATGAGAAAGCAGAGGGAAGTAAGTGATACTGCTGCTGTGGTGAGTTTGCTGCCATCTAAAGTTTTAGAGAGCAGCCAACACCTTGTGTCTGTCTAGCTTTCTAATCAGATAGCGTAGCATGCTTGCTATAGAGGTAGCAATTGTAGGCAATATCGCAATAGTGTCTATGATGTCTTTCTCAACATTTACGTACACATTTGATGGTTTCTCAGTTTAGTTTCCCGACAAGATACATGTCAATTTAAAGCAGCAAAAATGCAGTGTAACTAGTTAATGGCGGCATCGCCAGCTCAAACGTTTCACAAATGAAAACCCAACTAGTTAGTTCTGAAGGCATCCCCAGAGAGCCCATAGAGACTCGTGTGGCCAGTTCCGGGTCATGGATGTCGCGACCCCCCGCCAGGTGGAGACCATCGGGGACGCCTACATGGTGGCGTCCGGCCTGCCCCGCCGCAACGGCAACCGGCACGCTGTGGACATCTCCCACATGGCGCTGGACATCCTGGCGTTCGTGGGGACCTTCCAGCTGCAGCACCTCCCGGGTATCCCCCTGTGGATCCGCATCGGGGTGCACTCAGGTAGGCTGGTGACCTCCTGGTGACCTCCTGGTGACCTCCTGGTGACCATCTGATAAACGTTATGCGCAGCTTACCCGCTCACAACCTTCTCATTACCCTCTCACAACCTTCTCATTACCCTCTCACAACCTTCTCATTAACCTCTCACAACCTTCTCATTACCCTCTTACAACCTTCTCATTACCCCCTCACAACCTTCTCATTACCCTCTCACAACCTTCTCATTAACCTCTCACAACCTTCTCATTACCCTCTTACAACCTTCTCATTACCCTTTCACAACCTTCTCATTACCCTCTCAACCTTCTCATTGCCCTCTCACAACCTTCTCATTACCCTCTCACAACCTTCTCATTACCCTCTCAACCTTCTTATTACCTTCTCACAACCCTCTCATTACCCTCTCACAACCTTCTCATTAACCTCTCACAACCTTCTCATTACCCTCTTACAACCTTCTCATTACCCTTTCACAACCTTCTCATTACCCTCTCAACCTTCTCATTACCCCCAGAACCTTCTCATTACCCTCTCACAACCTTCTCATTACCCTCTTACAACCTTCTAATTACTCTCTCACAACCTTCTCATTACCCTCTCACAACCTTCTCATTACCCTCACAACCGTCTCATTACCCTCTCACAACCTTCTCATTACCCTCTCACAACCTTCTCATTAATCCTCTCACTACCATCTCATTACCCTCTCACAACCTTCTCATCATCTTCTCACACCCTCCTCATTATATTCTCATGACCTATCCACTCTTTGGGTAATGTTGTCTTATGTGTCACCATGACAACCAGTTATGAAGCAGTTGATAAGTATATACTGATAAACTGAAATTGTTTAGGATTTATTTTACATGGACAATAAATTGAATTGAATTGTTGTTTTTTGTCTTATATACTGTATGTTTGTCTGTCTGTTTTCTTCTTGGTCTTTGTTGTCCGTCTTATTTATATGTCTATCTGCTGATATATGGGCCTGTCTGCCCTTCTGCCTGTCTGCCTGCCTGCCTGTCTGTCTGTCTGTCTGACTGTCTGTCTGTCTGTCTGTCTGTCTGTGTCTATAGGCCCCTGTGCAGCAGGAGTGGTAGGGAACAAGATGCCACGCTACTGTCTGTTCGGGGACACAGTGAACACCGCCTCACGCATGGAGTCTGCAGGCCTGCGTACGACAAACACACACATGCACGCACGCACACACACACACACACACACACACACACACACGCACACACACACACGCACACACACGCACGCACACACACACACGCACACACACGCACATACGTGCACTCACACACACACACGTGCACTCACACATTGAACAACATCGAACATGCACTGAACATGCAAACGGGCACCCATATCCTGCAACCTGCGTACACGTGGGGCCAGAAGAGGGACATACTTCCTGTCAGAGTGACATACTTCCTGTCTCCGTCCAGCCCTCAGGATCCACGTGAGCCAGTCCACCATCAACATCCTCCAGAGGACCGACTGCCAGTTTGAGTATGAGAAGAGAGGAGAGACCTTCCTCAAGGTAGGACACTCACACATTCACACCCACAATGTTCATCCTGTCATCAAGCCATTGGCGAAGGTGATTACAGTGGTTAGGGTGTCTGATTCCCTGGCAAAAGGTTCTGTGTTCAATCCCCCAATGTCCACAGCATAAGCTGTAGGCGCCCTTGAGCGAGAGCTTTCCCCCTACCTGCTCACCCGTATCTACAGCCATTCAGGTTTCATCAACCACAATCCTTCATGGAGTGGTTGACTCATGTTTAACTGTACTGTGTGAGTTTGGGCCGGGACTGCTGTAACACCCATGGGACTGCAGTAACACCCATGACTCCACCTCAACAGGGGAAAGGAAACGAGATGACCTACTGGCTGACGGGCGTGAAGGGAGTGGAGTACGATCTCCCCACGCCCCCCACAGCGTGAGTACCCTCCCACATTCACTGGGATGCTGAGATTGTGCTTGTCTATGTGTGTGTGTGTGTGTGTGTGTGTGTGTGTGTGTGTGTGTGTGTGTGTGTTTGTGTGCATGTGTGCGTGTATTGTGTGTGTTGCAAACACTTTTGAGAGATAAGAAGATAAAGAGAGTACAAATGTACCCTCTTATTCGTAGCATCAACATAAGCAAGAACTGCAATTATGCTGATTTAACTGCTCATTTGATTTAACTGTCATTTAAACTGTTTGCTGACTTGAATTGAGTGTGATGCGCTCGCACGATTCTTGCACTTTTTAGATACTTTCGAGAAAAGCATGAAATCAGGAGCTAAATCAAAGCACCGCGACGGAGTTCTGTCACCAATGAGTGCGGATCTATTTTTGTACTTTTTGCGCACGAACATTCCGGAACACGAGAGGGTCTTCCTGGTCTTTGCCGTGCGCCTGTGGTTCTGATCCCCCCCCCCCCCCCCCCCCCGCCTGCTCCTCTGCTGCAGCGAGAACTTCCAGCGTCTGCAGCTGGACCTGGCGGAGATGATCGTGTCCAGCCTGGAGAGCCGCAGCGCGGGCAGCGGCGTGCAGGAGAAGAGGAAGACTCTGTCCACCAGGGTGCGCCGCCGGGAGACCAGCAGCAGCCTGCCCAGCGACGGCCTGCCGGCCTACTTTGACCTGGCCGTCACCGACGACCCCAGCACCTACCTGTGACAGCCCCGCCCCCCCCCCCCCCCTACACACACACACACACACACACACACATATATACACACACACACACACACGCTAGAGTGCGGATCAGGCTGGAATTGTCTGTCCGAGCCCGGCCCGGGTCCGACCGAACAGTAAGCAAACCCGACCCGAACCCGACTGGCATCAAGCTTTTTATGTCCGAACCCGACACAGTTAAAGTCTATTTTTTTCATACTAATGACACCTTTACCTCTGTGTTTATGAAAACCGGCCTTTATTAAGCAACTGCAAGGCATTTGGAGATGTCCACAAACAGATAAGCGCAACGCGGGTGAATTAAAAAGTAAAAATCGGGCTGATGTGACCGAGCCCGACCCGAACCCGAGCGTCATTTCTAAATGCTTGTCTGAACTCGACCCGGCCCGTCGGGTACCGTCGGGTCCCGTCGGGTTCGGGTCGGGTATCCATCCTCTAACACACACACACACTCACACACACACACACACCTCTTGCCTTACCTGTCAGGAGCGGGTCAGGGTGAGAGTGACGCGACTTCGCTGGCCACCCGAAGCGAGAGGTTACGTTATGTTTCATGTTAAACATCCATCACTTTCTCCGCTGTCGGCCACACTCTGTGTGTCTGTGTGATACGCTGCGGGGTGGGGACGCAAGGGGAGAAGAGGAGGGATGTGATACAACACATTATTCATCGCTGGAAGGGAAAATGGGCGCCACCGCACGACAGAGAGGGACGACAAGTGTGACCGAACAGTCAACACAGAGGGGGGAGGACGTGAGGGGGGGGGGGGGGGGGTGGGATGAGGGAAGACATGGATGAAGGGAGGTGACCTGAGGTGAGGTGTCAGTGGAGGTGAGGGGAGGAGAGAGGTTAAGGCGTAGAGGGGTGAGGAGAAGGGATGAGTGGGGTGAGGGCAGGAGAGGTAGGAGCAGTAGAAGTGAGGGAGGGGAGAAGAATGTTTATGCAATATGTTAGAGATAAAATTGTTTACTGTGTAAATATGTTTTAAGTGTAGAGCGAGGGTCCTACTTTATTTGTTTCGAATGCTATTAATTGACATGTATATATTGATGTATCTACTGGTGATATATTGATGACTGGAGAATATTTCTCTTTAAAGGAACTCTTCCAGAATCCCATGTCCATGTGTGTTGTCTTGTTTAGTGTTTAGTGTGCAGTTTCATTTTTTCAACAGGTTTGTCGTGACTTCATGTTTGTTTTTGTAGTAAATAGTTGTATGCATATTCAAAAGTTGCACGGATATGATTGAGTTTGAGTTTGTCGAAGGTACCCACCCGTATAGCACTTAACATTTAAGTGGACATAAGGTTGTTGTACACTCAAAGGCTGCTGCCAATACACGTGTGTTAGCCACTGAAGAGGAGATTATCTCACCAGAAGAGACAAGACAGCACATTGGTCAGCTCTCATGCCTCATAACAAGACACAAACTACTATTAATGGTATCATTAGTCATAGTATTTATGTAATTAAGGACTGTCAATGAGTCAGTTATGTTGTTGTGTTATGTTGTTTTATCTACACAATATAAAGTACAATTAAAAACAACCTACAACTGACTTGATAGTCCTGTGTCTGTCTGACTCCTGTCTGATGTCTAATGGAACTGTATTTATTTAAGTGACAGATTATCATGCGCTGTAATGGCATGACAAAATAGGTTGTCACTGTTTTGACACTGTAAAGCCTCTACATTTAGTATTAGGAACACAAAGCGTCTTTCTTACTCCAATTCTTTTTTTCTTTTTCTCAAAAGGATTGCATTCCATAGCACGCACAGCTATGGAATGCAATCCATATTAGGCTAGATTTAAACAGCAAAGACAGAGGTATGGATGGTAAGCTTGTTGGTGCGCTTGCCACCTTTGTCTCCTCTTCCCCAAAGAAATCATGGAACACAAGTTATTAAGTTAACAACAACAACATTTCTTGCGGTAATTAAAAATTCCCAAAGGCAGCTGAAATTCATCCGATTAAGCGCGTTTGCAAAAACAAAGTTAGTCGGGAACATTTTCCACATCAACTAGATGACTAAATAACAAGGCTGCTACGTAGCAAAAGTGAAAGGTGCCTTTTGTGGAAGTGGCCTTGCAGATCTCAGCCGGGATAGAGTCCAGAGAGAGAGAGCTGCCACACTGAAAGCTCTGTCGCTGAAGGTCCACCGGCTGGTGCGGGGGGTGATGAGCAGGCCCGTGTCAGAGGACCACAGATTACAGGATGGAGTACAAGGATGGAGGAGGTCGGTGAGGTACTGAGGTGCAAGGTGATGGAGAGATTTACAGGTGAGGAGGAAGATCTTGTAGGAGATGTGGGACTTGACCAGAAGCCAGTGAAGGTGGATGAGGGGAGGCAGTGATGTGCTGCCAGGGCTTGGTGCAGGTGAGAACCCTGGCAGCTGAGTTCTGTACACACTGGAGCCTGTCCAGAACTCCATTGCAATAATCCAGCCGGGAGGTGATGAAGGCGTGGATGAGGGTCTCTGCCACAGAGTCAGAAAGTGGTCGTCGGAGTCTGGAGGTGTTTTTGAGATCGTAGAAGGCAGATTTGGTGAGGGATTTGATGTGTGACTGGAATGAGGGAGGAGGGAGGAATGTGGGAGGAGTCCAAGATAACACCCAGATTGTGAACTTCTGATGAAGGGCGGCGTGTTATTGATTAAAAAAGATCAACACAATGAAATGAAAATGGTCAACATTTTCCCCCATGGTGACTAGTGCTATTTTTACAACATGTCCTGTGGGCAACTGGCCTGGTCCTGGGCAGCCAGGGGCTGGGGGGCAGCGTGTGGGCTACCCCTGGTTTATACCATCTGTAGCGGCCATCAACAACAAACAACAAAGTTGCAAAGGTACCATGGGCGTAGTGATATGACGCAGCGCCTCAATAGTCCCTGTAGGCTTCTTCCGGCAATACAACCAACGTGATTACCGGGACTATACTTTGAGGCGCGTCATATCACTGAGCCCATGGTACCTTTGCAACTTTCCTTGATTATTACGCCAGAAAGAGAATATAGTTCCGGGTAAAATCAGCCTAGAAAATCGCCACGTTTCATTTTCCGTTGGTCTTATTGCACTTTCAAACTTGAGAAGAGACAAGTTTTAAATGGAAAAATTCCGGAAATCGTAGTCACTTTTAAGCGGGCGAGATGCTAATGGTCTAATCCGATTCAATGATCTATGCTAAGCTACAGCTAAAAGTTGTACCCCCAGACTCACAGAACGGCTGGATGAACGGGAAAAGGGTAAAGATCGATTGTTTTGCTCGAGGGAAGGTGGAAAATGAGCTTATTTCCAAAAATGGCGGAATATCCCTTTAAGACATCCCTACAAAAGCCGGATGCACTGAATGAACAATATACTATAGAAACAAACTTGTAAAGGACTTCAGATTCCCTGAAATGGAATTTTTTTTTTGTTGATCGCTGCTACATTTTGTTGAAAAACTGTGTGGCTTCCTCAGCTGCCTATAGTCCCCATGCTGTTCACCTGCTGTGACTCCCCTTTGTAAGCTATGTGACCACTGCTGCCTATGTCCTCTGGTGCCCAAGTGATGTAACAACAACAAATATTTACCCAATTTACCACACACACACACACACACACACACACACACACACACACACACACACACACACACACACACACACACACACACACACACATACACATACACATACACATCAAACTGGCTACAACACCATCCTTGGTAGACAGACCCATATGAACATATAGGCTTTTATGAAAAATGAAAATGCATATATTTAAATTACCCAGCGCTCGTTGTTAGGCTTTCTGCATCTTTTTCTGCATCTTTAGAACTCTAGAAACGCCATCAGTCCGCGCCGCCGCTTGGGATCGCATCAAATTATTTTGTAAAAGATGGAACTCCGTTGCCATAGAGACGCTGTTCTGGGCTATGCTCTTCATCAGTTTACCTGAACCTCCGGGAGTACAGCTCCAGTTTCCCCACTGCTCTCTCTGCGTGATTGGCTACTCTTTCACCATGCGTCCTCGTGTCGATGCACCGCCAAGACCCTTCAAAGTTAGCACATCTCAGAAATATGTTGTTAGAAATGAGAAAATAAGTTAGAAATACGTTCAGGGAATGGCATATAATTTAAAATGTTGTTGAGTAAATTTGAGTAAGAGCCAGATAACTGGATCACAAGGTGATCCACCTGAAACTATAAGTACCCGGAGGAGCCTGGATCCTGAACCTGGTTGCTGATGGTGGTGTTGTGTTCTCCAGGTCAGCCTTGGCTCCCCCCCACCCGGGAGCACTGAGAACATCACCCTGGTCCTGGAGGAGACCCAGCGCCTCCTCTGCTCCTCCTTCCCCTGGGTCAGGGTGATGGAGGCAGCAGGCCAACTGCCTTCTGCTGCCCACTGCTCCTCAACAGGTGCCCAAATACTGATGGATTAGTAACCTATTCATGTGTTTTGATCTGGAACTCGCAGCTTGTTAATATTGACTTGAAATGCATAAGGTTTACTTTAGTCTGGGTGTGCCACCATGCGTCTGTGTCTGGTGTGTCCCAGCTTCCAGGTGTCCAACTCCATCCTGGCTGAGCTGGAGCAGGTGTTGGTCAGCAGAGGGCAGCTGGAGAGGGCTCTGTCGGCCGGCTCACACATCCTGCAGCACTATGTGATCTACCTGGTGGCTCTGGGCGTTGTCCGGCTGGTCCCAGACCAGCTGGATGCCAGCCAGGAAGGCCTCTGGTCAGTTACAGATGAGCTTACACAAACATGATAATCAAGCACTTTATTGGATTTAATATTACTTCATAACCGTTGAGATTGGTTAATGAAGTGATTGTTGACACTGTTCCTGATACTACTTAAATACTACATAAATACTGCATATACTACATACATACTACAGAATACAGCATGAATCCCTAAAATATTCACAAATAAACAAGACCAACAAACTAGCATGCATGTTATAATGTACATATATATATACATATATATAAAATACAAATTGAGTTAGGTGTGCTCTTCATACTGGTGAATGAAGCCCATCTGGTGAGGTCTGAACATCCATGTGCATTCTATTTACCCAGAGGATGGAGTCGGCTCTACGGTGCCTTCCTCCCGTTACCATGGTGACGGTCAGCAGTGACCTGGTGGACGACCTGCTGGTCCAGCTCATGCTGAAGCTCCACCCCCTGACCGGGGACGACAGCGGCAGACAGCTGGACCAGCAGCAGCTCCAGGCCCTCACTCTCCAGGTAGGTCCTGGTCATAGGACCACCCTGCTAGCAGTACTACTACTGGTACGAGTACAACTAGTAGAAGAAGAACAAATGACACAATGAAGGTTTCTTCACAATACCAAGGTTTGTAGGTCGAAATACAAATCCCTTCAGGAAGTAAGTGATTTCTATCCAGAAAAAGAATGATTCTCTATTTCTTCCTATTCTCTTCTTTCCACCTGCACTGTTCTCTCCATCATCTCTCCCCTCCCCTTCTGGATCCTCTTCCTCTGCTGGTGGTCCCTCTCCTCCAGCTGAGTGTCCTCACCCTGGAGACCCTGAGGAAGATGCCCGGGGTCGCCGTGGATACCGGGCTCCCGCGCCCCGGCTGTAACATGAGTCGGCTCACCTTCCTGGTGCAGAGCCGGCTGATGAAGGGCTTTGGGTCGGCCCTCCAGGTAGGACACGAGTGACCCTGGGCCACTGTGTAGACACAGTCCACCACGGAGACCATAGAGCCCGTTCTCTGTACTGCAAAACCAAGTCAACCAGTCCCCAATGTATTAGACAACAATAGGTTACGTTCCCTTCGTACAATCAGATCCTTTACCAGCTGTGCATATTTAAACACACCTAAATAAAGCATACAACAGAATACCCCATGATCACATTTAAAGTGTGCTAGGCTGGTGATGCTAGCTGACGCTAACTCCTCTCTCTCCTGTTGAAGCTCAAGAAGCCGATGGCCATGAGGGACCCTGATCTCCTCCACGCCATCCCGGGGGACATCATGGAGGTCCTGCTGGCCCAGCATCAGTCAGGTGTCCCTGAGGCAGCCTCCATCCCCACCCCAGGTAATCACATTGGCTTCAACGCTATCCACATAACACAGCCAATAGATACATGCATTATTAATCCAATTTTATAGTGAAATTGGATGTAAAATGCTGAAAATAATTTAGGTATTGCATTTAAAGCGCTATTATCTATTACCAATTGTAATAGAAGTGTTGTTCAGTATAATTCCTTCCTAATATTGGAGTCAACTAAGAAATGCATGTTTCCGTTTCCTTTATCTTTCCTTTATCTTTCCTTTCTTTCCTCCATCTCAGCCTTTGTTGTGTTCTCAGCGGAGGAGGACCTGATGGAGGCTCGGCTGTTCAGCCAGCCGCTCCCCGCGCCGACCGGGGAGCGGCTCTACCAGGAGTTGGGACCTGGGTTCGCCGCTCCAAGCTCTTCCTCCGAGCCCTGTCGCCGCCCAGCGACCAGGAGGTCCAGGAGTACCGCCGGGGCCTCACCCTGCCGGGCTTCTCCACCAGGGCGGCGCTGTGGGTCCGGGGGGGAGATGCTGGTCTTCTCCACCAGGGCGCCGCTGTGGGTGCGGGGGGAGATGCTGGTCTTCTCCACCAGGGTGGCGCTGTGGGTCCGGGGGTGAGATGCTGGTCTTCTCCACCAGGGCGGCGCTGTGGGTCCGGGGGTGAGATGCTGGTCTTCTCCACCAGGGCGGCGCTGTGGTTCCGGGGGGAGATGCTGGTCTTCTCCACCAGGGTGGCGCTGTGGGTCCGGGGGGAGATGCTGGTCTTCTCCACCAGGGCGGCGCTGTGGGTCCGGGGGGAGATGCTGGTCTTCTCCACCAGGGCGGCACTGTGGGTCCGGGGGGAAATGCTGGTCTTCTCCACCAGGGCGGCGCTGTGGTTCCGGGGGGAGATGCTGGTCTTCTCCACCAGGGCGGCACTGTGGGTCCGGGGGGAGATGCTGGTCTTCTCCACCAGGGCGGCGCTGTGGTTCCGGGGGGAGATGCTGGTCTTCTCCACCAGGGCGGCGCTGTTGGTCCGGGGGGAAATGCTGCTCTGGGACAACTACCACAAGGTGACGTGGGTGGGTGGCGGTGGCGCTCCGGCCCCCAACCCGCTGGCCCTGGACGTCACCGCGGACGCCCTGCAGAGAGACTTCCCCCTGGCCCACCTCTGTGTGAGCAGCCAGCGTGGGCTCAGGACTCAGCAGGCCGACGGCGTCCCGGGGGAGACCCGGGGAGCCACGGGGGACGCGGGAGGACCGAGCCTGGCCCCGGTGGGCCCTCTGCACCCCGGGGCCCTGCTGCTGCTGCTCGATCCAGACGCCACCCGGGGGTCCGGTGACGGGGTCCGGCCTGTTCTGACCACCGTAAGGTTCATCAAAACTCGATGAGACTGTTAGCGTTCACTGGAGTGCTCTGTGTTAGCCCCGCCCAGCACCCTGAAAAGAGAAATGAAATTCCTGCTGATTCCTGCCAATATCCTCTGAACTCGGAGCGGTCTATATCTGTTCCTCTGTGAAACAGCACAAGGTTCTGATCCAGAGGTCCACTGTGGAGCTCATAGTGGCGGAACCGTTCAGAGGCCGGGACCAGGCCTACGTCAGGTCTCACGTCCTCAGGTTCCAGGACTATGAGAAGGAGCTGGTGGAGCAGGTGCACCTCCACCTGGTGCAGCACACCTCCAAATACTGTCAGAATAAAGTGTTTGGACGCACCGTGGAGTGCCTGAGGACCCCCGAGCAACAGGTCTGCTTCAGGTTCAGTGGAGTGATGAGATCAGAACTGAATTCACCCAAACAGGAGTAGTGCAAAGACAATCAGAGTTTACCTTCTCTGCCATCAACGTGATTAAAGACTACGTGTGTTTCATCTAACCAATGGCATCAACTGCAAGGCACTGTCCACAGCATATCATGTGAAAGTACTTCAAACGTGATGATGTAATGATGTAACGTGTTATCAAAATGTATGTAAAAGGTGTATTAGGTAAAGATTTTGTAGAGACCTTGTATTTTTTATTTTAATAAACATCATGATGTACATACAGCTGTAGTACAGTTTAGTACAGGGAGATGAAGGGTGAGGTTATTCAACAGGTCCAACTGGCCCAGGATCTGTGTTGGCCCCTCAAGGAGAGGCTGAGGGAGGCCCTGCCCAGCGTCTGGCTGACCAGGGAGGGCCTCATGGAGGACCCCCCGATGGCCCTGCTGGCCTGTTCCCTCATCTCCACGGTGCTGCTCCACCACCTGGAGCCCTCCGGGAGCTTTGGGGAGGAGGTGAAGCCGGGTATGACACCCCCCTACTGCCTCAACATCCCTGTGAGGAGGGAGGTGGTGGAGGAGGAGAGACCCCCCACCCAGCTGGAGGAGCCTCTCCGCAGGGAGCACCAGGCGAGCAGGGAGGAGTTCCTCACCACCTCCTCTGTTCAGATGGTCAACCATCTTGGATCCCAGGCTGGGAACCAGAGCCACCCGCCAGCTCTGGTGGGTCTGGTTTTATTAGCTCTATGACTGCTGAAAGCACGCAGAGTAAAATCCATACAACAGATATGATACACAAGGCTTTAATGCTTTAATCTTCCTGCAGCAGGGAACTGAATGGCTGATTTGTATCTTTGTGTAGAGGAGTCTACGGAGGTGAAAGATCTCAAGAAGAGAAAGAAGTGGTTCTCCTGGCTTCACCGGCTCATCCCCTGCATGAAGACTGCCAACGACAAGGAAACGTAACATAGCACCGAATCATCAGGGGCCGTGTTAAATGTCCCACCAGGGTCCACAATATATAATACAATGTACATAATGTTTTAGATTTTGTAATAAATGTATATCTAATAATTGTGTGCACAGAATACTTGTTTTATTTAAGAAGGGCATTTCGCAGACACTTTAGTCCCGAAAGCGTCTTACAATCAGTACATTTGTGGTGTTCGACATGTGGACAGTTGGAGGTGGGGATTGAACCGCCAACCCTCCACTGAGCTACGCCGCCCCATATGTATCATAGATAAGTTGATAGAAGTGCAGTTATGCATTTAAAAGAAAAAGTGATGTGTGAACAAAGTCCCATCAGGAATGAATTTAGAAATCTAGAGCATTTTCTAGGGTTTTCAATCCAATGCAAATAGAAGATTATTATTAACACAATCATACATCATTATTTCTTTCCATGTTTTTCTTCATGACCATGTTACATTAGGGATTGCTAAAGGTAACAGTCTCATAGGGGCTGTGCTGCATAAGCAGTGATTTGTCAAACCAATCAAATTGGCCCCGCCCCGTCTTCACATCGAAATGTGCAATTAATGGAAGCTAAACGTCTGAACCTCAAGCTTTCATTTAAACTGTATTACAAAGGTCCACTTCCGTATGGCTGTGCTATGTGTTTTTCATTTTTGTAAACTTTATACTATAGATATTTGCGAATAAATATGCAAACAAACTCTCATAGAGATAACATTGAGCCTAGCTTTCCAATTGTTACATTTGACTTTGCTAATTGCTTTCTATCTGTAAACTATATTAACTCTCCATTAACCGGAGGGTTGTTGGTTCGATCCCCAGCTCTAATTGTCCACATGTCTAACCCCACAAATGTACTTTGTACATGATTGTGAGTTTCTTTGGACAAAAGTGTCTGCTAAATGCCCTTCTTCTTCTAAACTATCAAGCAGCCGCAACTGAATTTAACTCAATGATCACAGGCATTCATGCACAAGTAATTCCTTGTGTGGAATTACATTTTCTAGTTTATTTAAACTAGGGGTCACCAACCGTTTTGAAGCTGAGAGCCACCTCAAGGGTACTGTGTAATATGAAGGGCTACTTGTTTGATAGCCTTCAAATTCTTCTCATTCTTCCCGTCTTTGAACATAGTGTCATAGTGTTATCATTGCTCCTTTCAAGACCTCCCTGTCTGAAAAGTCTTTTTTTTTCTTTATCAAAAAAATTGCAGCTCTAAATTAATTTTCAGTTTCTTTTTGTGCCCGAAGCTGCTTTTAACTCCGGGGCCTTTTCTGCCCACAGGGCACTGCCAGGTGGGTTGTTAGCATGGAAGCTAGTGTGACAGGTAATGTCTCTCCACATTGTGCCACTTTGCTGTCGCCACAGTCGCCCCGCAAAAAAAAAAATGGTCAACATTTTCCCCCATGGTGACTAGTGCTATTTTTAAAACATGTCCTGTGGGCAACTCGCCTGGTCCCTGTGGGCAGCCAGGGGCTGGCGGGCACCGCGTGGGCTACCCCTGGCCTATAGGCTCAGGCTGTCCCATTTCAGCCGCAGAGCGCCAAATCACCTGCAAACGAGGCACGGCTGATCTCATCCAGTAAATTTATCATAAGATAGATATCATGACAGGCTATTATCTGACCTATTATTAAGATAAGATAAGATATTTCTTTATTAATCCCCCGTAGGAGAAATTCGCAGAGACCAGCAGTGCAGGGGATAGATGAGCAGTAAAGATAACACTACTCTCAACATTTAGCACGCAATCCAAATCAGCTGCTACAGCTTAATGATGCATTCACGTGCTTAAAAGACAGAACCTAAATTGAATCCGACCTATCGTAAAGTTGTCACACAAGCACACAATCTAGACTCCATGTCACATCCACCCAGGTGAAGAACAAAGGAACAAATGAACAAAGGAAAGCTGCTGGACCCGACGCATCAGCCCATGTGTGTTGAAGGCATGTTCCAGCCAGCCTCTCTCTAAGTTTTCCAGAACCTCTTCAACCTGAGCCTACACCTTCAGAGATTGCCAGTGTGCCACCTTCAACACCATCCAGCCCAGACTGCTGAAGGCCAAACCTTCAGGAGAACATGCGGGTGGGTGCTCCCCTCGTCACATGGGTTGATGACTATCTGACGGGCAGACCACAGTTTGTGAGATTGAGGAACTGTGTGTCTGACCATCAGATTAGTAACATCGCTTCCCCCCCCCCCCCCCCAGGGGACTGTACTGTCTCCTTTCCTCTTCACCACCTACACTGCAGACTTTAAGTACTGCACTGAGTCACGTCATATTCATAAATTATCTGATACGGATACGGCTATTGTTGGGTGTGTTGAGGGTGGGAGGGAGGCTGAGTACAGGGACCTGGTCGACCGCTTTGTGAAGTGGTGTGAGGAGAACCACCTGCAGCTGAACGTGGCAAAGACGAGGAAGATATTGGTGGATTTCAGGAGGAACAAGCCCCTGCCCTCTCCGGTCAGCATTGGTGGGACAGATGTGGATATGGTGGATAATTACAAGTGTCACACTGGACAAGAAACTGGACTGGTCCATAAATGCAGACGCAGTTTACAAGAAAGACCTGAGCCGGCTTTACCTCCTGATAGTAAGTTAGTTAGTTAGTTAGTAAACTTTATTATCCCCCAGGGGGGCAATTTGTTGTGCTGAGGAGGCTCAGGTCCTTTAATGTCTGCAACAGGATGTTGCAGATGTTTTATCAGTCTGTTGTGGCGAGCACCATCTTCTTTGCCACGGTATTCTGGGGTGCGGGCATCACAACAAAGGACGCCAACAGACTGAACAAGCGTATTAAGAAGGCAGAGCCTGTTGTTGGCTCAAAGCTTGTCACCGTGGAGGAGGTGGTGGAGGAGAGGATGCTGGCAAAACTGCTGGCAATCATGGACAATCCCCCCCACCCTCTACACACCACACTGGACAAGCTGAAGAGCAGTTTCGGCAACAGACTCACTCAACCCACCACTGCAAGAAGGAACGATACAGAAGATCATCCCTCACCACTGCAATAAGACTTTACAACTCATCTGCCTCTGTCAGATCAACCTGTAAATCAACCATATATATTTACAGTATATAAATACATATATGTGTCATATATGTAAATACATGTATATGTTTATTTCTAACAAAGAAGTGAATGAAGTAACTTTAACAAACTCTACAACCAAAGGCCAAAGGCGAAAACCTTATCATAGTAAGAAACACTAAAATCCAACCCTAGACCAAAAAGCAGACCCTAGAACCTTACCCTAGTAGGAAACCCTCACCCTACAGATACCCTGGGACACATCATCAGTGGCATTGCGTATTTCTAGCACTAGGTGCACCTCGTCCATACCCTCTGCCCAAGGCACCGTCAGCTCCAGCATGATCAGTTGCGAGGTGGACTCTGAAAAAATCATCACGTCTGGTCAAAGTTGTGTTGATGTTATCCGGGCTGGGAACTTCAGTTGCTCGCCAGGGTCCACTTCCATTTGCCAATCGGTGGCAGTGGTGAGCAGACCAGACTCTGCTCCAGGTTGTAGGTGGGGCCTCTCCGGCCCTGAGGAACAGAACGCTCTTTGGCTGGTGGTGGCCTTTGCTGCTGTCGCTGATACCCTCTCAGCGATGGTCTCCAAGGGATACGCTGACAAATCTGTGAACTGGCGATTGCCTGCCTTACCAGATAAGACAAGGTGTTTAATTTGAAATGAATCATTGTGCGTCCATAAGTTATTTGCTTTCCGTAAGCTGCTTACAGCTTGGAATTAAACAACTCATAGGAAACGGAGTGAGACAAGCAATCACCAATTTACAGTTTTCGGCTTATCCCTTTAAGCACTTGGTCATGGCACAAATGAGCAGTGCAAGGCCCAAGGGCTTTTGAGCAGTAGCTAAGAATGTGCCATGTCCTGCTGTAGACCAACAGACTCTTCCCATGCATATCCTAATGAATATCAATAATAATTAAAGAACAACATTTAAACAGTTGACTTGTTAGCAGTCAGGCTTGAACCCAGAGCCTTCTCCTAACTAATACGTTGTCTTAGTTAGGTCACATCTGTTGAGAATATGACCTCTTTGTCGTCTTCAGTCGCCAACACATATTAACATAAAGTTAAAGTCAAAGTTAAAGTAAACATACTTTTGAAGTACCCTTCATGATAATGTTTCACTTTAATATGTAGGAAATAGTTAATATAGAGAGGATCTTGAATTGTTCTGATCAAACACACTTGCCACTGGACTATCAACTTCAACTTACTTGCGACAGGGCTCTGACAGGTCAGAAGCCTGTCTCTAACCCCCACAGTTAGCTGATCAGACAGTAAATAAGTCATCCTGTTTCCATCACTCTTCCTGCCAAACATTTGTCCCTAACCCCTCCCTATACCTGAAAAGTTGATCGAACATGAAGCACTTTACTAGAGAGGCTACAGTAGTATAGTATAGTATAGTATTGTATAGTACTGTAGAGTTGTGCTTAATTGCCCCCAAACGATTACAATGCATTGCAGATCACGGTTGCAGCGTTCTCACTCCATACTGGACCAATTTCCAAACTTTAAACCCTAACCCTGTCTGCATAAGTCCCTTACATCTACAATACAATAAAACAAATAGGGTCCAGGTTGCAAAATCCTGAAGTTCTTTTTTAATACTGATTAATGGCACTTTATTCATGTCTTAATAACAGTTTACATTTTCTCAGGAAAGTGCATACTCAGAATTGCGATATAAACATGGCAGTCAGGATACAATGATTATGGTAAGCATAAACTCTCTCACACACAACCTCTCTCTCAAGCACACACAGTCAAGCTGAAATTGAAAAGCCATTATAATTTTAGTCATTTCTGGAAATGTCCTCATACGTTGTATATCATCTATTGCTGTTGCTAGAAATGAGCAAGCATGTCCCAAGTATTTTTGGGAATATAAATATGCCCATTATTGATGTGATTGAGCCCACCTTTTTGTGAGTGCTGAAAGTGTATGTCCATGATGCATGTCCTGACATGACTTTGTCGATGGCCCAGCATGACTTGTCAGTGTCATTCGTCCCTGTGACACAAACCTCCCGGTATATAAATACTAATCTCAGGAAATCCATCAAGATTTTTAATCGTGGAGCTGCTCTGAGCTCGCAACCTGAAGCCATAATGTTACCACGGCATTGTTAAATCCCTGACTTTAATCAGTGCGTACAACATTCAAAACAATGGTCGAAACGCAGCTATCAAACAGATAGCTGCAAGAGAAAAAATATGCTCAAAGCACGGCAGAACAATATTTTCATTTCAGCTGATTAAGTCGATAAAAAAGCAGTAACGTTTCAGATAAAAGTAGCTAGTATCTGATCATTGTTGTTTTACTGTTGCAGAATACACAAAAGACATTAAAATAATGCACTTTGCCAGTGGAAAGCAGCATCAGCCTTATCACACAGCTGTCATATCGTTTATTATAATCACAGCCCTGGTTGTTAGGGCAACAGAACCAGGTCTCTACTGCATCCACCGGTGTTTAGTGATCACTACAGGTAACTCCTGGTCTCTTCTGGACTCTACGGGTCTCTATATGTCTCTACTGGTCTCTAACGGGCTTTACTGGTCTCTACAATTCTCTACTGGTCTTTACAGGTCTATTATGGTTGCCACTATCTATTCTGGCCTGCTGTTGAATAGTGGTCTCTAAAGGTCTCTACTGCTCTCAACTGATTTCTTCTGGTCTCTGCTAGTCTATACTGGACTCTACTGGTCCCTGATGGTCTCTTCTGGTCTTGGCGGTCACAAGGGTGGTGTCTCCCAGGTCGGTGGCAGGAAGTGGAACGCGGTGTTTCCTGCCCGTGGCTCCGACCTCCCCAACCCAGGTCAGCCCTCCCATGCAGGAAGTGATGTCATTCGCTTGCCTGAACTCTCTGCTGTGGTTGACGCCATGGAGGTGAG
Source organism: Urophycis tenuis (assembly GCA_036785325.1). NCBI lineage: Eukaryota > Metazoa > Chordata > Actinopteri > Gadiformes > Phycidae > Urophycis > Urophycis tenuis. The sequence continues at coordinate 367,105 of JAXIVH010000143.1, read as the reverse complement.
GGCAGTGGGGCTCCAGGCCTTTCGGGGTGGACTCTGCCCGGTAAAGCCCTGGTTCCAGGGGCTTGTGGACCATAGGCAGTGGGACCTCAGCCAATGGGCCTGTGTTGTCTGTGTGTTTGAGAGCGGGTACAGGGAGCCCTGTGGAACCAAGGATGTGTTTTATGAGTCTGTTTTAACAAATCCCCATACAACAAATTACCAACACATGTGGCTGTACTGCATCTGTTCACCCGCTGTTCACCATATTGCATTTTTTACACACACACACACACACGCAAATGTAATAATGACGGTTATGCTACTGCATATGGATATTTTTGGGAGGGGAGGGGTAGCAGGAGCACCTGTTAACACGAGAATAGACGGGGGGCTCCCTTGGGAGGAAGAGGAGGAGGGGGGGGTTAAGAAAGAAGGAGAGGAAGGAGAGAGAGAGGAGAGGATACGCGCCGAGGGAATAGCGGGGAGAGGCGACGAGGGGAGCTGGAGGGTTCTTCTGGTTTCGGGACAGGATACCGTCACGCTCGGTGGGCGCGGCTGCCGAGCAACACTCCACTAAGCCCTCCCCCCTAACCCCGTCGCCGCCACGCCAGCCGGGGACGCAACCGCCACCCTCTGACGTGGCCAACGCAGCGAGGGAGGACACGGCCGCCACAGCGGAGCGCGCGCGCCGTTTCCTCGCTCGGATCTGCTTTCGCCTTCGACACATCGCATACCGTTTGGATTCATATTCGAGAAAAAAAAAATCGTTCCTGTATGAACTATTTATTTGGGTGGCGGGGGCTTGTGCCCCCCCCCCATGCTATTAGAGGACACCCAAATAATTAAGGCAACACCCTCTCCTCTCCCCCAAATGCTTAGGGATCCCCCCCCCCCCCCCCCATTGACGAAAAGGAAACCGTACAGTAGCTGCGGTCACGGCGTCTGTAGATGTGGAGCCAGAAGACCAGCGACAGGATGGCACCCGCTGCCATCACCCCCACCGCGGCCCACAGGTAGGGGCCCGCCCCATCAGGGGACGGTGCTGAAGGAGCCAGAGAGGAGGGGGAGGAGGGGGAGGAGAATGGGGAGGAGAAAGGAGAGAGGGTGGCAGGTGAGAGGAAATGGGGAGGAGGAAGGGGAGAGGACAGGCGGCGGGGGAGGAGAGGAGAGAACAGCAACAGTTTGTTTTAACAACGTGCTCTCATATTGTTTAAAAAAGACATAACGTCTCTGTCTCGCCACAATCATGTTCGAAAAGCAAAACACAATCATCGATAATCATCAGAGAAAATGGTAAATGCCGGTCCATAACCGTTACAGAAAGAGAGCTATTTCTGTAGAACCATAACTATCACTATATGAGTTATAGAAAAGAAAATATGCAATAGTTCAAACCGTCCGTTGGATTCTCACCGATGGGAGGTGGTGGTGGTGGTGGTGGTGTTGGTGGTGGTGGTGTTGGTGGTGGTGGTGGTGTTGGTGGTGCTGAGCTGCGGTGGTCTCTCCCCAGCCTCACGGAGACACAGCTTAACAGGAGTCCATCCCACGTCTTGTTGGGAGCACAGATACTAGTGGACATGGTGGGGGTCCGAGGGCGGGGGGGAGTCTACGATGACCTCGCTGCTACGCTGGGAGTGAAGAAATCAATCGGTTGTGTGGAGAACGACAGTCATAAACAACAGAGAGGGGGAGGGGGGGAGGGGGAGAGAGAGAGAGAGAGAGAGAGAGAGAGAGAGAGAGAGAGAGAGAGAGAGAGAGAGAGAGAGAGAAGACTGAACAAAGCAACGTTGAGCAAGATATGTAAACAGACGTAAAGAGAGAGACGCAGATAGACGTAGATGAGTAGAGTAAAGGGAGAGAGAGGGAGTGAAAGAGACACTCTGCCCTAACAAAGGCTTCAGTTCCTCTTTTCTTAAGTAAAGGGTGAATCACTATGTAGCTCCCTGGAGACAGCGGGTAGAAGAAAAAGAGACAAACGAGCGAGAAAGGAGAGATAGAGGTGTCCAAACAAATTTTATAATCCAAATACTAAACTGTTCTGTACTCCAACTGTGAACAAAGCCATTGCATGCAAGACATATACTGTATTCCTATTCTGATTGTTCGTATCAAGTGACACATATTGGGCATTTGGACGTTCTTGCATAATTGCAATCAGTCATCTGGCATCAGGACATCAGAACGATGCCCATGCAGCCGCTATGCAAAAACTGCACTGAATCAGCCACAATAAAAGTGCGCAGGGAAATCCAAAAAACTATTTTAATCAAGATATTTAAAGTCACAAAGGCAGCATTGTGTAGTCACCCAAAACACACACACATACATATACACATTTTTATATATATATATATATATATATATATATATATATATATAAATCAACCTGCCTCATGGATTTACAGGAGAACTGATAGCAACAGAGGCAGTGAGTCAGTGGTTTCACAACAATTTGGCTGGAATATGAAAATAAACTACAGACAGACAGAATAACATGTTGTAACAGTATCGTCACCTTCCTCAGCATGTTATACCAGAGCACAGGAGAACCCGACAGGTCCAGACAGCAAATGATTGTCACTTGAAAAATATGGTCCGATTATGCAGATTTAAAATGACCTGAAAAGATGCTCTTGTCCCAAAGCCCCGCGATGATGGTATGAGATCATCAGTCGTTTCAACTCATTTCTTTGGAAATGATACTAAATTCGAACGCACAGGTATGCTCACGCGCGCTCGCACACACACAAGCACGCACGCACGCACGCACACACTTCAAGGTGTGAAGAGGAGTGGCTGCATGCTGACGAAGGTGAAGTTGTAGGACAGAGGAAGGCCCTGGTGCAGCGTAGCATTGAAGCGCCCGCTCCACGTGAACGGAGGCAGCCCCCCCTGTGTGGTCGGCCCGTTGACCGCCTCCGCACGGAACTCTCTGGCCATGGGGAAGTCTGTCACCTAGGCAACGCAAGAGAGGGAAAGATGGACAGTACTAAGGGAGCAGAGTTACGTTTAAGAAATGAAACGTAATCTGTTACTGTAATCCCTAAATGTAATCTCTTAAAGTAGTTCATAATTGTAATTCCTAAAAGTAATCTGTAAATCCCTAAAAGTCATCCCTAACTGTAATCTATAATCATTATCCCTGAATGTCATCTGAGAGAGAGTGCTTGGTAAACATGCCGAGTGGCGTCTCCGTGGGAGACCAGACGAGACCGGCAGCAGGGAAGCAGGAAGCGGTCTCACCTTGGTGTCGTAGCAACCACCTGCCGTGGGGTTCGAGTCCTGCAGGTCCCCGCGACAACAGATGGTGTTGCAGGCGTTGCCCTCAGAGTACGGGTCTGTCTTGTACTCTGAAACCCCGGTGACCGCAACACAGGAAGTTCAACGACATGTGAAGGAACAGCAGTTTTATCAACAACAGCAAAAATCACAACTATAAGGTGCGGAATTTCTAGGTTTCGAAAATAAAAGTCCTTCTCAACATATGAAGTCAAGCGTGAACCAAGAGCTATCGCTAACCAAATGAGCTCACATGGATGGCGCAACAACACAGCCGGAACAAAACAATTGATTAAAAATTGAATATGGACAATACTAGTAACTTTATACAATACATGCCAGTTGGGGGATGCTTTAATCCAAATCATATAATAACGTGGAATGGAGGCCACAGTGGGAATCAACCCCTGAAATGGAACCAGGCTAACGACAAAATAAATCAAGTTAGTTCTTCTTCTTCTTAAAGTCTGGTCTTGATATGTATGTTTTTTTTGCTACTCCTATAAGATTGCATGCTTTGATTGTCCTTAGCCTTACATCATATATCATATGTCTTATAGCAGCTTGGACAAACCTCTGCTGAAGGGCTCTGTGTAAATGAGGAACAAAACAGATGACAATATGAAAAGAGGAGTTTTTAAACGAAAACAGATTTGACCTCCCCTGACCTGACCTCTGTACCCACCGTTCAAGCGCATGATGTGTTTTAGGGAGTCCAGGTCCGTCACCAGCCCCTGGTCCCTCCGGAATATCTTGGCCCGGGGGCAGAGGTCGTAGGAGAAGAGGTCCCCGAACTTCTCCACCGCTGCAGGGTAGCCGCTCAGCTCGTAGATCCGGCGGTGGAAGGGGACGTTGTAGGACGGCCAGTAGCCTGCCGGCAGGGGGTCCCGGGAGTGGGTGAGGACCAGGGGGGAGAGAAGGGAGAGGGTGGGAGAGGCATGGTTTACAGGACACAGTGGTGTTAAAATTGAGAACAGAAATCAAAAAACAATCCCAAAGTCGTGGTTGTGAATGTGGCTGCAGTAGGGTGTGGGTGTGGTCATGAGGATGGGTGTGATCATGGTTGTAGGTGTGAGTATGGGTGTGGTCATGGTTGTAGGTGTAGTCATGGTTGCGGGCGTGGCCAAACCAGGCATAGCCAATGTAGTGGACGGTCAACGATGTGGCCGTAGCCATGGTTGTTGGTATAGTCATGCGGATGGGCGTGGTCAGCATTGTGGGTGTGGTTAGGGTTGTGGGCGTGGCTGTGCTGGGGGGTGCGGTCAGACCTCCGCGCAGGGCCTGGCTCTGGTCAGAGTGCTCCACCAGGCCGGGGATCTGCTCCACCACCGTCAGGGCTCCGTCCTCCACACGGTGGCCCAGCTTCACCCTGCTTCGGTCCAGCACCATGTACTGGTTGTTGTACGTTCCTGCCGGGGGGCCGACAACACCAGACACAGTGAGTGACGGAGGTCCGACGTTTTGCCCTTTTGTTAGTGGTCAACGTGTTACTATGGCAACAGTGTCTTAAAAACAGGTGAAATTCAGATTGTTCCTCCCGTGATGAATAACCTGCGTGTATATATTCTACTATTTCTAGTTTAAGGTTTACAGTGAAGAACATATGGATATTAAAACAGCTTCAATGTATTTGGAAAACATGCAATCATACTTGGACAATAGCACCTTCTTATTTTTGGTTCCATATAGAATGAAACAAAAATCATAAAAAATGTAAAACCAAATAAATGCGATACGTTATGAACAAACCTTTGCAAAGAAAGGTAATCAACCATTCAATGAAATGAAATGGTAGTCTGAGTATTAGTCAGTGTGAAAGGCTGGTCTCAGTATTAGTAATGTCGACAACCCAGCCATGTCAACGCGCAGTGAGTGGCAGGGAGACGAGAAAAGGTATGCATGTAAATACGGCCGATTATTTTTAGTCCGTTCGGAAGTGACCCTACCCCTGGGAAGAGTCACTTCCTGCGCTGGTCTCTCCGTGAGCTATGCTCTACCATTACTATTACTATTACTCTACCACATCATACACTACCATTACACTACTATTCTATTCCTCTACTCTACCAATGTGATACTTGAGCCAATCTGGGGTGGCGTGGCGGGTGAGTGCGTGGGTCGGATTACAAAAGTACTACTGAAACGGCGAGTGTACCGGGACCCAGAGCGCACGCGCGGCCAGAACCAACACCTGCCGCCGGAACAAAGGCGCACAGGTTTGAACGCGCCGCAGGTAAATACACTCGGGCATGGACGGGTGCAGCGGGGTGCTTGCTGACCTGAGTTGTGCGCGGCAAAGGTGGTGGCCCACTCGTGTCCGGTGCGCGCCAGACTGTGGGCCAGCCGGACCCTCTGCCAGGCCAGCAGGCTGCGCGGGGACACCAGGGCATACAGGGAGGCGTTGAACATGTTGTTGGTGGTCTGGGTCATCATGAGACCGCTGCCCAGCAGGTAGAAGTCGTCCAGAGACATCAGGAACCCTGGGAGGAGGAGGAGGAGGAGGAGGAGGAGGAGGAGGAGGGGGGCTCAGGCTATGTTACTGTGCTAGAGATGAACTCGACATACATTAAGCCGCATTTGTTTTTATTGTTCTCGATAGAGTGTTCAGCTTTTTGTTGTTTGTCAGGTTTTTTTTTGTTGTATTTTATTGCTTCGGCAAAGACTGGAGCGAGGGACGGGGCTATTGAGAGAGAGGGAGTAGGATCTTTTTACTGAGGCTGTGGTTGAATCGTGAAAACAATTCTGTCCCAATCCCTTTGACCTTGACCTTTATTTTTTTATTTACTGGGACCTTGTGGTCTTCATTTGTCATTCCCATGTTTTTTTTAGACATGGGAACAAAATTCTCTCTCCACATTTGACCCATCCTATTGTACAAAGGAGCAATTGGCTGCTATGATCAGCACCCGGGGAGCAAGTTGGGGTTCAGGGTTCAGTGTCTTGCTCAAAGATCCAGACAGTTTTGGAAGTGGGGATCAAGGGGATCGAACCGCCGACCCTACGGCTAGTGGACGACCCGCTCTGTCCACCCGCTCTATACACTGAGCTACTGCCGCCCCTGGTGGAAAACGTCATAAGGGTCAAAGGAAGATGTGACCGAGAACTCCCAAGGACTCAGGAAAGGACCGCAGTAGTGCTCAGGGAACCGGGCTGCACTTCTACGCCACGGTGGAGGTTATGGCCGCCGGCCGGCCGTGGTGAAGCTACAGTGTTTGGACTGCTGAACGTGCATCGACCTGTGTGTCCTCAGCCTTGTTATTTCATGGACAACAGAAAAAAACGGAAAGCAAGCAAGCAGCCGCCCCATTGATCGACGAGATCCCCAAACAGTAGGACTGTATGAAAACGATCGCGCGTCACTTTAAATGCGGCCCGCCGCACAAGAGCTGCTTGAGAGCATCACCTCCTCTCCCTCGTGAGGGAGGGTCCGGTGTGCCCTGTGCTGAAGGAGATAAGGAGCAGCTGAAGCCCCTTTCCTTCACATTTGGAGAATTTGAGCAGCTCTTATCATGGCTGCCACTTAGACACCTCTGGCTCATTGGACCGCAGCCAGAGAGAGACGCAGTGAGAGGAACAGACAGAGACACACACAGACCGACAGGATGCCTGTGAGACACACGCAGAGCGACAGGACGGCTGTGCCTACCGGGGTAGCTGCTGAAGGACAGACGTCCCGTGGCGGTGTGTGCGTCTCGCACGTTGAAGTCCCAGTGCTTGTAGATGCGCGAGGTGGCGGCATACGTGTACCAGCTGGAGTGGGCAAAGTACAGGTTCTCAAAACCTGGCAGCATCTGGGGAAACAACCGACCAATCAGAGAGATGGAGGGAGGGAGGGAGGGAGAGAGAGAGAGACAGAAGGTTAGGATTCACTAGAGGAAACCGAGATCTTGGGCAAGTTGTCGCTTGAGGTCATAGAGCTTGACCTTGCTTCGCTAATGTGAAAGGTGAGGTTTCAAATGAGGTTTACAAAAACATAATGCCCAACAATGCCGTTGAATCAAGCATCTGGGTGAACTCTGACCTTGATGAGGGCGGAGCAGTGGCCCATCTCGGGCCAGCGGAGGCCTCCGCGTGGGCGCCGGGCCCCCGGGGCGAGGGCCGGGATCAGGTCCAGCAGGTCCCCCACTGCGTTCAGGAACTGGACGGCAAACAGCGACAGGGACTGCGGGTGCAGAGAGCACAGGGCAGAGGACACAGCGAGACCCCCCAGCATCAACAGGGAGTCTGCAGGCTGCTCTGGGAAATCACACCCTTGTTTATGTCAAATCACTTGACCCTAACCCTGATGAAAGTACACCTTAGTGTCACAGGTGAACCAGAAAACAGTGACGGCTACCATCAATAATGGAGCTTATCTGGAGTTTATAAAATAAATGGGTTGATATGAAAAGTTTATGTGGTATCCAAGTGCAGAGACGCACTAACTGCAAAGCAAAAAAAAAAAAAAGATCCTGTTCCAAATTGTTCAGAATTCCACACAACAGCACTTCTGTTAAAACACGTTCATGTGCCTCTTACTCCAGGGCAGTGTTTTTCAGCCCCTGGTACACAGCCAGGGTACCGCAGGTGCTACGTAGAATGTACTCTTTTTTAATAAACAAATGTACAATAAAAGAAAACAAATGAAGAAATGCATTGTCTATGAATGTTCTCATTCATCCAGGTCATGTTTAATCCGGCCAACAATTAAATCGAACGCAATTGGACTCAGATTTGTCTGTGAAGACGTTTCGCCTCTTATCCAAGCGGCTTCATCAGTTCGTAACGCATCAGTCTGACTAGTCCGCACTAGTCTGACAAACAATGGAGTTAGACCCAGGTATTTAACCTCAGTGGAAGTGTCCACCCACCAATCTCCTAAAACAATAGATCATTAGTGTAGCTTCACCTGACCATTGTTTGGGGCCTGTGAGTCATCTTGGTGGATGATGGTCATTAGGGGTGGGTGGGGCCACTGGAGAACGACCGTCGTTATGTACGATGTGCAGTTACCAGTGAACGACAGTCGTTGTGTTCGTTAGAGCCACTTAAGGTTTGTTTTGGGCAGCCTTTGTTGTTCACCCTCCTGGGAATGTCTGAAAGTGCAGCATTGTAGATGGGGGATAACTGATGTCTCAGACCCCCTCCCCTGTTGAGAGATGGCTTTTCCACTTTGACATAGATGGCTTCTTTTACCCCTCTTTCAAACCATCTGTCCTCTCTGTCCATGATTTTGACATTGCTGTTCTCAAAGGAGTGAGCCTTTTCCTTTAGGTGTAAATAGACAGCTGATACTGGACCTGAGGAGTTTTCCTTTCTGTGTTGGGCCATGCGCTTGTTTAGAGGTTGTTTAGTTTCACCAATGTAAGAGTCCTTACATTCCTCACTGCATTGGACTGCATATACCAAGTTACTCTTTTGTGAGTGTGGTAGTCTGTCTTTGGGGTGTACCAGTTTCTGCCTGAGAGTATTGCTGGGTTTGAAATGGACAGGGATTTGGTGTTTGTTAAAAATTCTCCTGAGTTTTTCAGATACTCCGGACACATAGGGTATCACTATGTTTCTGCGTTGGTTCTTTTTCTCATCACCCTCCAAGTTTTTACTCTTTCTGCATGTTGTCTTGTTGAGGGTCCAACCCGGATAGCCACAAGTTCTTAAAGCACGCTTTAGATGTTTGTGCTCTTTCACTTGGGCTTGAGTGTAGTTGTAGACTTCAGCAAGAAAGCTCAACTGTCACCACATTACAAGAGCAAAGAAAGGCAAACTAAGAAATTCCTCCACCTTCAAAGTAAGAACTCAAACAAAACTGAAATAATAAATGGGAGACAAGAAATAGACCGACCCACACAAAGGGATCTACAAGGCAGATGGGTTAAGAATCTGTCAAACAGAGAGCTTACCCACCCGGAGAAGGAGGTCTTAGCCAAAGGACTGAATTTTGCTGTAACACCAGACCAAGTTCCTACAGTTGAACTCATCACAGGGACAGAGTCAGCCATAAGGAAAAACAAATTAAATGAGACCGAAGCTGAGCAGCTTAGGCTTAAAGTGGCAGCAACTTTGTCCAGTGCTAAGACCCCACCTTCAAACCTCACCACCACTGAAAGAAAAGCCATGATATCCCTGAGCAAGGATAAAAACATCACAATCCTTCCAGCGGACAAAGGAAGATGCACAGTCATCTTAAATACTACTGACTATCAATCCAAGGTCTCCACACTGCTCAACGACACTAACACATACGAACCCTTGAAACGTGACCCATCCAGTGGTTACAAGAGAAAAGTTATAGAATGCTTACAAAAACTACAAAAAGATGGAGTCCCTGACCGACAACAGTACCTCAGACTCTACCCACAGGAGACCACCCCATGCTTATATGGACTCCCTAAGATTCACAAAGAAGTGGTCCCACTCAGACCCATTGTAAGCAGCATCAATTCAGTGACCTACAACATCACTAAGTATGTAGCCAACATCTTAGCTCCTCTGGTTGGTAACACACCACATCACATCCAAAACCCGCAGGAGTTTGTGGACAAAATCCTGGGTCTAAGACTAGATCCAAATGAAACCATGGTGTCATACGATGTAACATCCTTATTCACCTGCATTCCAACCATGGAGGCAGTGGAAACTGTGAGTCATCGTTCAAAACAGGATCCAACCTTACAGGTTAGAACAAACCTCAACCCAGACCAGATCTGTCAGTTACTGGAGCTGTGCCTGAACACCACATACTTCCAGTTCAACAATACTTTCTACAGACAGAAGCATGGTTGTGCCATGGGCTCACCAGTATCCCCCATTGTGGCGAACTTATACATGGAAATGTTCGAACAAAAGCCTTTAAAATCTTACAAAGGAACATCACCGAGCCATTGGTTCCGGTATGTGGATGACACATGGGTTAAAATCAGAACCCAAGAACTTCAGGCATTTACTGAACACATTAATTCAGTGGACGTAAACATCAAGTTCACTAGAGAAGATGCCAAAGATAACCACTTGCCATTTTTGTACTGTGATGTACACTTTGGTGATGACAGGAGCCTCCACATTGGGGTATACAGGAAACCCACTCACACAGATCAGTACCTTCTCTTTGACTCCCATCACCCTCTGGAGCACAAATTGGGGGTTATCAGAACCTTGGAACACAGGGCTGATAATATACCAACCACCACTCAAGCCCAAGTGAAAGAGCACAAACATCTAAAGGGTGCTTTAAGAACTTGTGGCTATCCGGGTTGGACCCTCAACAAGACAACATGCAGAAAGAGTAAAAACTTTGAGGGTGATGAGAAAAAGAATCAACGCAGAAACATAGTGATACCCTATGTGTCCGGAGTATCTGAAAAACTCAGGAGAATTTTTAACAAACACCAAATCCCTGTCCATTTCAAACCCAGCACTACTCTCAGGCAGAAACTGGTACACCCCAAAGACAGACTACCACACTCACAAAAGAGTAACTTGGTATATGCAGTCCAATGCAGTGAGGAATGTAAGGACTCTTACATTGGTGAAACTAAACAACCTCTAAACAAGCGCATGGCCCAACACAGAAGGTAAAACTCCTCAGGTCCAGTATCAGCTGTCTATTTACACCTAAAGGAAAAGGCTCACTCCTTTGAGGACAGCAATGTCAAAATCCTGGACAGAGAGGACAGATGGTTTGAAAGAGGGGTAAAAGAAGCCATCTATGTCAAAGTGGAAAAGCCATCTCTCAACAGGGGAGGGGGTCTGAGACATCAGTTATCCCCCATCTACAATGCTGCACTTTCAGACATTCCCAGGAGGGTGAACAACAAAGGCTGCCCAAAACAAACCTCAAGTGGCTCTAACGAACACAACGACTGTCGTTCACTGGTAACTGCACATCGTACCTAACGACGGTCGTTCTCCAGTGGCCCCACCCACCCCTAATGACCATCATCCACCAAGATGACTCACAGGCCCCAAACAATGGTCAGGTGAAGCTACACTAATGATCTATTGTTTTAGGAGATTGGTGGGTGGACACTTCCACTGAGGTTAAATACCTGGGTCTAACTCCACTGTTTGTCAGACTAGTGCGGACTAGTCAGACTGATGCGTTACGAACTGATGAAGCCGCTTGGATAAGAGGCGAAACGTCTTCACAGACAAAACTGAGTCCAGTTGAGTTCGATTTAATTGTTGGCCGGATGAAGAAATGCATTGTAAATATTGTTCAGCCAAAAAGTGAGATGGCTTGTTATTATTGCAAAAACTGTGTGTCTTTGGAAATTCCATCAGTTTTGTGTAGATAAATGGATACTTTATTTATCCGGAGGGACATTTTGGAAATAACCAAACTGGGAGCATGAGCAGTGCTGGTGACATTCTCCTTCCACTGCGTCCCGCTGGCCTGCCTCCTTGCAGTGAGCACTGTGTATTAAGGGGAGCATGGCACTCTTTGCTCCGCCACTGCAGGTGAATTTATCCATTTTTCTACCATTCAAACTTCAGTTGGTATGCGAAAAAAGTAATATTGGTGCTCCACTCAATTACAATTTAGTGGAGCACCAAAAGTCAAAAGGTTGGGAACGACTGCTTCAGGATGCCTACAGGTAGATGGTAAAGGGCTAAAGGGGCATTTAGCAGACGCTTTTGTCCAAAGCGACTCATAATCAGTACATTTGTGGGGTTCAACATGTGGAGGAGGGGGATCAAGGGGATGGAAACGCGGTTAGCAGACCCCCCGCTCTGTCCACCCGCTCTACCCACTGAGCTACCGCCGCCCCACCACGGGATCCCAGAACCGAAGACTTCTGCAATTGTAGAACAGTACAACGTGAGAACTGCAGAATTCCAGTGCCCGGACCCAATTGTCTGTGAGACAAACATCCTGATCACAGGTAACCAAACACAACATAACACCACGTGTCACCTGCTGTCTGTGCTCCTTTGCCCAATGGGCGACGCCCGCCTGCAGGCCGTCCAGCTGAGCCAGGATGAAGCCGGCGTGTCTCCACAGGGGGTCGGCGCTCCCGTTCAGCTTCACCTGCTCCCTGCTCCACTCATCCTGCTCCCTGTGGCCATGCACAGCAAGTCACATGGTGGTGCAAGATCCAGTCTCCTCACTGCCCGGTGCCAACAGAACGTTCACACCGTATTCTCCTAAGTGGGCTCACACCGACTGTTTCAGCATCACCAACGTTTCAGGGCCAACTCCAGAATTCGCTTCAAGGCCCGATCTAACAGTAGTCAGAACGGCGTTTTTTTGGATCGTCTTTAGGTGTCTGCACAACATTGAAGGTTTGGGCGGTACACAGCGTTTCATAAAGTGGGAGGATTGGTCACGGTGACTATGGGTAGAGCTTCGCCTTGATATCTGAATCCCTCAAAAATCAAAGCTAGCTTTCAATCGCCGTGCTACGAGTCATGGCTGTATAGCACAACAGCTCGATGCCACTGGACGACATACTTAACATAATACCACCAGAAAGACAAATACATTTTTGGGTGCAAATATATGAAAAACCGCCTACATTCAAATCTTTTTTTTTTCCCCAACAATACAGTAGGTGACCCAATTTGGACCCAAGCCAGCGATCTTTCACCTTTCTGTGGGTGTGTGACAGCGCACAGCGCCGACACAGCCTGTGTGAATCAGGGCCAGGGGGGTCAACAGGCCAGAACGCCCACCAACCAATCACGGCGTAGGTGAACGTCGGCGACTCCAGAAATAGAGCACACGTGTGCGCAGGCCTCGCCCCGGCGTGCGGCGTGCCAGACGGCCCACGGCGGACGACACCAACACAAGCTGCCGTCCCGCTCCACCACCCCGCAGGGGGATGTGAAACCGGCCACACCAAGAGATGCGTCAGCTGAAGAACCAGAACACATGGTCTCTGCGGAGGGGGGGGTGCGAGCTGTCAGGGTCACCCATGTCTGGGGGGGGTTACTGTTTGGTAGCGCGGGGGTGGCCTGTTGTTGTTGTTGTTGTTGTTGTTGGATTGGGGCGTGGGGAGACAAAACAAAACCAAACTATGCTCAGAGAGAGACTCACTTCATGAACTTCTGCACCTCGCCGAGGACCTCTGGGCTCTTGATGAGCTGAGGATACATGTTCACGTAGTGGTCCATGATCTGCCTGAGGAGACGGGTAGAGGGAGGAGAAGAGGGGGAGGGGAGAGAAACGAGGAGGTGGTGGCAGGTGGGGGAGTAGAGGCAGAGCACAGAGCCGAGGGTAACAGTGGAGAGAGAGCAGGTGTGACAGAGAGGAGATGAAAGGAGGGAACAGGAGAGGTGAGGCGAGCAGAGCTTCACGCAGCGTGACAATCTTTCACTCGCCTGGCTGAACACCTTGTGACTGCAGAGAGCCCCCACCGTACCGGGCGGTGAGGTAGCCCTCCACGTAGCCGGCCAGGAAGTAGGTGATCTCATCCTGCTGGGGGGAGGTCCCGTAGCCCGCGCGGACCTCCAGGACACCCCAGCCGGTGCTCAGGAGAGTGTCATTGAAGTACCCGTACGCGTCACCATCCGGCTCCAGCACCCCCTCCTTCAGCCTGACCGTCTTCAGAGAAGGGTCCCAGTACGCGGTGGCTGCCGTCAGCGCTGACAAACACACAACGCCTTACTTCACCAGGAGATGGGCCATTAAAGCTGCTCTCAATAAAGCTGCTCTCATTAAAGCTGCACTCATAAAAGCTGCTCTCATCGGATCATTGATATTCGGTGGATATTGTTTTTTTTTCTATTTTCAACAGCTCATTGATTAGTCACATATGATTCGATTGGTTCATATTTTCTTTCAGGGGATGATGATGAAAAAGAGTTTACATCGTTGGATTTCCACTTATGGGATACTTCATCTTAATGCAAAGAAGTGCCATCAGCCTCCCTATGCCAATGCTGAGATGTCCCACTTCTATTATATTTGAAGTGTTATGTTTGAAATGCTATACAATTATCAAATGAAAATCAACTTGAAAAATTCCAAAGAGAAATATGAACAAATGAAAAGCTGTAAATGTGAATAACATATCAAGAGATTAAAAACGGTTTGACCTCTGTGGATCACATGGTCAGAGAACTATTGCAATATTAAATATTCAAAAAAGAAGACATTTTTAAAAGGCAAATATGGAGAACAAAAGTTGTAAAGAATCACTCATTTGATCCCGTGAGGGAAATTTGGTAATTTTTTGTAAATAGGAGGGCACAGGTCGTAAGATATCAAAGTGTGACGTTGTCACATGGTCTGGGAGCTATTTAATTGAGCAATATTATATAAAAGGGATCTGATGGATCTGATCACGATCATTCAAAATTCCATAAAATATGGAAAAAAAATAAAAAAAAACAGTTGTAAATTGGATAGGACATGTCACAGACTCAGGTGTGTTTGTCTGGGTCGCAGTCTGAGAGCTTTAGAATCTTGAAATATTTGAGTGTGAATGGAATTAGAATGACGATTATGTTTTATTGTAATACATACAGGAACATATGTTTGCTTTAAAAATTGTAGTTGTAGTTGAAATGTTGATGGCAAAAATGAAATGGATGTTGGACCATTCAGCAATTAGCCAACGAAGGAGAGCGTTGGGCTTCTCGTTAAAATAAGGTAGGCCTTTCTCAGAGTTGGAAGTCGTAACGGAGTGCAAAGGAGTGTCATTGGTGGTCCCCCAATTACCAAACTATCGTGACGTTGTATGTTACTTATTCATAGACTCCTCAACATAGATTCGATACCGAACAATGAAAACAACTTTACTGGGCTGTTGTACCGAGCTGTTCAGCTCTACAGAGGTGAGTGTTTTGCTGTTGGTAATTTAAACTGCCAGGTCTACATAGGATCATTAAACACTTTTATAATCTTGGTAGACTGTAGAAAGTACATACGGGCCTGAAAAAACATGCTCGAAACCCGCATTTATTTCAGCGTTCAAGTTCAGAGGACCTACTTACAGTCAGCGGTGGCGACACTTGCGGCAACACTGAATAACACAACCAGACACAATCGATTTTCTAGAAGCATGTTTGTATTTTGTCAAACGACTTCTTTCGCTCGTGGTCTTAAGAAACAGACGCTTGCTGCTTGAATGAAAACCGATATCAACTTTACGACGCAAGTCCGAGGACCTCCGGGACGGGTCCTCCTGTTGGACAAGCAGCGGCACGGAGCGACTTCTGATTGGCTACACGTCACGCGGAAGGTTTCTTTTTTTTTTAAAGGTGATTCAGTGTCGTTGTTAGTTTACCTTCACTAGGACGGGATAAGGATGTCTGGACCAAGACCAAAACAAAGACCACCCCAGATGGGACTCGAACCCACAATCCCTGGCTTAGGAGGCCAGTGCCTTATCCATTAGGCCACTGGGGCTTTGGACACCTTACTTGATTCACATGGATTAAATTGAAATCATCTCGCTCTCGGTGAATAATCTTTACTGTTTGATTCATCGCTTACAAACTACATTCGGTAGAATATACAAATCGGCACAGTTTGAAGAAAAACGGGAATAAATATATTTTATTCATATTATATCCCTCACATACAACCATTAAATCATACCATCTCGGATTGACCCACAATATTACAAGAAACAAAAGCATAAAATTAATATTTCAGATACACTTACAGCATTTCCTTCAGTATTATTAGGCCTCATAGCTTGTATTTAACATGCAAGCCGAGTAAACACGACTTACCACGACATTGAGCTCTGCATCGCGGTCGGGATAAAAAGCCAGATTTCAACCAGCGAAATGAGTTCATTAAATTGAGCCACTGAGAAGAGTTGCTCCTGACTCAAAGTTAATAATAGACGAAAAAAACCAAACCCTGACAAAATTGGAAACTATAACTTAATAACAACCAAACAAACAAGAACAGAACAGAACATGCTGCTTTACTTGGGTCATAATGCCACAAGGATCTCCCTTCATAAATACAATACATAACGTTACTAAAGGTTTTTCAAATTAACGTTTAAAAAGCAAAACAGACACATACATTTTAGTGCACTCAATTATTGACAATAATTGGAAAATATCAGTAGAATGTAACAAACACGCAATTGAGTGCATTTTTAGTGTTTGGGTCTGTCCTTATATTCAAGATATATGATTTCAACTATTTTCCGATATTTTCTGTATCAGTTGTTGAGATTTCAATTTCAGCTGTGGGGAGCAGCTTTGATATAAATAAACCTTAATGTAGTGTATAATCTGTATCCAGAATAGTTCTATCTACCAGAATAGAACATCTATCCCATGTGTCCACTGCCCAACAACCCACACCGGCTTCATTGAAAACAGAAGGCACAAAACATTGAAACAGCGCCGCTGGCCTCTACATCGACTGTAAGTCTAAAGTCCCTGGAACATCACCCATCCCTGCACTCATCAGAGAGACTGGACTTGCTGTTTGAAACACACGCTAGGTTCGCTAATGTGGAACACAGAGCTAGCATAGTAGAAAGGAACCAATGCTTTGATTAGTTGTTGAGATGAACATGTGTTATAATATCACAATAGTAGAATCTAGTGTAACAGTGTGTCAACATTCCTCAGTTGCAATGGATATTCCTGGGTAACCAACACTCCTGTGTGAAATGCTAGAGTAACGTGGAATATGCCACTGTAATTGAGAACATTCCAGTGTAACTATATCAACAATCCAGTGTAATATCCCAGTGTAATTTAGAATACATTCCAGTGTTACTGATGACCTTCAAGCCTAACCATATGAACATTGCACTGTAACACTCCAGTGTGACAGTGTAGTGTGCAGTGCAGTGCAGTGGGACAGCATGACTTCACAGCAGACCACTGTCATGGTCAGGGTCTCATCAGGCGCCCTTCTCGGTGCGCAGTAGGGGGGAGAGGGTCTTTGCCGGACGCAGTGCAGGAAAATCTCAAGGTAGGGAAGAAGAACACAACAAGAGGCCGGACAGATCACCACAGATCACTGGATCACAGGTCACTGGATCACAGGTCACACGATCCTCACGCGTCGTCGATCAGCTTCTCGTTGCCGTTCTCCGCTGGTCTGCCCGCGCCGTCTCCTCCTCCGACCCCCTCCTCCTCCTTCGGTGCCTCTTCGTGGTCCTCCTCGTCCTCCTCGTCCTCCTCCTCGTTGTAGGCCTCCGCCTGGCCGCCGTAGTTCATCATGGTACGGGACAGGTCCACCTCGATGGGGAAGACGTCCGCCTCCTTGAGCACGCCGTAGCACTCGTCGTAGTAGCGGGACATGCCCGACACGAAGCGCTGCAGCTGGAACACAATGTCCTGGACTGGAGCGCGGAGGGGAGGGGAGGGGGAGAGGGGAGGGGTGAGGAGAGGGGAGGAGGGGAGAGAGGATATACAGGAGTGGAGATAGACACAGCAGAACAGAGCAGAGGAGAGAAGAGAAGAGGGAGGATAGATAAAGGAGAGGATGGTTGGTTTGATAGTTCGGTGGAAGGAAGGAAAACAAAATGGAAGAAAGAAGGAAGGAATGAAGGAAGGATTTCAAGTTAACAAAGGCGCCCTAAAAGATCCACATTGTTCTATTTTCATTAAGTTAGCTTTACATAAATGTAGAGAGCAATATATACATATATAGTTACATCCAAAAAACAATATAAAGCTAGAGAGAGACCGTGTTTCTGGTCCAGCAGCTCGATCTTCTCCAGGACGTCCTTCCTCATCTTGGCGAAGCGCGCCCTCGCCTCTTGGCGACACCGTAGGACAAGCCGGTACTCGTAGTTACCGGTACACACCCGATACATGGGCTCTCCCATGGCCTGCACACACACACACACACACACACACGCACACGCACGCACGCACACAGACGCACACACACACACACACACACAACCCACACGCACACACACACACGCACACAGACGCACGCACGCGCACACACACGCACATAACCCACACACACGCACATAACCCACACACACACACACACATAACCCACACACACGCACACACACAACCCACACACACGCACACACACAACCCACACACACACACACAGAAGTGTACACGAAAGCCCTTATCAACAGCATGTCCTTTGTAAATGGCTCCATGGCCTGTAGTAAATGAGTTGTGCGGTAATCCGAGAGGCCCAGCGGTCACTCACGATGCTGGTGTACTCCTCGTCGTCCATCTCCTTCACCTTCAGGCAGTAGGACTGTGACAGAGTGACAGAGATCATGTGGTCACGTGGTCATCCAGGCACAGCATCACCAACATCCTCACGCTGCAAGCCTGTCCCCATGTTGGGGCAGCCTGACCCTGACTGGTCTAAGGGTTAGTGTTTACAACACTATCACAGGGCTCAATACATTCTCTACTGGGGGCACTGGTGCCACTAACGGTTTCATTTCATTGGGTGGCACCCGAAAAAAGTGTCATCGCACTATTCTTTCACTGCTTTATTGTGGTATTGGCACACTCAATTGAAAATATTACTCTGTTGAAAATATATTGCTGACTGGTGTTATTGCATATTTTTCTTTTTTACCGCCAGTGACTTCACATCACGTTCCTCATGAACCAACTCTTAGCGCTCTGTCTCCCCCCCCACTATATTAGAAATACCTACAAATAATAACAGGCTGGCCGTAAGGTAATATACTCCAGTTATGAGTCGTCTTTTCTGGCAATCTGTCATCCGTGTGTGTGTGTGTGTGTGTCGGAGAAAGGGAGGGAGAGTGGGTGTGTGTGTGTGTGTGTGTGTGTGTGTGTGTGTGTGTGTGTGTGTGTGTATAGGAGAAAGGGAGAGTGTGTGTGTGTGTGTGTGTGTGTTGTTTGTTCTGTATGCTCTTATCTTGAACAGCACCCGCGCTGCGGGGTCATTTCATTGAAACTTTGCACAGCGCCCAAACAACCCTGTTAGCCTCATGAGTGTGTGTCAGCTTTTGTCCCTGAGAGACCGCACACCAGCGCAGCACACAGCCGCTACAGCCTTCATCACCCCCGCCATATTAAAACACAGAAGAAGACCTCAAACTAAAGGATGTTGTCCCTCAGCCCCCCGTTGAAGCTCCGTCCAGACAGAGTGGGACTCGTACAGAGGGCGGACCTGAGAGCCTCTGACGGCCACCGCACATCACATACTTACTGGGGATACTGCAGTTTTGCTTGATGCCAACAAAACATGTGTTCCAACCAATTGAACTGTTTCCGAATTTAAGGGGGGGGGGATAACGTTGAAGTCAACTAATGTCCACGTGGTGAAGGCCCTGTTTGTGCAGCACCCTGATCTTGAGCCTTCTTGAGCCCCTGTAATACACTTTAGGATAACTAAACACTAAGTAGAGTTTTCACTGTGGACCTTCCTTCCTCCCCTCACACCAAAACACGGTACTTGCCAGATATTCAAACTTGACGTCCAGGTACTTGCGAATGGTGAGTTTTGTGTCTGGGATGGCCTTGTGAAGGTACGTGTTCAGGTCATGGAGCATCTGTGCAGAGAAAATGTCCACCATGTTACACATAGATGTTATACAAAGGGTTGAGACGCATCCCTACACTGAAGGGCAGGACAAAGTAAATGTAGTTCTAATGACAACATTTGTTGTTCATTTGCACAGTATATACTTTACAGTAGGATAAAGGTTAGGATAACACCTTTTGTCTAATGCTGTCAACATATAGCAATAAATGTCAGCCAATTCTGATGTCAATATGCAAAGGTTATGTTATGTATTATCAATGTGGTCTCACCAAAAGTGAGAAAACTGAAAATAGCTATACAGCCAACACTCATATTTTTGGATTGCTAGCTTGGTGATAGATAAGCAAGCATTCCAAAAATATCGGTGGTAGCCAAGTAGCTTTCCATTATTAGCTATTTAGCTTTACAGGAGTTAACCAAATTAAGCAAATTAGCTAACTAATAAGCTATCCTTTATTATTAATTCAGCTAGCCAATTAACTAGCCAGTATTAGCTGTTCAACTGACAAATTAGCTAGCCATTATGAGTTATCCATGTTAGTTTAAAATGGCGTTTCGGGTGGAGAGCTGGAGGTTATGTTGCTCGACCCTTACGACCACGCACCGGCTTTATGGTCTTCAGCAGCTGGATGCCAAACTTCTCGATGTTGCGATGAGCATCTGCAAACTTCACAAAGGCCTCGCTGGCCGCGGCCTGGGGCTCCCTGACGCCGATGACGGAGAACACGTCCCCGAACGCTGTGCATGGTTACCATGGTCACCACAACAATGTCACCTCAGGAGTACACAGTTATCGTAGAGCTGGGACGATTTGCAACATGTCAACAAATATTCTCAAAAGCTACTCTACTAAAAAGCTATTCTAAATTCTACCAATAAACTATAAACCAAAGATATGAACGGCACATTCAAGATATAAATACCACATTTGTGTTGATTGATAGCTAACGGTACGTTTTGAAAGAACTCACCTCTGTGAGTTTGAGAAAGCTCAAAGAAGGCCCTGAGAAGGCTCTTGGTGTGCTCCATCAACCCTGAAAACAAACAGATCAAAAACAAACAGCTATAGAGCGGCTCAAAGAACGTTTAAGACTAACCATTATTTACCAGCCACCCCTTCAACAGCATCGCCCAGAAGACTGCATCTGTGTTTACTTGGGTACAGTTCCAGCAATGGCAGCATTCTGTGAGTATACAGTCTGGCACATAGTCAATATCAAACAAAGTCCGACAAAAACAATTAGACTATTGCTTCAGTCAGTGATGCAGAAGGGGTGGGTTGAGATGAAGAGTTTGTAGTTGGCTACACAGAATAAAAAGAAAACAACGGTTAATTCTCAGTGTTTAAACAACTTACCCTTATAAAGCTCTGCTGTTTTCTCCAACTCCTCTAGCCTCTTCACCAGTCCGTCTGCATCAAACATCACAACAAAACAACACACATGATCAGCATGTGCATGTTACCTATCTGTTAAAAAAAAACAGCTGGCTCCCGTGGTGTGTACCGTTGCAGAGTATGGCTCGGCTGAGTCCCAGAGCGTCTGCAGTTCCTGAGCTCATGTTCTCCACCAGCCTGTGTTTCACCTTCTTCAGGACTGAAACACACACACACACACACACATGCACGCACGCACACACACACGCACACACACACATAGTCACGTGAGAGACTTTCAACTAACTATGAATACAAACTTACCACTAATCTTCTAACTTTGCAATGGCAGGATATGACTTTGTATCATATCCTGTCTGTCTTTATCATTTTCATACCAGTGACGTACGGGACCGGTATCGTCTACCGATACTGACCCAATACTTTCTGTTCGTGATCGCCTCTATGCAAGTGTTCCAGGGCCCTCACCTATATCCAGTGACTTGCCCTGCTTCGGGTCGGCCTGTAGCTTGTTGTAGTGGATCACAGCTTCTTCCTAAACAAAGAGACAACCTTCAGTCATGCTATGCTGCACATGTTTTAAGTTCATAATCACTTCAATTCATAAATTATAATCACATTTTATTACTGGTTTTACGTTTTGTATTAGTTTTTTTTTTTTTGGGGGGGGGGGGGGTGGCCCTACTCACGTGCCCCTTTTAAGGGGCACGTGAATTATAACACCCTTAATAGAGAGTCCCACAGTGTAGCGATGGTGAGTACAATGTAGCTGTAAGCCTTTAAAGCCCCACATCCACCCTGGTCTGTAACGCGGGGCGATGGGCCATCAGCGTACTGGCTCCACAATGGAGCCTAAAGACAACACAGGCGCGCTGGGCCAATGACGTGGGGCCACACCGGCCTCTCTCCATTGTCCTGACCTGCGCTCTGTGGCTCTGCGCTCTACTAGTGAGGTCTTGCTGAGTTGGACACGCTGGCACTCTGGTTGGATTGAGAGTCACACAGACCCGCACAATACATTGAAAACACAAGAGTGCACTACATCGTGGGGTGAATATACCTAACTAACTGTGAGTAACTTTATCTATCCCCGGTCTTTTGTAACAATGCCATGTCCTTTGGTGAATTTACGGATAATTTGAAAAGCAACCACTTGTTAACTACTTATGTTCAAATGAAAATGCCATGTGACAAACATAATAATATGTATCTGTAATAAATATAAATAATGTAGCTAACATTTTGAAGTTGGTGGGTAATAGAAAAACATGGTGTATGAAAAGTAGAACCTAAATAACAGGTTGTGGTTGGAGGTAGGGAACGTAACAACATCACATTAGTCTAGTCTAGTGGTACAGAAGGATTCTGGGTTTGATCCTTAATGTCCTCCGAATCCCACTAAGCATCTTTGAGCAAGATGCCCAACCAAATCCCTATCTAGTCCTTAATGACCAGTGTACGTCACTTTCAATAAAAGCATCTGCCAAATGACCAAATAGCAGTGAATAGCAAGTAACAACAGGAACAAAAAACACAGTGGGGGTTCGGGGAATACGGTTACTGCAGTTATGCTGCGGCCCTTTCCAGGCCAGTGATTGGCTGTGGGCTGCGTACCTGTACAGCTTGGATCATCTTGGCCACCTCCACCTTGGTCTTCCCCTTCACTGCTTTACCATTCACCCCGGTGATCTCATCGCCCGCCGCCAGGGTCCCTTCAAGGGCTGCAGGCGTGTTGTCGAACACCTGCCAACATGAACCAACAACAAAGTACTTTTATTTTGAAAGGTTCACCACTAGTAAACGTATGGACTGCACCTTTCAAATTAATAGGTGCTCAAATAATGTACTTTTTTAATGATGTTTAATTGTATTAGGGAAACAAATTCCACACTATTTAGGCAATAGATTCAGGCTCAGCTGCAGTCAACTTGAAACCTAAATTCTCACAGCTCATTTCACTCACTAGTAGCTGGCGGCTATGGATGGCTATGGCATTGCTAACAAAATAACACTCAAAGCTCTTAGCTCATAGCTCACCCATTACGTGACATGATCTGACATGATGTCATTAGCATTATACAGGTGTGTCCGACCTGACCCATGCAGTGTACAGTGTCTGTTTGTGCGTGTGCGTGTGTGTGTATGTCTTTGTGTGTGTGTATGTCTGTGTTTGTGTCTTTGAGTGTGTGTATATGTATTTGTGTGTGTGTGTGTGTGTGTGTGTGTGTGTGTGTGTGTGTGTGTGTGTGTGTGTGTGTACCTGTACGATGTAGAGGCAGGGACAGTGCTGTGCTCCCCCACCAATACTGATACCGATCAGGTTCTGTCCATCTTTCTTCAGAGTCACTGTGCCGGGAACGGTTGGTATGCCCCTGTAGGGGGGACAGCCAGACACTCGTCATTTCAGAGAAGACACAAACCTATTCATGTAGCTCACATTTCAACCAATGTAATCTGATACATGATCTTTAGCTCTTATCTTATAACCATTATAAAATGATGATGTCATGATATGACATTTCAGACATAATTAATACATATGAAGAGTAAAATATAACATATTAAATACATTATTAACAGTAAAACTGACTTACAACTTGTCTTCTTCCAGCTCATAGTCCATGTCAGTGAACATTCTGGGCAGCACCACTACTGCCTCTCCCAAGCTGTCAATCATACAAAACACAAGTTTGGTAGCAGCGATATGGGTTTTACTTGAATTCTCAAAAGAGCGTCACGACATAATTACACATTTGGCAACAGTTACTTACTTAAATATTTCCAAACAATAAGAGAATGGGTGATGATAATAATAATTATAACAATAATAATTATATATGTGTGGCACGTTTTGAATGTTTAGAAAGTGCTTTACAAGAAAACAGATTAACAAAACACAGAATACACACATATGAGAGAAATATGCTAGTATACACAGAACTAAAAAATCACAAACGCGAAATCACCGATTGAGAACAACAGGGCAGCATCCGTTAAACTAGCAGCCTTTAAATACAAATTGGGTTTCATCAATGATTACATTATAATGTGTTCATGGTTTAGACTACTTTGGTATTGTAACTGTTGATTTCCCATGGCAATAGAGCTCATTGCGAATTTAATTTAATGTCAAAGAAGATACAGCTAGTTATCTACGTGATCTATTGTAGATGTCTGTTATTGACAACATCTGTAGTCTGCAGCTGGAATCTGTTGTGCATACACCTAGCAGCATGCTACCAGCCAGAGCTAAAGACAACAGCAGGTACAAGTCAGCTGCTTTCACACCATTGCCGGCCAGCCCAAAGTGCAAACTGCACAATAGATTGCACGAGAAGGGAAGAGCCACGACGTCGATGAATGTCCCTACGTGACACGGACACTAGATAGCATTATATGAGTAGTAGATTATCTATTTCTAAAGGTGACGTCTCCTATGAGAGACATTTGCTGACTAACGCTACGCTACATAGCAGGTCATCTGCAAAACAAATGCTAAAGAGTTTACCTTTAATACAGCAAGGATTCGGTCGCGTTATTACTGGTACACTGGCAAAATAGGAATCGAAGCTTCAATATTAAAGGAAATGTAGCCTTACTTCAGAAACGTTTAGTTTCCTGGATGGTTTGACGTCACAGATACTCCGTGTTTACCTTTAGACGTCACATCCTGACGGCTTTTCACTTCACTGCAGACACTTCCCATTGTTGCAATACCGCCCTCTTCTGAATGGTATTTATTTGGTACTTTTTCCCATTCTCTGCACAAATTATATTTAATGACATTGTCATATTGCCTGCTGGTTACAGTCCCTGAATGACAATACGAATATCGTGCTATACAGGAATTGTATTACATATACCAATTTCCAGCCCAAGTTGGACAATAGTCGGATTCTATCTCTACTTCTATATTGCATTCAACCTTGTACTGCCAATTATAGGCTATTTTTTGATGTTGTCAACCCAGACAAATCATGTTAAAATCAAACAATACCTTTAAACTAAATTGCAAGTAGAATACAATACGATGACACAGCACAAATAACCAAGCGTTGATTGATTTAATCGTGGTTGCTGGGTTTTTGATGGTTATCACTCACTTCTTGACTAAACAGATAAGTAAATTAAGCTCTTTCACTGTGAAAATAAAAACAATAGATGGCAAGGTTAATGGTAGACTCTTTGAGTTAATCAAGCTATAATGCCCTGCTCTTTCCTTGACTACATTAGGCCTACAGTATAAAAGTTAACTGACATGTACTTCTCAAAACACTTTTGTCTCCTAGAAAACACAGTTGTGTTTGTGAGCTTGGAAAAGGAAGGTTAACCACAGGATCCCATCATGGTAGGTTTTTTTTATTTTCCATTATTATACAATTCATCATACAGCTTTTGTTTCAGCTGAACAAATGTACCTGGTGTATCGTATCATTGTTTTGGTCTGTACTAAAAAAGCAACAGCTGAGGATCTATTTCACGTGCTTTGAATCTTTCATGTTAAATGTAGTTTCATTTGAAGGTGATTACCTAATAAACGTGGACGTTGTGCACAGGAACTGGAGCTGATGAACGTGTATCTCACCGCTGGAGATCAACTGAGCATCAAAGGAGAGATTCTACCCAACGCCAAACGGTGAGACAAACAGGAGAATCAACGTGGATCGTAGGCCTACTTTAAAACTCTACCGTATGATCCCTAATCTGTGTTATTGCTGTTGTTTTTGCTTAGTGTTTATTGCTTTTCATGTTTACAGTTTGAGTGTGTTTTTGCAGCTGGTCCTTGTAAAACACTTGACGATATCATTCTTTGGAAACACACTCTCCTTTAAATGGGTTTCATTCATGAGCAGCCTTAGCCTACGTTTTTAGAGCATAGTGCAGTATAGAATATACATTCTCTTCTTCTGCTCGACTTCGATCGATTCAGGTTCCAGATCGACCTCGGCAGTAGCTGCAATGACCTGGCTCTCCATTTCAACCCCCGCTTCGAAGACGACGATGACGGAGCTGTGCTGGTGTGCAACTCCAAGGCTGATGGTTGCTGGGGCGAGGAGATGCGGGAAAGTCACAACCCTCTGAGGCAAAGCGAGGAGGTCAAGGTCAGATATAAAGCACTAGCTAGTATGGTAACATCTGTCTCTGTTTTGAATCATTGGATGATAAGACGATGCAGACGTTTGTAAGTCAAATCTGACTTCTTGCCACAAGGATATTTTTTGTTTCTGTAACTGTTTTTGCTGTTGTGTATGTGATTTAGTTTTAGATCAGTTGTCTTTATTTGTAGTTCAGTAAAGTTTTATACCATTACATTTGTACTTTTTTTTAAGTTTTGTTATTGTTTTTTTTGTGTCATTTATTGTAGTTGTTTCCCATCTTCCTAGATTGTGCTGAAGTTCAATGGAGAAACTTTTAAAGTGGAACTTCCTGGCGGACAGGAAGTGCAATTTCCAAACCGCCAAGATGCCAGCTTCATTAACTATGTCCGCGTGAGAGGAGACCTGAAGCTCAAGTCCTTTAAAATCAGCCAGTGAAAAACACACAGCTGCTCAAACTAAGTACAATAAGAGCAAGAGGAACTAACTTAAAGGGTGACACAAATAGACTGAATTCATTTAACCAATATTTCACCATTATCATCATTATTCCACACATTTGAACAAATATATGTGTGTGTGTGTGTGTGTGTGTGTGTGTGTGTGTGTGTGTGTGTGTGTGTGTGTGTGTGTGTGTGTCCAGTATTCAACCAATCCACTAAGATTTCATGGTGAATAAAGTATGTTAAACCTTAAACTCAAACTACTGCTAAGACCTTGGTTTGTGTCCATGCATGAAAAGGGTTTAAATTTAGAATAATACGGTTCAATGAGGTTTGTCAGTTGGTACCATCAATAATGTTGGGTGTTAAAATGGTGGAGTGTTGACTGGGACATAATAAACAGTGATAAATATGGTTGCTATTTATTTAGTTTCATTTCCCAGCTTCCTTTTAAACTGATATGAGATCAGTTTGAACAGAGTGGATAGAAATAAACTTTAGAAATTGTCTGGGGTGACCCCCTATGTTGGACTGATTATTTCTGCCTTGAAAGAGTGAGCTAGGAATGAGCTAGGAATGAGCGAGGAACGCCGGAAACACACACGCTAGTGTATAGGACTTGTACATTGTGAACATAGCATTGCAATCATGGGCTCCATTTTGGAAGCATAATACCATTGGAATTTTAGTTCGTATGTTAGTAAATTCATTGTGAAATTATGTCATTATGGGGAAACATTGTTGTATTTGAAACTTCAACAACGTTTCTCATCGAAGAAAGCCTAGGTTAAGGTATATTCACAATGATTTTGTATTTTACAGCACTCTCAACTCTCAATATGGTATTGTCAACAAAAAATAATGTGATGCATTTTGATGTACTAGTTCTATTTGGTTACAATTCAAAAAACTTAGGGGAAAGTAAAATGTTTGACTTTTCACTCTTTTACTACATATGTGATATAAGGAGTGTACATTATCATAAACCAATAGAGAAAACAAGTTTTGAGGAATTAAAACAAAAGTGGCCAAAGTTAAGAGCGTGAGCTGGGGTTGTAACATGGCTAAAAAACTACAGTATATGAAGTAATTGTTCTTATGGCAAATCAACAATATTTTAGTCAAGCAACCAGTTTTAGTAATTTTAGTATTGTATAAAACCTCCAAAACCAGTTCAATCCCAAATGTAATTTGATACAATTGTAATTGAGATTGTATGAATTTAAAACTTAATGACTTACAATTTTTTAAAATATATTTTTGATTTTCAAAGATTAGCATACCAATTTAGTAATTGTACATATTCAATTAAACGTTAATGTTATTGTTAGCTGTTTTAAGAGTATATTTGTGAGCATAAGCGCAACACAAAGTTTAGCTTATGGAAGGCCAGTTCAAAACAGTTCAAATACATAAAACTTTTGATATGTAGCAGTAGCGCAGCAGAAGGAGGCAATTTCATCTTGATGAAAATAATTGAAGTCATAAAACTGCAATAGGCTACGCAAAAAAAAGGCAGAAGAAGACAAAGAAGTAAGAGGATCCTTAGCATGTTAAATAGTGGCAGTCCGCCCCTAAACTTAAATAAATGGTTTAACCCTGCTGCTCAGCAGCCAATGGGAACTCATCGCACTCACACCTTAAGGCTTGACAACTGGCCACCTGACTCTGAATTCTGTGAAAGACGCGTCGAAAGTCACGTTTATTTGAACTGTTTGGCCTTCCATATTAGCTTCAGCATCCGTTATACATATGTAAACCCAGGTACGATCTCTCGATCCCCAGTTCAAGCTTCAAAGTCATTTGACTTTGATTCAACATGACCACCTGCATTGTATGTGGTGAGAAAAAATAAATTTGATAAGACTGTGGGAATTTTAGATTTTCATTTTCTTGGTATGCTTAACTTCAGAACAATCACCGTTCCAATACAGTAATTGGTTTAACCGATGCAATGAATTGTTAGCCTTCCCCCTCAAGGTCTTCTTCCAAAAGGACAACATGTTCACAATACAGTCATGATTCCCCTACATACTCAAAGTGAAGCGTGTGCGTCCGTGTTTTTCCGACATGGCGGCTCTAACACACGCGGGTCAGAGACCACGCGTTTCCCTCTGCCAGCCTCAAACCAACGCAGGCCAACACTCCCCAGTGAGCCACTTCTCACGCCACACATCATGTGTTCCAAAGGCATGGATCTCCTACACATCAAAGAAAAAAATCCCTTTATTACATTTTATCAGATTTTCCTCATACAGTAAGAAGCTAATATTGGTAAATTCCTCATAAACAAGTGAAATCTTCCACAGAGAAAACTGTCAGACATATGTAAATACGATTAACTGAGAAGTAAAACACAGCCCGTTAAATACGGCTGTGTGTATCATTTTATCTCCAAGTCACAAATTATATAATTCCTGAATTAATTCGATGCTCTGGTTAATGCGTAAGGTTTGTTATTATTGCTGTATTGCGTGAATTCTTAACCTATATTTAATATGATTTATCAAGATCCACTGTGACCATGTTCTGATATAGGTTTGTCTGTTAGGTGCCCTCTGGATGTTTTGATCAGTTTGGTTTGAACGCAATCGATACAGTCGGTCAAACGCATGCTTGTTTATCCTCAACTTATTCCGTTACTCCTTTATTTTGAACATTTCATCGGTATAGACCACAAAGTCTACATCCGTTCACATGTCCGCTTCCTCTTTCGTCTCAAACCAAACAACTTTGTCCACGTTTCTCAAAGAAAAAAAGCGTTAAACCGCGGGCCGCGTGGACACCCCGGTCCGGCCGACCAAACGGACCGCTGGTTCCGCGAGCGTTTCGGCGTCGGACGAGCGCAGGGTCAGCGTCTACACTTTGATCTCCTCCTCGTCGGCGCCGCGGCGCGGCTGCGTCCGGCCGCCGGGGAACGAGGCCGCGGCCCGGAGGCACCGGGGCGGCGGCGAGGCCTCGTCCCGGCCGAAGGACCCGCCCCCATAGTGGCGGGACAGCACGCTGGACGCCCGCTGGAAACGCTCCGCCCCCATGCCCGGCTCCGCCCCCTGAGGGGAGCGGCAGGAAGCGTCTGGCGGCGTTCTCGCCGAGTCGCTGCCACTGCCCGCCGCCGCCGCCCGCTCCGTCCCTGCGGAGGCTCGGGAGCTGCCCCTGGTCGAGGTGGTGGCGGGCGAGCTGGCGGGGCTCTCTGGCGCCATCTGCAGGACAGAGGAGGAGCGCTCATCCTCCTCTTCCTCCTCCTCCTCCTCCTCCTCACTGTCCTCGTCGGGCCCCCGCCCCTCAGCCTCCTGGCTGCCACCCAACAGGACACTGGGCCTGTCCATCAAACTCAGGATCTCGCTCATGAGGGAGGGACCGAGGTCAAAGGTGAAGTCTGTGAACTCGTTCAAGGAGTCCGAGAGCTTTGGCGTGGCGCCGCCGCTGTCCACTAAGGAGCCCTTCTGGATGTTTCCCTCCGGGAACCCCCTGTCCAGTCTGGAGAGACGGGGGAGCGTGACAAAGCCGGACTGTAGACCTAAGAGAGAGAGAGAGAAGTTACATATTTATAGTCATACCATCCATCCATCCATCATCGAAACCGCTTATCCTCTACGAGGGTCGCGGGGGGGCTGGAGCCAATCCCAGCTGCAACGGGCGAGAGGCGGGGTACACCCTGGACAGGTCGCCAGCCTATCACAGGGCTAACATATATAGACGAACAACCATTCACACTCACATACACACCTATGGTCAATTTAGAGACACCAATTAACCTAATCCCCAACCTGCATGTTTTTGGTCTGTGGGAGGAAGCCGGAGTACCCGGAGAGAACCCACGCAAGCACGGGGAGGACATGCAAACTCCACACAGAAAGGTCCCGGGTCCCAGGTGGATTCTAACCCAGAACCCGCTTGCTGAGAGGCGACAGTGCTAACCACTGCACCACCGTGCCGCCTAGTCATACCATATAAACCATATGATTGTGGGCCTCCTACGCCGCTAGGGGGCAGCAGACTACCAGCTGCCACAGCGTTAGCGAGGCGCTTTCCATCCCACACACATTCCGCGGTGCCATGGCGTCACCGGCTCCAAATGTGCGTTTTTCTTGTTCTAAATCTGGCCTGAAAAGGGCAGTTAAAACAGTAGGAAAGCCACCGCCGAATATAGTTTATACATAGTGTAAGACAGACAGAGCAAGGAATTAGGAAAGGTCAACTGGCTGTTTGCAGCCTCAACATTTAGTGTTATACACAAATAACATTTACTTAACACATTAAAATAAAACTTCACCGAGTAGAAGATGATATGACACAATGCCCGAATCGATATTAAGAAAGGAGACTATAGACCATAGAACTGCCTGGGACAGTGTTTGTGTACTATGGTGTACATGAGTAGGCCTACATGTTGCATTTCCTCTAGCTACAGTTAGAGAACTCTAATCTGGGTCCTCTGTAGCTGTGGGATAGGAGCTGCACCAACTGATCTCCTCAGGCGGTGGATCTCCCGTTCCTTTTGTACATTCAGTTTCACTGCATTCGTACAGTAAAACACACCTATGTGTAAGTGTGTGCCTGCGATTGTATGTGTGTCAGTTGAGTTGTCAAGTTGAGTCAAGTTGTTACCAAACCTGCTTTGCTTGCTAACCAACGGATGGCGTGTTCTCACACTTTTGAACATGTGCCGTTTGTGTTACCTTTTCTACACCAATAAAGGGAAACACTAGAAGACATGTATTTTAAAGTTATTTTATGGCACGCCTCATCGCGTCGCTGTGCTCCATGTCATCGCTTAGATCACAGTTAGGACATTGTTGATGTCACTGAACACACAACATAACCCATGTTGAGTTTGTAGGTACATATTCTCTGCACTTTTCTCTGGCACACACTGTACAGGTGCTTCTGGGCTTTGGACTCAGAGTCACAGCCACGACACGTCTAGTAAGACTTAATCCACCGTTGATAATCGATTGAGTACCAATTTACTATCAGTTAAGTATCAGCTAAACATCTCTCTCTCTCTCTCTCTCTCTCTCTCTCTCTCTCTCTCTCTCTCTCTCTCTCTCTCTCTCTCTGAATGTATGATGATGCGTTCTTGATCCTCTCATTGAATGTGAACACAATGTTGACGTGCCAACTGAGGGTCACTCGCTGAGACAATGTGAACACTGATACCAAAAAGATATGACACTCATAAACAACTGTCGACCATCCAGACAAAGCATTACCCACTACCTTGGCTGTGACCCTCACAGCTGCCTCCACCAGAAACCTTTTCCAAACAAGTCCTACTTCTGGGATCAGCACCATTTGGATTTGGGGTCTGAGGAGTGTGAAGGCTGAGGGCAAAATTGTCAGTAATTCTCTCATTTGAAGCCCACGCCGTGGGGGGGGGGGGAGACCTGGGGCAGGGAGGATAACCACCCGCAAACAATGTCTCACTCAGCTCAGTGCATGTTGGGTTGAAATATGCAGGCACACACACACACTCTCTTTAAACATTTACACACACAGGTTCAAGCACATGTCTTTTTTACTGCCATGATGGGCTTTCTGAACCAACGGTTTGCCGGCCGGCCTGCAGTCGACGATGCTGCTGTTCGAAAGAGACTTTGTCATTAACCATTTGCATATAATAATATTGATAATAATATTGTTCCTCTCGCTCCCGTCCACAGTGCAGAAGTTTTTCAGCTTGTTTTCCTCTTTGATAAAAGTGTGCTCTCACTCTTCTGGAGAAAGTTGGTATGCAGAACTAGACGTGTGGCGGTACAACTGCACACCGTCGTGTCATCACAAGACAACTTATGATCACGCACCGCAGGGCCAGGAAACACTGGCTTGTAGCGCTGACCGCTGTCGAGGTGGATGCCCAGTACGTATAACAGATCATTATAATTAATAGGTCAATGAATGTAGTTTACAAATATGAATGCAATAAGAGTGTGAACAGGACATGCACACATGTGTCCATGTTGAATATGACAATCAGATGAATTGATTTCTTCACAGGCTTAAAGGTCATGAAGTATAAAATTGAATGTGATTAAAATTCATGTCCATTTTTCCACAGAAACCAAAATTGCGACATATGTGTACAGTCCCATTCAGGTCAGCTAATGGTATTGACGTGGGGGAAAAAAAAGTCCTAGCTTACATGTTAGCTATGACAAATAAACCTATAGGTTTTTATTCACAGACTAAATAACTAAATGTAATAATTAATAATTCTATCAAAGAACAAATATCAAAGATTACTTGGCACTTGGCTACTTGATGCTGTCGTAGACAGCATCAAGATGACGTCATTTTGGAAGTAGCTACTGGCACCCTACACAATTCAGGCCAGTACAGGCCACCATAGTTGCTGGAAAGAGTGGGGTGTCTGCAACCCCACCGCTAGGGGCTAGTTTGTGTTACATGGCTTATGTCTGACTGCTCTTTGCAATCCAAATCGAATGAAAGACACCATCACTGCAAACTTTGCTCTATCGGCTGGGGGGCGGCTCTTTATCCAGTCATCAAGTCTTTGGCTCGCCGCTCGGCTTGCGTTACTGAGCACCTTTGAGGGAGGCCCAGACGCTGCGGGTCGACCAAAGCAACACAGAGCCCAACGTCACGCAGACGTTCCATGGTTGCCTAGCAACGGTGGAAAAGGCGCAGCGCGCCGCTCTGCTCCGACGGCGGACCGCGCCTTCGGCAGCCCGCGGAAGCCCTTCGGCGTGACCGGTGCCTCCCGCCCTCTTACTCACCGTAGCCGTAGAAGGCCTCGCTGGCGCTGGCCGAGGTGGGGAACAGCACCCTCTGCAGGCAGCCGTTGGGCACGTCACGTTCAGCTGGGGCAGCGACACGGCGTTCTTGATGATGGGCGAGATGGACGGGGGCGGAGGTGAGGACAGCTCCCGGGAGCCGGCCCGCAGCCGCGGCTCCGGGGTTCCTCCGGACGTGGCGGAACGTTTGCGCGTGAAGAACCCCGTGGCGGAGTCCGGGCTCCCCGCGCGCTCCTCCCGCCGGCCGCCGTGGTTGCTGAGGAACGAGGTGTCGCCGAACACCTCGCCGCCGCGGCCCACGTGC
The DNA here is from genome assembly GCA_036785325.1 of Urophycis tenuis. NCBI lineage: Eukaryota > Metazoa > Chordata > Actinopteri > Gadiformes > Phycidae > Urophycis > Urophycis tenuis. Next base: position 333,448 of record JAXIVH010000143.1, on the reverse strand, counting down.
ATGGTGTGGCGGAAGTCGGCCATGGGCGGGCTGATCATGTCCACGGAGAGCTCGCTCTTGAAGTGGCGCTTGCCCTTGAAGCCCGGGAGCTTCCCCAAACTCATGGCGGCGGACGGCGGGGCGACTGGCGGGCCGACACCCGCGTGTTTTCCCTCCGTCAACGACGCCCGAGGAAACCACCGCGCAGCACAGCAGCCAACGCTGAACACAAACCCCTCGCAATCCTGTCGAGTCGACACAGGAAGTAGGAATTCAGAGACGCTGGATCTGCTGTGGAAGAATGGAAGCGAGAGTGAGACAGCGAGAGAGAGAGAGAGAGAGAGAGAGAGAGAGAGAGAGAGAGAGAGAGAGAGGGAGAGAGAGAGAGAGAGGGAGAGAGGTTTAAAACGTGTCAAATGAGCAGCATGGAGGGGAAGGCAGGAAATGTCAATCTGTGTTGTCCAGTGGCCTAAGAATGTGCGCATAATTCATTCTCCACACCACCAGTGCCAACTATTCCCCCTCTGCTCCCTCCCCCCTCCTCACCCCTTCTCAGCCCGCACCACCACCCCCAGCCAGCTCCCCCCACTGGCCACCCCGGTGCAGGATGTCGGAGGGCACAGTGGGCACAGTTTGTATGTTTGTATGTCCGTATGGAGTTGGCTGCCATGTTTACATTCCTGCTCAGTTTCTGTGTCAATTTGGTTGCTAGGCTCTCTCTCTTCTTCTCCTCTCTCTCTCTCTCTCTCTCTCTCTCTCTCTCTCTCTCTCTCCTCTCCTCTCTCTCTCTCTCTCTCTCTCTCTCTCTCTCTCCTCCCTCTCTCTCTCTCTCTCTCTCCTCAGTGTCAGTTGGTTCATTACCACCAGAGATTGAAACATAAAGCCCTCTCTCTACCTTTACACAGCACACATCTCGTTGGGGTGTGTTCAAATCCCATCCAAAACGGTACCAGATTTGTTTCCCAAACGTCTGCAGTGTACTTGTGAAGCATACCTGACAAAAGTGAAACTAGACAACAAAAAACTTGAACTTTGTCTTTTTGTTTTTTTTAAGAAAAATCAGGCGAAGCTACCCAACTGGAATCAGAGCCTTTGTAACCTCCAACAGCACACGGAGTTGCTTTGCCGCGACAAAGAGGAGAACAAACACATGCTTTCATCTAGGCTGTAGAGAGGCAACAGGGTAACTAAGCTACAGCCTAACAGTCCTGGGTCTACCATCTGTTTACCAAGTCTTCAACAGCCTCCTAGAGATATGTGAGGACTTAGATTGCCATACTAACCCTTCATTGATGTCCAACAATGTTGGATTCGAACCTTCCTTTAAACATGATGGTTCGACATCCTGTAAGGGAGTGTAAATCCGCTACCTACCCCGTGAGACCCGACTCATTGAGTTGATGCTATTGCAGCATTGGGGCTACCTAGCTTGCGAGCTACGATCTAGCAGTCTCGTCAGGGTTTATAAATAATCCTGTTGATGAGGCCTAATTGGATTTACAGGTCTGCTAACCGTTCTTTCAGCCAGTCTGGCTCGCAGCTAGCCAGACACCCTACACACTGTGGGAATCAGCGCTGTCATCAACGTTTGGGATATGATGTCATCGTTTGAGATATGATGTCATTGTTTGCAACATGACACCCTCCCTTTCCGTTTCCCTACCTGATTCCTCATTTAGTTCCTCCTCCTACCCTATTTATTGAGGAATCTCCAACGCAACTGTAGATATGTAACATGCCTTCCAGTTAATTTGACACATTCATGTCAACTTGAATGCTTGAATGCAAAGTCAACAACAAAACAACCTCGGAGACATTCTAATCGTCCACTTACCAGCAGTGAGTCCTCGAGGACCACGGTCTCCTGGTTGGTGTCTCCAGGGTTTCATGCAAGAGATGGGGGGTCCGGGCAGAGACTGCGAGAGGGTCTTGGCTTGGAGACCAGGGGAAAGATATTTGGGGTCTCTCGCTCTCTTTCTGTCTAAAGAGGGCTATCCCATGACACCCCAGGGCTCCTTGAGTTCTGCAGTCACTTCATCTGTGGTCAGCCAGTCTTCTTCTTCTTCTTCTTCTTCTTCTTCTTCTTCTTCTTCTCTTGTTAGTGTGACAGTCCAGTTCCCATCATCCTCCAGGAGGGTTTCAAACTTTCAGGAAGCAGAGGAAACAGAGAAGAGGATTCACGCGGAGCAGGAAGGGCAATGTTAGAGGAGGTAATCCGGGTGATAAATGTTTTTTGGCCGTGTCGCCCTCAAGAGAGTCCCAGAGAACGAGACTGTTGGATTGGCCATGTTTTGGATTATCCCCTAATCCCAGCTGTCTTCCCTCCCTCCCCCCCCCTCTCTCTCTCTCTCTCTCTCTCTCTCTCTCTCTCTCTCTCTCTCTCTTGCTCTCTCTCTCTCTCTCTTTTGCTCTCTCTCCCTCTCTCTTTTGCTCTCTCTCCCTCTCTTTCTCTCTCTCTCACTCTATCTGACCATCCCTTGCTTGCGCTCTGTCTTCTCAATCCACTTAGTTCTCTCTGGCAGGGGGTCGCAGCCAACACAGGGGCTTCACCATTTCATTAAGTTCACTTTAGGCCAGGGAGAGAGAGCGGGAGGGAGAGCAGGAGACAGACAGAGAGAGAGAGAGAGAGAGAGAGAGAGAGAGAGAGGAGAGAGAGAGAGAGAGAGAGAGAGAGAGAGAGAGAGAGAGAGAGAGAGAGAGAGACAAGGGGTGAGATTTGAGTTACACACTTGAGATTACAGCCAAAAGTGAGAAAAGACATTCAGGTCCACATAAAGGTGTCAAGCTGATGAATGCTAGGACAACTAGGAGAGACTGGGAATGTGTTTTCCTTTAGGTCTGTTTTGGCTGTGGAGCAGGTTGTAAAAGGACAATGGCGGTTGTAAAGGACTTTTCCAAAAGATCACCAACAGACCAAAAGGGCTGTGTTTCCGTGGTTTACAGTGGTGGCAGGCCCCGCGCGCTAACTGTCACTGTGATCCATTCTATTGGTCACGGATGTTTGAGTGAAGCCCAGAACGCCCAGAACTGTAGGAGAACCGCTAAACCTCAATCTGGACCCTGGGACAGAGAGCAACACTCGTCACTGTGCACCACTCACCTGCCTGGCAGGCATTCAGTTCAGATTACCTCCTCTTAATCTCTTGGTTAAGCCAATTAATACATAGGTAATCTAGGGAAGCAGCAGAAGCTGTCTGTCACACGTAGCATGAGAGGTCCAGGAACCAAGAGACACGCTCTGCAAGCAGACATCAAGATATGTTCTACTTGTAGACCAACGGGAACTCTAAAGGCCACTCTGTTAGCTGTCAACACATTGAGGAGGACAAGGAACTTCTACATCCCTGATGAAGCCAGACTTCTCTCATGGTGTACGGAAAAGCATTCAAAGCGGCAGGAGGACAGGACAATCCTCCTCCACAGCAGCAGCAGCCATCTTTAATCTGCACATGGTCTCATTAGGAGGGCCTGAGTTTATCCCCCCCATGGAGAGGCTCATCTCCACATTCGTAAACAGAGCAGGAGAGCGAGACAGCGAATGAGCAGCGGTATTTAACGGGATCTGGGTGGTGGGGGTGGTCTGAGGGGTGGTGGTTGTGGTCTGGGCGGTGTAGGCGGTGGTCTGAGGGGTGGTGATTGTGGTGTTGGTGTAATGGGGGGTGGTGGTACAGGTGAGGGTGGTCTGGGGGTGATGGTGGTCTGGGGAGTG